>BSBK01007348.1:240000-569523 GCA_027943335.1 Chamaecyparis obtusa
TCCATTCCCTCCAAATATTTAAAATTAAAGATTTTGGCCCATTTCTAGTTTTGATAAATACACCATCTCTAGAAAATATTTCCAACCAAAACAAAACCATTCATCCCTTCTTGATGTAGGCCAAGACCACCATATTGTAGTGACCTACAAAGAAAATCCCATCTAACCAAAGTCCACTTTGAAGAGAGAAAATTACCAGTCCAGATAAACTACCTAGAAAGGGAATCAAATTCTTTAATGAAGATAGCAAGGAAAATCTGCACAAAACATCTATAAATAGGGAGTGTTTGGACTATCGACTTCAAGAGAGTCATTCTCCCAATAGTAGAAAGCCACCTGTAGGTCCAGTGACTCACCTTATTGTGAAACTTATCTAGAATATATTGACAATATCTCCTAGGTAGAAGGCAATACAAGAAATAAATTGCAAGATAAACAAAAGGAAGCATTCTAACTTGAAACCTAAAAATCCTTGCAATTCTGGATTGAATAGGAAGAGGAGTGTTGAAGAAAAAGATAAATGACTTATCTTCATTAATTTTTTGTCCAAAAGTTACCAAGTAAATATCGAGGGCCTTTCTAAAAGTAGAGGCAACCTGAAGTTTAGCAATACCCATCAAATTTTTATCATCCACAAATTGAAGGTGGGAAGAATGAGAAAGACCATTGCCCCAATTTCAACGTTTGATCAGAGCCTACCATTCACTAGATTTAATGAATCTTCCCAACCCTTCTGCCATAAGAATGAATAAGTATGGGGAAAGAGGATCACATTTCCTTAAGCCTCTTGAAGCACCAAAAAGTTCCATAGGCTCACCATTGATAATAAAAAAAAATAAGGGGTGGTAATGCAACTCAAAATCCAATCAATCCAATCCCTACCAAAACCAAAAATAACAAGAATTTGGTGGAGGAAGCTCCATTTAACCTTGTCATAACTAGCCTTGGCCATATCCAGTTTAATAAACATAGCCTTCTCCTTTGAAGTTTCTATAGAATGGATAGATTTATATGCTATGACAACCCCATCAAGAATTTCTCTTCTAGAAACAAAACCACCCCACTCTTTATAAATCGGTTTGGGTAACCACACTTTGAGTCTATTAGAATCAATTCAATAATAATTTTACAGACCACATTACATAAAGCAATAGGATGAAACAAGCTAAAATATCAAGCTACCTCCATCTTAGGAATAAGAGCAAGGAAAATAGAATTCAGAGCCCTTAAGATCTACTTGTTTCTATAAGATTCCTACACCACCTCTTAGAGGTCCCACTTGATTATCTCCCAAAACTCCTGGAAAAATTCAATAGGAAATCCATCTACACCGGGAGCTTTACCCTTCTTCATTCCAAACACCACCCCTTAAATCTTCTGCAAGTAAATAGGTCTATAAAGATTCTCATTCATTTCAGTAGAGACATGATGCAGGAGCATCCTAGGATTCTTGGCAATCCTATATCACACAAAAATATATATATTTTCTTTGGACAATACTTGGTGTGTTTTGATCTTAGTTGGAGAAGTGTTATTTAGTTGTTGAGTGATGTTGCTCGGTTGGAGTATTGGCTGAGGATCTCAGTCACTAAAGGACTCGGTCACTTTGGTATTGCTCAGTATGTGTTGATTTCTCGGAATGTATGTTGGCTTGGTGATGCTTGTGGTGCTCAGTTGATGTGCTTTCTCGATGATGCTTGGCTTGCTCAGTTATTTTACCGACACTCGGTAGTATGGCTTGCCAACTGGAGTTATGGTGGGTTTGGTGGGCCGAATTGATATATTTAATGTGGGTAGCTTATGTTGTATTCTCCTATGTGGATCTAGAGGCTGACTTGGAGAATTAATTATTTGTCAGACTATTTGAGAGCTGACTTGGGCTTAGGAGTTATTTCTTTCTTCTAGGTGACTTGTGGCTGAAGAAGTAGTATATAAGGAGGTCTAGGGTAGAGTTGTAGGGACACAAGGAATGAGAGATCTGGTCTGAGGATCTGAGTGTTGGATCTAGGTTGTATGTTTGGGCAGAAGGTGAATGGCTTGATGCTTGCAGAAGATTTGTGCTAGATCTTGGATTTACCTCTTTGTATTTGGCTGTAACCAGGAAGACCTTACAACCTGACATGTTGCAATAAATTGAATATTGTTTCTCTATATCTATTTTTTTTAAGAATTCCACCATGTTGTTTTATGCTTCAGGGTTTGGACTATCCATTATTGGATCCTCCATCCTTGACTGCATCAGGTGGTATCAGAGCTTGAAGATCTTGAGTCTGTGGATAGATCTCCGAAGGTGAGGCAGTTTGCACTAGGACCTTAGATTAAAGATGCCTCCGAGGAGATCTCATGAGATCACAGAGGAGGAACCTACACGAGAAATCCATCATGATGATTTTAGGGCTTTACAAAAATAAGTGCAAGATCTACAAGAGGAGTTGAGAAAGAAGAATGCATCGAAAGAAGATCATTTTGAAGAAGCTATAGAAGAAGTCAGGGATCCAGAAGAGAGTAGAATCCTAAAAGCTATGTCTAAAATTGGGAAAAGACCTAAGATCAAAGTTTATACATTTTCTAGAAGCCTTAGGCCAGCCAGAAGAGTTGATTGATTGGATTAATGAGATAGATGAATACTGTGAGTATGAAGAAGTAGAAGATCTCGATAGAGTTTGGTTTGCAAAGACTAAGTTGAAGGGCCATGGAAATATTTGGTGGAGAGAAGTTCAATTGGAAAGAAGTAGGAGAGGAAAGGAAAAGATCACTAGATGGAACAGAATGGTTGAAAATTTGAAAAAGAAATTCATTCTGGTGGATTATGAGTTAGAGATGTTTAAGAAGATGCAAGCCTTGAAGCAGACCAACAAATCAGTGCAGGAGTATACCGAGGAGTTTTACAAAATCCTAATTAAGATCGGTCATTCTAAAGCTGATAAAGAGAATGTTGCTAGGTATATTTATGTCTTGAGACCTAGTATTCAAGAAGAGTTACTTACTATTTGGATGACAACAATAGGTGATTCTTATCAGATGGCATTGAAGATTGAAGAAAATCTAAACAAGAGTTTTGAAGGAAGACAAAATAATAGAAACCGAGGTGGTAAGACTAGTGAAATAACTATTGGGGGTAATATGTTAGAGAATCCTAAGTAGATTGATGAAGGATTTGGCAGTGGTCAAACCACTAGGAACTACAATGATGGACAGAGAGGAAGATGGAGAAATGAGTTCACAGGTACTTGTTTTCAGTGTGGTGAGAAGGGTCATAAAGCTTTTCAATGTCCTAAAAGAAGAGTTGCACTAACTGCCGAGGAAGACATAAATAATGCCTCAAAATAGGGTGAATTTATTATCACTAGGAGGTTGGCTACATGTGTTAACGAAATAGTAAAAAGAAGAAATTTGTTCAGAACCAAATGTAAGTGCAAGAATAAGGTATGTAATGTTATATTTGATGGTGGCAATTTTGAAAACTTTGTTTCAGAGGAGATGGCTAGTAAGTTGAATTTGGAAAGGAGGAAACATCCTAACCCTTATCAGATTAGTTGGATATAAAATGTGTCTAAATTTAGGGTTGAAGAGCAATTCTTAGTTAAATTTTTTATTGGATCTTATCATGATGAGATATTATGTGATGTATTGCCTATGGATTCTTGTCACATGTTGCTTGGGAGATCATGGAAATTTGATATACATGTTATGTTTGATGGTCATGAAAATACATATGTGGTAAGCCATGGTGGATCTAGACATAAATTGATACCTTTGCAGGAAGCAGGGGATAAGGGATGTGGAGTTATCAGATGTTGTCTGTGTGACAGAGACAAACATGAGGAGTAGAGGATTGCTGAACCTATCCCTATGGATGAAAGGGAGGAGAGTTTGAAGGGAAAAGAGAAAAACATCTCTGAGGAATTTACAGAGATTAAGAGGCAAATGGTCTTTCTGACAAAGATAGTGTAACAAATGATGACACTAGTGACATAGGGAGATGCAGATGGTACCAAGTTGATCAGTAAGTCTAGAGAAAATATGATTCACCGAAGTGTTGATGTGATCAATAGTGCAAAATATGGTTAGAGTTCGTTGTTGTTAGTTGCAAATAGGATAGATGAGAAAAGTATGGGGTAGGAGAACTTGCTAAATGGGACGAGGGAAAAAGTGGAGACAACATGGAATGAAGTAAAAGAGGAGATATTGGTTATGAACAGATATAACATACATGTTTTGATTCCCTTAAGATGTTCATGATTTCCTTTATGAGAACATCTTCTTTACTTGGGGTGTCTAATGTAGGAGCATCCTAGGATTCTTGGCAATCCTGTATCACACAAAAATATATATTTGCTTTGGAGAATAGTTTGTGTGTTTTGATCTTATTTGGAGAAGTGTTAATTGGTCATTGAGTGTTGTTTCTCGATTGTAATATTGGCCGAGGAGCTTGGTCACTGAAGGACTCGGTCACTTCGGTATTACTCAGTGTGTGTTGATTTCTCGACAGGTATGTTGGCTCGATGATGCTTGTGGTGCTCGATCGACGTGCTTGCTTGACAATGCTTGGCTTGCTTAGTTATTTTAATGATGCTCGACAATATGGCTTGCCGACTGGAGTTCCTGTGGATTTGGTGGGCTAACTTGATGTATTTAATGTGGGTAGCTTATGTTATATTCTCCTATGTGGATCTAGAGGCCGACTTGAAGAATTAATTGTTTTTCAGGCTATTTGAGAGCCGACTTGTATTGCATTTAATATTTGTTTGATATAGGAGCTAACTTAGGCTTAGGAGTTATTTCTTTCTTCCAACTGACTTGTGGCTGGAGAATTATTATACAAGGAGGTCTGGGGTAGAGTTGTAGGGACACAAGGAATGAGAGATCAGATCTGAGGATCAGAGTGCTGGATCTTGGTTGTATGTTTGGGAAGAAGGTGAATGTCCTGATGTTTGCAGAAGATCTGTGCTAGATCTTGGATTTACCTCTTTGTATTTGGCTATAACCGGGAAGGCCTTACAGCTTGACATGTTGTAATAAATTGAATATTGTTTCTCTATATCTATTTTGTTTAAGAATTTTTCTATGTTGTTTTATGCTTCAGGGTTTGGATTGTCCATTCTTGGATCCTCCATCCTTGACTACATCAAGACAATAGTAGGAATACACTCAAGAACTAGATACTCTTCCATATTGGTCAACTGAATATCTTCCATGAATGATGTCTCAAAAAATCTAATGGGCTCTTGAGAAATATCCCTGCAAGAGTTGAGAGGAATACCCTCCTGTGATAAGATGGAAGTGATAACATTATCGTTTCTCCTATCCTTGGCAAAGTTTTGAAAAAACTACATTTTCCTATCACCTTCTTGCAACCAATCCACTATGGCCTTCTATTTCCATTGAATTTCCTCATGATGTTCCCATTCCTCCAATTCTCTCATCGCCATAGATTTATCTTTATACAATTTTTCTTAAAGGCCTCAATCTCTAATTTGATGAGTAATGACATCTATATGAGATTATGCCTATAACTTTGTCAAAAAGATGTTTCCAAAGCACCCCATGTTCCATATTTTAAGATTATACTTGACATATTGAGATTATTTAATAAAAAAATGCATTGTAGTACCATAATATGACTTCTCTTCCAACCACTAACTCAACATGAGATCTTGAAGAGAAGGATCATAGAGCCAAATACGTTGAAACTTGAAGGATGGGTTTTTGGTAACCTGAAATTGTGTGGTAGAAAACGTAATTGGGTAATGATAAAAAAATTTCCTAGTCTATAATCTTAGAGCCAGTTGTCCAAATATCTCCAATCTAGTAGCAGGAAACCAAAAATCTATACAATCTCTCTCCTATTGATTCATCTCCACATCTTTTATTATTCCAAGTAAACAAACCATTAGAAGGTTTGACATCTACCAACCGCAAAGATTCAATATTATCTCTCAAGCATCCTTGCAGAAGGATCGAGTCTATAATTTCCACCCCTTTTTATCTAGAATTGAAATAACATTGAAATCCCTTGGAATAATCCATCGGTGCAGAGAGGAAAGAGATTGAACATATATTATATGAGATCATATCATAGATTTTCCATTAAAATTTGTTGGAGCATAAATATTAGAGAGAAATATGTTCTCACCAAATTCACAACTCACAACAATGATACAAATTGAGTACATGTTGGAGGTTCGCCAAAGAGACACAATATTATTTAGGTCCCAAAGACAAGACAAACTCCTTGAGTTTCCTTAAGCCCCAATACCATGATAATGAATATGAGCCCAAATTTTAGAGGCCATATTTCTCATACTATCAACTGATAACTTAGACTCTTGAATAAACACAAGATCTAGAGAATGAAGAACAATCAACTCATGAATAACTTTTTGTCTAGGGATGCTATTCAACCTCCTCACATTTCAAGAAATCAAAATAATATTTTTGAAGAAGAGAAGTGGGAATCAGTGGTATTTATAGAACTAGATTCAACCAATGTCTCACCAATTAGATTTTCCTTTTCCTGATCTTTCTTCCTCCCCTTAATTTTGGAGGGATTATCTAGTGAAACCTTCATAATATTTTTCTGTTGTAGTCCCAATGACAATTGAAGCCCCTTACGTTTACTACCATCCAAGGAATATTTTTCCAAATTAGACCATGGGCTAGGAAGACCTAAACATATACTTAATATCCTTACTTCCACTATCCATCAGAAGACTTATGGTTACTGGGGGTTGTTTGTGTCCATACAAGCTTCAAGGTTTGTATCCTGAGATCCATTATGTGGTGACATATCTTTCTCCTCATTCACTAGAATCATTACTTGAGCATATGAACAAATTGGTATGCTTTCCATAACATTATTGAACTGTCCCAAATCTTCAAGAACATCAAACTTGTTGAAAAACTCATTGGTTTGCCTATCCCTTAGGGTTCACTTTTTCCCTCTACCCTTTCCTCTTTTTATTATTGGAATAAACCCCTTCTTTTCTTTGACCATAGGTGTCTTACCTTTATCCAACCTGATGATGGGTGAGAAAATCCATTCTTGGATACACCTGCATGATTATAATTCAAGTACATTCATTGCAAATGACCATATTCATGATAAATGTGGCAATAGAAAGGTAAATTTTCATAGTCTAATTGTTGAATCCAAGAGTTGGATCCAACTTGAATTTCCATAGAATTAGGCAAAGGCTTACTCAAATAAATTTTAGCAAAAACACAGGAATATGTGATTACCTTTTTCTCCATGGTTTGATGAGAAGGGCCAAAAGGCTTACCAAGTTGGAGATATCATCTCTCTAAAATTCAAGCAAAAACCATGGAAGCCTCACCCATATTGGGAACCTCAAAGGAATTTCTTCAATAGGGTTGAATCCAACATGCCACAACTTTATAAATAGGCCCACCTAATTATAGAAATATTGTCCCCCTTCAAAATCCTTAGTTATATATGTGATGCATGTCAATATAACTAGAAAGTAGCCATTTGTAGCCAACAATATCTCCATTTTCTCTTCTAGGTTCCATATGTGTTGAGCCCATGATTCTGAGATGTGTAAAGATACATAAATCCCCATAAATTTACAAATCAAAGCATGATTAGAAATATAATTAATATCTTCCTCAACAACATCCAATTGAATCACTGGGACTGGCGTAATATCACACCTTGCAAAACAACCATTAACCTTTGTAAGCTCTATGTTTTCTTCATTTGAGACAAATTCTCTCCCATATTATTTGAGAGAAAGAATGGATTTTTATGCACTAATGGAGCTGAGTCTCCCCCTAACACCGCATCTTTGAACAAAGGACCCTTGTTCCCAAAACCATCATTAAGCTTTACCATGCAAAACAAGAAATCTAAGCCACAAGGTCAAAACCTAAAACCCTCACCAAAAATATTTACATGCTACAGAACTACGAATAAAAATGCATTGAATCGAAACCCATAGCCGACCCAATACACTCCCCAAAAACAATAGAAAAAAACCCCAAAATCACTGACAAGCTAAAGCACAAGACCGGGCATAGAGGAGAAATCATTGATATGAAAATATTGGGAATATATATCAATTATTTCACGGATGTTTTCTAACATAATTGCATGCCAATTATAACTAAAAGAAATATTGTTTTTATTTATTTATTTTTAATACAAATTGATCATAATTTATTATTAATTGATTTTATCTTTAATTTGAAATTTAAATTTAATAATTAATTAAATCTTTTAATTCTACAATTAGACTTTTAGTTAAGTCTTTTAATGAAAAAATGTATTTAATAAATTTTCATAAATTAAATACCCTCACATTTGAATGAGTCCACATTTAATAAGATTTAATTATTAAACCACATAAATAATCTTAATAAATCGTTTAACCATTTCACAACAATCACACCAACCAGCCAAAGATTAGAAAAACAACTGAACCTTATAGAATGACAATCATGCCCAAGGGAAAGGCTTATGAATTCACTTCATGTAAACAAATTTGAAAAGACAATAATCATAAACTTGTCCACTATTTCAGGATAATAAAATAGCTTAGGTTGGGATTCAGACCTTAATGTTATCTCCCCTCTCTTACCATTGAGAATTTGCGATAGGGTTCACTCATCCTAACAATTCAGGGAAGTCAATGACCGATACTTGCAAACCTAGATAAAATATAAGCATGTACATCCATATATATATGACAAGCAATGGCAGGAATCAAGACATCGCGTGGACCCTGCAAGTAGGTACTATGACATCATCTCGCAACCACATCAAACACGTCAAATAGAAAGGTAAAACATACATGATAGCCATACACATGCAAGTATGGGGTAAGTAAAATCATGAATATATAAACAACATTTTAAACATATAATTAATCATCATCAAAGTAACTAACATCATCTAACTACAAGCATATGATATCTCAAAACTATCCAATATCAAATCATCATGTGATGTCATACATCCAAAACCATATAATAAAGTTGAAATAATCAACGCACACATGAAAGTGGCCTAGAAGAGTTTGGAAATATAAAACTGAAAAATCAATATTCTATGGATGGGCACTACATCCACCTCTCCTAAAATTAGGCTTAGTCTTGAAATCTTACTAATAAATAGGGATATAAATCTCGTAATCTTGTTGCGTCCTCCCAAATCATCGATGACTCATCAATAGATTCTCATTGGACCCTTACCTTCTCGATGGTGTGATCTCTGAGGGTCATCTCTTGCTGCTAAAGTATGTGAACGGGCTCCAAAGTCAATTGTTTGTCCTCTACATGTAAATAATTCTAGTCAAGAACATGTGTAACATCTCGAATATACCATCTAAGTACTGAAACATGGAAAAAATCATGAACATGAGATAAGATGGGTAGAAAAGTAAGACGGTAAGAAATTGGTTTTATCCTCTCAAGAATATGAAATGGGCCAACAAAATGAGGTGTCAACTTCGAACCCTTTCCATAACGGATCAGACTCTTATGTGGATACACTCTCAAAAACACCTTAACACCAACTGCAAACTGTTTATCTACCCTATGAGCATCTACATACTTCTTATGTCTATCCTGAGATGTGGTCACATTCTCACAGATGCACTCCACTTGTTTCTCCATATCTCAAAGCATCTCAAGACCTAATAGAATACAATCCTCTAGCCTATCCCAATTCAAAGGTGTACAACAAGGATGACCATACAAAGCTTGAAAAGGCAGCATACCAATCGAACTATGATAACCATTGTTGTAAGAAAACTCGACTAAATACAAATAGTCCTCCCAATGAGTCTATCTATCCATGACATACATCCTTAACATATCCTCTAACACCCAATTGACCCATTCTATCTCTCCATCGATCTTAGGGTGATATGTCGAACTAAAATTTAATTGTGACCCAAGATCATGTTGCAGAGAAGTCTAGAATGCAGAAGTGAATATTGTTAAGGCTAAAAATTTGCACCCTGTTAAACTAGATGAGTTTAACAATTTTTCCTAACATGGGATTCATTTCTGCATGTGGGAAATGCATAATTTGAAATGAAACCTCCGGATTCTAGGCGAAAATGCATAATTTGATAGAAATTGCAAAAATGAATCCCATGTTAGGCAAAATTGTTAAACTTGTCTAGTTTAACAAGGTGCAAATTTTTAGCCTTAACAGTTTTGGCACGCCCGATGGGACATATAGACAACAGTTCTATAATCTTTTATTTGCTAGTTTTACTGTGCAACCTGCAAATTTTCAATCTTTTCAAAGAAGTCTTTGAAGCATAGTTGGTGACTCCATTGGTGAAGAATCAGTAGTATCAGCGCTGATAAAAAAATTTATGAGAAAAATTCAAACAAGAAGTTCAAATACATTTGAATATCTGCAGTTGGATACACCCAAAAGGAAGGGCAAAGCTCTCAAACGAACTCCACATACAAAGAGGGTTCAATCTTCACCTCCAAGAGTTTACATAAGAAGGGGAAGGCCAGAGAAAAAAGAAAATTCTTTAAGGCATTCAACATAACCAACTATAAGAACAGAATATTCTAATCCTTTTGAGATATCTGTATCACAAATCAACTTTGGTATTGTTTTTGCTGCAACAGAAAGTACTTTTCAAACAAGTTCTAGTGGTGTTTCAGCAAGTGCCTCAGCACAAGTTAGTGCAATGGCTATTCCTATAGCCTTTTCTTTTGTGGCATTTGATCAAGGCAGTCCCTTGAACCTTGTTGTGCATAATGACTACCTTTAGCAGCTTTGAAAGGGCTACCAAACTTCATAGGGGAGAGTCAACAACTGCTTTTGAGCACATTAGAGATGTGGCTTCCCTCTGTAATGTTCACCATGTGAAGCAAGATAATATTGCAGTCAGATTATTGGCGGCTTCATTCAAAGGAAAAGCATTGGAGTGGTTTAGGAATTTACCTGTGGCCTCCATTTCCACGTGGGATGAATTGGGTGATGCCTTCACCAAGATATTTGAAGACAAGTCAGACCATTTGTCACTTGTAGAACAGTTAACAACCATTAAAAGATCCCCACAAGAGCATATGACTGATTTCAATTTCCATTTTCAAAAAACATGGAATAGAATACCAGTGGTAGTGAGGCCAAGTGCAAACTATGATTTTCTATACTACCTCAAGAGCTTGAACAATGATATATCGGTAATGATTCAGTCTATGGGAGGTACCTCACTGCCACAAGCTTTTAATCTTACTGTTAGAGCTGAAAATAGCCTTATACAGGCAAATAAAATAGCCCCTAGGCCTCCTATGCCTTACTTTCCTAATATCCATTTAAATATGCCTCTTAATATACCGCCAATGGCTCCTTTACCTATTGTTCCAATTGGTTCTACTATTGGGGGTTATTGAGTTGTAGGAAATTAAGAGCAGCTAGCACAAGATTGAGAGTATATTACAGACCTTCGGTAATGAACTCACAAGTATGAAAAAGCAGTACCAAGGACCTAGGCCAACTTTTCAAGAACAGATTCAAAGTTTTAATCAACAATATCAGAATCAAGGCCAACAATTTCAACAAAATAGGAAACCATATCAAAGTAATTTCCAAGGTGGGAGGCAAAATGTTAATCAAAGGCCTTTTCAGCCATATGATCCAGCACCATTAAATGCTACAAATCCGGTTAGAGATATAGTACCTACTCAAAACAACTTGATATCCGAGGTAGATTGGTGTTATCCGTGAAATCAAGCACATAATCAATCTACATGTTTGAATGGGGTGATCAATCAAGCTCTCATGGTCCAAAATGCTACAAGCTCACAACCGGATGCATCTCCTAGTGGGCCTAAACAACTGCAAGATATACACACCATGGAGACCGGGTTCCTTAACTGGCAAGGAGAGGATTTTTGCGGATTGAATGGCAAATCATCAATTGCAGCCAATACCCAAGAAAATAAAAGAGCCTTTGAGTTGGAGCAATCAACAAGAAAAGATAAAGGACCTACAATTGCAGATTCCTCATCTCCACAAATTCCAAGCATTTTAAAGAACACTCTTGTTGTACCAGCTAAATAACAACCTCAACAGGATGCTGATTCAACAACTGCTAAGACACAAAATAGGGTGTATTCAGTTGTTCCTTTCAACATTGTAGACAGCATGAAGAAAATGAATGTGTCCATGAGCATGTGGGATTCTTTGGCTATTCTAGGTCAAGTGGATAGTTTGAAGAAGGCACTAAAAGAGGAGATCACTCCTAAGGTGATTTTTTATGACAAAAAAATAGCAGTTGTCTTAACTAATGATGTTGTTCAAAGTGATGAAAAGAAAGCCAGTAATAAGGAAACGCATGCAGTTCAAGGAAGTTGGTTTGGTGATGCCAAATTTGGTCAAGGAGGTAGAAGGTGCTTCTAAACAATAGAATGGTGTTTGGGAAATGTACTTTGATGGTTCACAGAGCAGTAATGGTGCTGGTAGTGGTGCCATGTTGGTTTCACCTAATGGTGATAAGTATTATGCAGGTTTCCGCTTTGCATTTTCCTGTACAAATAATGCAGCAGAATATGGAGGTCTGATTCAAGGCCTAGAATGGGCTAGAAAGCGTGGGATCAATCTTCTGAAGGTATATGGAGACAGTGAGCTAATAGTTAATCAGGTTAGAGGCCTGAATGCAGCTAAACATGACACATTAAAGGCATATAAGCACGGAGTTTGGAACTCTATAGAGGATTTTGAGGCTTTCAATATCATAGCAATACCAAGGAGTAAGAATCATTATGTTGATCGCTTAGCGGCTGTTGGAGCTCAATTTGACATTCCAAACAACATTTCAAAAAGCCTTTCTCAACAGCATATTAAGGTAGTTATCAAACCTTCTATACCTGATAACAATGTTAACTGGCATGTTTTTGAACATGATGAACAAATTTTACAATTTTTGCTTGAAGAAGATGAGTTTGCTACCTCAAATCAGCAAAAAATCCGACAACAGTATGGGGATCAAGTTATACAGCTGAAGTCCAATAAGTTTCCTAAAGGTTTGGTTATCTTGGAATCTATATTCAATTCGGATGATCAGGCTAAAAAGGACAAAACCGGTTTGCTGGTTTCTCAAGAACATTATGAGAGTTTAGAGGTTGCACCGGAGAAAAGTTTAAAGTTTGGTAAGGTGAGTACTCCCTTGGAAAAAGAGTCCTATGTTCAGCTTTTTCAAGAATTTGTAGATGTATTTGCATGGGAATATGGCGATTTAAAAGGTTTTAATCCTAAGTTAGCACAACACACTATAGAGCTCGAGCCTAATGCCAAGCCCATAAGGCAAAGACAAAGACTTGTCAATCCCAAATTAGAGTCATTAATGCAGAAATAATTTTTTAGGCTGATAGAGAGTGGCATCATTTTCCCAATCAAACAAACTAGCTGGGTGTCCAACCTCGTCCCTGTTAGAAAGAAGAATGGAGAGCTGAGATTATGTGTAGATTTCAGGGATTTGAATAGAGCATCATTGAAAGATAGGCATCCCCTTCCTTCTATAGAACAAATACTACACAGTATGTTGCTATTTCAAAATGCTTCTCTTTGTTAGATGGTTATTCGGGATATAACCAAATTCTTGTAAGAACTGAAGATCAATATAAAACTACTTTTACCACAAAATGGGGTACCATGGTGTACAAGAGAATGCCTTTTGGTCTAACAAATGTAGGGGCAATGTTCCAAAAAGCCATGGATATGGCGTTTAGTAATATGATGTATCAGTTTGTGTTAGTGTATCTTGATGATATCACAGTATACTCTAAAAGGGCAGCAGATCATCTTGGTCAGTTGAGGCAGATTTTTTAGCGTTGTAGAGAGTTTGGTGTCTCATTAAACCCCCAAAAATGTGGTTTTGTTGTTCATGAGGGTAAACTATTGGGTTATGTTGTTTCCAAGCAAGGGGTCACAGTAGATCCGGAAAGGATAGCAGCAATTTTAGAGTTACCATTGCCACACCATAAAAAGGGATTGCAGTCCTTTATTGGAAGAATTAATTTTGTAAGGCATTTCTTGCCTAACATTGTAGATTTATTAAAGCCATTGACAACCTTACTAGAAAAGAATGTTGTTTTCAGTTGGACAAAAGAAGCCAAGGATAGTTTTCAAGTTATTAAAGAGTCCTTAGCAGCAGTTCCTGCTTTAGTAAATCCCAATTTCAGCAAGAATTTCATTCGGTATGCATATGGCGGTTATGAGACTATTTTTTCAATGTTGGTACAACAAAATACAGAAGGTTTGGAGCAGCCAATAGCCTTTTTCAGCAAAAATTTAGAAGATTATGAACAAAGATATAGTTTTGTGGAAAAACATGTCCTTGTTGTTGTAAAAAGTCTCAAGAAATTTTGACACTTATTGTCTCATAACAGGATTCATCTGAGGGTTGCACACCCTAGTGTTAAGGAATTCTTACTCAATAAGGACTTGAATGAAAAGAGAGCTGGTTGGATAACATGGTTCATGGAGTATGACATAGATATTCAGGTGACCAAGATGGTTAGAGGCAAAGGCCTATGTGAGAAGATTGTTGATAATGAGGTTTCAGAGCTTTAGGGACAAGCAGATACTATTTTGGTGCTTGGTATGATAGCTGATGATGATAGGACAGCGAGCTAGTTGCAGGATATGGTTCATTTTTTGAAGACCAATGAGTGTCCATCCAATTTGGACAAGGAAAAAATAAGGTATTATTGGTTACAATCAATTCCTTTTGTCTTAATTAATGATGTATTGTATAGAAAGGATCACAATGGTGTCCTTCTCAGATGCATTGATTCAGACTAGATTGCAGACATTTTGCATGAATTCCATGATGGTCATTCAGGAGGCCATTTTTACCCTAGGATTACTGCATATAAAATCCTAAGAGGTGCTTATTATTGGCCAGACATTTTTAAAGACAACCATGCATATGTGAGGAAGTGTGTGAAATGCGCCATGTTTGCAGGGAAAGAAATGTTGCCAACTTTTCCTTTGCAGCCAATTAAGATAGAACAACCCTTTCAAAAGTGGGGTGTTGACTTTATAGGGCTTATCAATCCTCCATCTAGTGCGGGACATAAGTGGATAATTATTGCCACCAATTATCTCGCACGTTGGATAGAGGCAACAACACTAAAGGATGCAAATGAGACAGCGGTACTTAATTTTTATGATGATATTGTGAATAGATTTGGAGTTCCTAACTCTATAATCTCTGATAATGCCCTTGCTTTCATTGGTCTGAGGGTAACTGAATGGGCACTCAAGCATGGAATTTATCTCAACACTAGTTCCAACTATTATCCACAAGGTAACAGATTAGCAGAGTCCACAAATAAGAACTTAATCTAAATTATCAAAAGAACTATGTAGGAGAATCAACGTGATTGGCATTCCAAGTTGAAGGCTTCCCTATGGGTGGACATAATTACTCCAAAAAAAATTATTGGAAACTCACCTTATCAGTTAGTATATGGAAAAGAAGTTTGGTTGTCTATTGAAACAGAGTTGCTAGTGCTTGATCTTGCTACTCAGCTGGTTCTTTTTGAAGAAGGAGATCCTATGCAGGTGTGTTATGCACAGTTGATGGAATTGGAGGAGAGTAGAAGGAAAGCAATGCAAACTATGGAATTTCAGTAGATGCAAGTTAAGAAAATCTTTGACAGAAAGGTGAGATCCAAAGATTTCAATTTGGGAGACGTTGTTCTCAAGTGGGATGAATTCAAGAGAAAATCGAGTAAGCATACTAAATTTGATTCATTTTGGGGAGGTTCATTTGTGATTACAGAATGCAAGGAACATAATGCTTTTTAGTTGTCAACACTTGAAGGGGAAAATCTGTCTATACCAGTCTATGGTATTCACCTCAAACCCTGTTTTGAGGTATGTCCTACTTTGTAAATCCTATAGTTTCTGAATAAGGTGTTGCTGCATCATTTGTTTTGAGGTTTTCTTTTCCTAGGTGTTAGTAGTTAGTCTTCAGCAGAAGACACTTTTAACATCATTCATACATATTATGGTGCCTACATTTCAAAACACTATGCCATACATGTAGGAGATTCTTCTCAACTATCACATGTGCTATGCAACATTCATATATAGGCATCATATGATACATACCAACATGCTGTTAAAAGTGTTTCTGTTGTTGGTTTTGGTTAGTTTTCTAGTTTTCCATAAGTGTTTTCAAAACACAAGCTGCCATGTTTTTTTTTCAGAACGGATAAATGGCTGGTAAATATCAATATCTTATAACATTCTAAGTGCACACCTATTCTTTGGGATAGCGGAGCCGTTCTATCACAAGCCATAAATCTCTACTCAAAATCCTATCCTACATTGATATTTATCAGTCACCTATCCTCTATTTTGAGTGTTGCATCTTTTTGATTCACTGCCTAATGGATATGTTAAGACTACTAGTTTCATGTATAGCAGGCATACACACAACAGAGGTCACCAAAATGTTATCAAAATTTTACTACCTTAGCAATTTTGCTACAAAAGACATATTTTTGAATCAATTGACCTCATTTATTGATATACAACCAGTAGATATGCAACCAGCAAAAATAAAATACATTGTGAATTTCTAAAAAGAATCATTTCATTTGTATTGAACAATGATAAATGCATTTTTTAGTTCATTCATTTGAAAATTTAAACACATGTATTTAAGATCAATTCAAGTAAAAGACTCACATGAGCCGTGAGCATAACCTATTATTTCTCCTACAAAATTAAAACAACATTAAAAGACATAATAGGAGAAGAGAGATAGGTCAAGGTTAACCAATCATTGCCTGATGGTTTGACTAGTTATAAGTGGTTGCTGGTCCCGAGTCTTTTTTGTGTCTGCCAGTCTCCCAAAATGTGCCTGAATCCTGTAAAATGGAAAAATAGTGACGTTAGATCCCAATACGGATCTAAGTAATGGCTGGTTATCTAGAATCTACTCTATGCCTATGTTGCCTTTTAAGGTTGTCCTAAATCTAAAGAAAGGAAAAAGATGAGCATACCTTCATTGCGAAAAGGAAATATTTATGCTAACATGTTTGTTTCATGTGTAGGTAATTAATTACTCTAATGGACATGTGCCCTTGACCAAGGCTCCCTTCGGGTATGAGGCCGACATATCTTTTAGAGTAATTAATTTCGAAGTATCCAGATTGAACAAAGAAGAGAAATAAAGCAAGTGTCAAAGGGACATGTGTTACAATATGAAACCTTTCACTTTCTCGTTAATTGTAAAGTGAAAAACAGTGATAAATTTAACAGAGACATTAAAGGGACAAGTCATCTTTTGTCTTGAAACCTTTTGTTTCAAAAGTACATAAGGAATCTTCAAAATTATCAAGAGGAATGAGTATAATTTGCAAATTAGTTACAGGATGCAGATGGAGCTAGTATAACTATAGAACCATCAGAGATGTTACATGAATGATATCATAAGAAGAAGACTCATATAGCACACTTTATCTTTGAACAAATGAAGTGCAAACTTTCTAGATGCTACTACAGTGATATCAAAGATAGGAGAAACATATGACACCAATACATCATGAAAATGGATGCTACAGAACTCTTCAACACTCCAATGAATCCTATTTCTCTTGGAATCCCAGATTATTTTGATATAATTGACACACCGATGGACCTAGGCACAATATGTAGTGCATTGAAAAGAGGAGTCATTGAGTGTGGAAACATGTTATATTCATGTTTGTTCAAGCTCTTAGATCCTATGAAAGAAACAGTTTCAAATTCTAATTAGGGAACTTAAAGTGATGTCTAAGATTCCAGAGGACTGTTATGCAGGTTCCAAGATAGATAATGTTGTGTTTGGGATTTTTAATGAAAAGAGACATATTGATGAGGAAATGAATGGTTTGCAACAATCTTTGATGATCGTTTTGTCTTCACAAGATGGAGTTCAATATCCTTTCAGAAAGGATTAAAATTTTTCCATGCCAACCATTAGCAATGCTTAAGTTTCCAGAGCAAGGATTCAATGTGGGTGCATAATGTCGGGCTTTTGACGAGTCCGCAATATTCCATGTACAAATAAGAAACTTCCGCATGTCAAGTATATTTTGAACAGCTTAGAGAAATGGGAAGAGGAATTGAAACAACATGGAGCTAAAGTAGGAAGGTATGAATAAAAATTGAGTGCATTAAAAAATATATGGTTGGCCTGAAAGGTGAAATTGATGAATTGACTAGATTGACTATTGGTTCAAAAGGTGATGACAAAAAAGAAATCAAATCAAGGCTCCCATAGTGTTGAAGAAACATTGGAAGAAATTGTAAGATAGGTAAATAGTGCAGCTGCAATATGGGTTGAGTTAGATCACATCAACTTCAGTTAGTGCAGCACCTAAGTTTACCGGATGTGATTGGAGTTATTGCTCTGCTAAGAAAAGTAGACAATGATCTAATAAGCTTGGCACTATCTGAGTATTTGGGAAAAGAAAATATGACGGCTATTGTCTGTAAGTCTCATAAAGGGGTTGAACAGCTTGAAACCCGCAATATTTCTGGAAAGATAATTCCGTCTTCTGGCATTTACAATATAGCAATTAGACAAAATAGGCGTATTGATGGGAGATTCTATGTCATATGCCTTGGGGACATAAGGCGTTATAAGGGATTCTTCAAGTCTGACAATCCACAGAAGCAACTGATTGTAGAGGATCCAAAATTATTCTCTGGCAGTTTCCCTAATGGGTTTCTTGGTTTTGCTCATCAATTAGCTTTGTAGCAGGGCTCGAAAAATGGGTTCAAGAAAGTGCAAATGGTTATTCAGAAAAAGGCATCAGGAAAATCAAGATTCCATGTATTCAGCAAGAGTTGTGCATGATAAATTAGCTAAATGAAAGAGAAAATAAAATGATTTGTTGGGGAATCCATAAACAAGTTAAAGGAAAATGGCTCAGATGTTTGGCAAGGCACTCAATTTATTGTTACAGATGTGGCTGCTGCAACAGTCCTACTACGAGGAATCTTAACAGGTGATGAGCTCACTGAAAAGGGAAAAACTCTCAGAGTAGTTGCTAAGTATCATAATGATTTTGTTCAGACAAATGCAGGGAAGAGAACTAGCTCCAAACCCTCACACAGGAAAAAAAGAAAAGCTTCATTTCAAGCTTCAATGAAATGAAAATAAGTAGAATGGTTGTAGTTTAATGTGATATAATGCAGATCCAAACTTTTCCATGTTTTCTTTAAGATAGAAGGAAAAAAGCCCTAAAATTTATGCAAAAATTG
Source organism: Chamaecyparis obtusa (assembly GCA_027943335.1). Taxonomy (NCBI): domain Eukaryota; kingdom Viridiplantae; phylum Streptophyta; class Pinopsida; order Cupressales; family Cupressaceae; genus Chamaecyparis; species Chamaecyparis obtusa. The sequence continues at coordinate 259,265 of BSBK01007348.1, forward strand.
AGGAGCGATCTTGAGCATGTTCAAGTTTTGCAAAATGAAAGAGAAAAGAGCATGATTTACTTATCTTAATAGAGAGATAGAGTTCTAGATGCTTCATTAACAAAATTGAAGTCACAGTAGCAACTGCAAGACAGCTCGAGAGCTCTTAGTCAAGCTCGAGTTCATCTAGCTTTGTGAGACGTGTTTCCAGATTTCTAAACTTTAGGTTCAAGCAGTCAGCCAAAGAGTTCGATATCAAACTTCAAAAGCCCGAGTGACAGTCAAAAGTCGAGCTCTTCATAATGACAGCTAGTGATCTACAGTATGAGGATCAAGCAGACAACAAAGATGATTCGAAACCAAAAACTTAGCAGGGTGCCATGCTTAGGGTTTACTTCTCAATTTTCCCAAACTCCAGATTACAAAGTGAGATGTTCAAGAACCGAAAAATCAGAGGTTTTGATAAGATTTCAAGTCCGATGGTAGGAGAAATAAATATATTAAAGATTGCAAGTACAATAACAACCGAGCTTTGGAATGCAGATTGCCACCTAGCACGTTGTATTGGAGATATTTTCGCATTGGTTGCAGGTTCATAGAGTGGTCATGTTGACCCTTTACGAATTTAAGTTTGGTTTTAAAGTTTAGGTTTTGGGTTTGATCTTTTTTGGGCTAGGTGCTTCCTAGGATTTCTTAACATTTTGTTCCAATGTTAAGTAATGTCTTCTGATTGGTCACATTGTTGCTTGCTCAAAGTCATTAAGTTAAATAATTTTAATATTTATTTAATTGATTTATTTCATATCAATTAATAAATATTAAAGTCTTTTTGGTTAAATATTGTAATTTAATATTTATTGATTGATGTTTTTATAAGTCAATTAATTAAATATTAAAATTAAGCAAGCAATAATGTAAACGTGGAGAGATAAGGGTGTTTTAATGGCTTGAGGACTTCTTCTTAGGAGTTGGATGAGGTGTCCAGACATTCAGAAGGAATATAGGGCTTGTTGGAGCAGATCTAGGAACTTCTTGAGTTCATGTAGAACTTATGGGTCGAATTTGACTTTGTCTTGACAATTGAGAGGTCTTTATGGCCTTTTTGAGCTTTTTGAGGGTAGTTGAAGATGAGTCATAGGTGTTATTATGACTTGGTGGAGTTTTTTTAGAGAGGGGACTTTATTTTGTGGGTTTTTAGGTCCTCTTTTCTAGGCTATTTTCTGGCATCAGACCCAAGGGTTGTGAATTGTACTTAGTGAGTTTTAGACTCATTTTTTTTCTTCAGTTCTGATTATGCAGAGGAGGGCTTTTTTGACATATTTTTGTCCTTGGCAGTTTATGCAAAATTTGTAACTCTTTTGGAGACTGATATATATTGATAGCATTTCGGAGCATTTTTTTTTTATCAAGTTTAGGCCTTCTTTCTTCATGTGGCTATGTGTTAAAGTGAATGATTGATAGAAATAGTGAGTGAGTTTATAACTCCTTGATATTTTGTCTCAGCCATTACCTTGTTGCAGGAATGTATGTCATGTGCAAGTTATAATCTATTCAAAATTCATAGGATTTTCATGTGAAGAATTTCTCCTCCTTGTTAATCCATTTAAGGGCCTTATTATGAAATATTTATGCACACCTATATAGAATAGAAGTGCTTTATTTTTAGTGATAGAACTTATAGTTTCCCAAAAGAAAGGTCATTATCTTCTTAGTTTCCTGTCTCTTTGGTGTATCACCTGATTTTCCTAAGTTTAGTTTTCAGTTTGCATGTTCATTTCTGCAATTTCCATCTCTTTTCCCACAAAGTTTAAATTAGTTTTTGAAGAGTTATAGGTGATCATCTTATAGCAACTGGCCTAGAATCCAGAGGTTTCATTTCAAATTATGCATTTCCCACATGCAAAAATGAATCCCATGTTAAGCAAAATTGTTAAACTTGTCTAGTTTAACAGGGTGCAAATTTTTAGCCTTAAAAAATACTAGATCCCTATCTAATATAATCCTGCAGGGAATACCATGCAGTCTCACAATATCCCACATAAAGACACTAGCTAGTGAAGTTGTTGTATAGGATGCTCTCATAGGAGACAAGTGTGCCACTTTGGTCAACCATTCAATAGTGACCATGATGGTATTGTGTCTGTGAGGAATCATAGGAAAATCCACAATGAAATCTATTAAGACGATATTCCATTTCCATGATGGAACGAGATTAGGTTGTAAAAGCCCTATTGGATGGTGATGGTATGCCTTAACCCTCTAACACTCTAGACATCTTGCCACAAAATCAGCAATGTCATGTTTCATACCGGACCAATAATATAGTTTTCGAAGGTCCACATGCATCTTCTTGACACTTGGATGTGTTGAGTAAGGTGCACAATGAGCCTCAGATAAAATTAAAGTGTGAATATCATTTGATGGTGGTACATATATTCATCGCATATAGCGCAAAAGACTATATGACTCCAAAACATAGCCTAAAAACCTGCCTTCCAAAGGTCTCCCTGACTCAATTTCATCTCTCACTTCCTTGTACCAAGTATCTGTACCTGAAGTTCCTCAAGTATACGACTCCACAAATCTACACCAAGAGTCAAAGCTGAAATCTCATGTCTCCTACGACTAAATATGTCAACTATCACATATTCCTTACCCTAGATGTACTTGACTTCAAAGTCATACTCACAAAGAAAATCCATCCATCACCTCTGTCTAGCATTCAGATTAGGCTGGGTAAAGATATATTGCAAATTGTGGTGATCACTATGAAGCTCAAATCAATGTCCCAATTGAAAATGTCTCCATTGTACTAATGCATGAACCACCACTGCAAACTCAAGATTATGTTTAGGATAATTCAATTTGTGATCCTTGAGTTTGCAAGATTCATAAGAAATCACACATTCTTCCTACATAAGGATAGATGGAATACCTTCCAACGAAGCATCAGTACACACCATGAAATCACCTGAAGGATCAAGTATTGCTAGAATAGGTGCACTAGTCAAACGCTCCTTGAAGTTCTGAAAAGCCTTTTCACACTTCTCTGTCCAAACATACTTCTTCCCTTTCCTTTGAAGAGAAGTGATATGATATGAAAATCTAGAGAAGTCCTGAACAAACCTGTGATAATATCTTGCCAAGCTCGTGAAGATACAAATGTCAGATACATTGGTGGGGGTTGGCCTATCAACCATAGCTTGAATATTTTAAAATCTACTAGAATACCCTCACCTATGATCACATGTCACAAGTATTGAACCTCATATTTAAATAAGTCATGCTTTTCTGCATTGTCATACAATTGATTGTCACGAAGTCACTGCAAAATGAGTTGTAGATGTTCTTCATGATCTTCCATGGACTTAGAATATATAAATATGTCATCCAAGAAGACAAGAACAAAATGATCAAGGTAAGAACAAAATACTCCATTAATTAGGCACATGTAAATGAATGGAGAATTTGTCAAACCAAAAGAGACTACTGTGAACTCATAATGTCCATAGCGAGTGTGGAATGCAGTCTTGTGAATATCTACATCCTAGATACGTAACTAATGGTATCATGATTTGAGATCAATCTGAGAATACCTTGGCCCATTTTATCTAATCAAATAGGTCATCAATCCTTGGCAAAAAATACATGTTCTTGATCATTACCTTATTCAACTATCTATAGTCGATGCACAAGCATAAAGATCTATCTTTCTTCTTAACAAAGAGTACAAGTGCTCCCCAAGGAGAAACACTTGGCCAAATGCTACCCTTGACCAAAATATCCTCTAACTGGAGCTTAAGCTCACTCAACTCCTGTGTGGTCATCTAGTGAGGAGCTCTAGATATAGGGTTGCTCCTAGAACAAGATCGATGTGAAAATCTATGTCACGCTTTGGTGGCCTACCCAAAATCTCACTAAGAAAGACATGTGAATTCCTGAAGAGTAGAATAATCTAGAGTCTTCTCCTCAATTTCAACTTCATCCAACTCATTTATAGTTACAACAAAAATCTGACAACCATTTTGTATGCTTCGCTTGAGTTGCATAGCAAAAATCATACAAAGAGACATACGACGTCAAACTCCCACAATCTCAAAATCCTTGTCAATATCATCCTTTCATTTGATTATCTTTTGTCTACAATCACTGCTGCCTCCATGAGAACTTAGCCAATCCATCCCAAGGACAATATCTTATGATCCCAAAGAAATCATGCGAAGATCAATCAAGGTAATAAATTTACCTAACTCCAACTCACATTTATGCACTAGAGAGTTCATTGATATCCTTTCCCTAGAGGCTAACTCTTCTTGCCAACCTATGTCTTTCTCTCCTGCCACTAGCCCACATTTCTCTACTATAAAAAGAGATATAAAAGAACTTTTAGCTCCTAAATCAAATAAGATAGATAGAGAAATACCTTTAGTAGCACCTGAAATTTCTAGCATAGTACCTTGGTACTCTACCTGGTGACGATCTACTACTGCAAATACTCTGTGAGATCCGCCAGCATCTTCTACTCTAGGCTCAAAGGATCTAGGCCTCTGTCTTGAAAATTGTGATGCACATTGAGGGAAATTCACTAAAATGTGATCATATTGTCCACATGAGAAACAACCACCACCTCTACCTTGACCTCTCCCAACGAAGGGTGCACTGGACTGTTGAAAGTTGCCCCTACCAGCAATTGAATGTGTTCTCTATGCAGGCTAGATGGGCTAGTTGCGCCTGTTGTGTGGAAAGTTGTAGAAATTCTTAGACTGGTAACCATCATTCTGGGATGGAGGGTTTGACCCCTTCTATTTTTTATTTCAAAAATAGGGAGGAGGTTTCTTGAAGTTCCCAGTCCCTTGGGACTAATTACCTCTATAACCCAAAGGTGTAGGAACACCAATCTGGATTCCCACCTGTCCACCATGACTCAAAGTCAAATTTGTTTCCACCAAGGTAGTCTTAATAACAGCTTCCTTGAGGGTCTTAGGTTCAAAAACCTTAACTCCCCCAATGATGTGACCATTAAGCGCACTAATAAAATGTTGCACCATCAGTGGTGACTTATCACAAAATTTTGCATATGGCTTGAGCTCAAATAAATGATGCTCATAGTCTTGGACAACCATAGATGATTATTACAAATTGTGGAACTCATTTGTGCGTTGTTGTTGCCACTAATTGTTAGAATAACTGAGAGGGGGGTGAATTAGTTATCCAATGTCCCAAATCAAAATGTATAATCCAAGAAAAATTCTTCATCTTCTACTACTCGGTAAACATAAAATATTTTCACTGTCTATGTTTTTACCGATTGTCAGTCTAAAATTTATAATAGTTACCGATCAAATCTAACATGTAATATGCAAAGTATGATAACAAACAAATATCACAATCAACACATAACACAAGAGATTTAACGTGGAAACCCTGTGAAAGGAAAAACCACCTGGGACCAGCAACCCAAAATTGTTCACTCTTTTGAAGTGAGGTCGGTGAAGACCTGACCCTGTTAAAGGTTACAATTACGCTGTTAGGTGTGACCTTGTTAGAGGATTTTAGACCAAAAGTTATCGTCCAACCAGCAGTCACTCTAGGGTTGACAGGATAACAATGTTCACTCTATGAATGAAACATCAAAAGACTTTCATAGTCCACTCGGTTAAGAGATTTGACTGTGTACAATGGTTAAATATGTAACAGTAGATGATCTGCCTTGAAACAACTTCAATTGCAGTTTATAGATCAATGTTCAGCTCATTCAAATCTTTCTGATCAATATACCACTTCAAATTCAATACTATATCAACTTACTGTCCGTCGGTAATTACTCTTTGTAGCTCGGTAATTGTTCTGCAGCTCAGTTCTTATTAACCAGTATGATCAGAATGCATGAAAAAATTGTTCACGCAATAATTTTGTAGTATCTTCTTCTTTCGGTATATTTCAACAATGAAACCAATGTCTCTTATATAGACTAGTAAATCAATTTCTTTTCCTTCATCAAATTTTTTTGCTTAATCATATTCATAGATTTTGTCGCTTTAAGCTTTCTCAACTGATGTGTCAGTAACATATTTCAATCTGCTCCATTAGATCCTTCTTGATTTATGTTAGTCGTCGATCTTCATAACAAATCTTATCTGTTACCTCGATTTCATACACTTTACAGCTCATCACTTTATTGGCTAAACTGATCATTTAATTATTTTTTGTTTTGCTCGGTTAACAAAGAAATGCGTCGGTGAACACAAGCTCGCTTAACACTACGCTCGGTATACACTACATTCCGTCAGTGTATACTAGAATGCTTTATTTACCGACAACACTGCTTTGTGTCTTTCAATTGTATTCTTCATCATAGATGAATGCAACATAGTAAAGTCAATTTCATCAAGTCATAGACTCATCAACAAGTTACTCAGTGTATTCCTTATCCTCATCTGATATATACATCTTCCTCGTGTAGATATTTCTATTCTTCATCTCTTTCTCCTTTCTTCAGATGTTTTGGTATAGTAACTTACAAGATAAGTATTATCAAGCTAGTTGACATCAATGACAACATAATACTGATTTAATCATCTTGCATATCTAATCAGCAACTCCTTAGTAATCTTGAATTACATATTCTCCATTCAGGTTCTAAATCAGTTGTAGTTCATCAATCTCTCCCTTTGGCATTGATGGAAACTCAAATAATATGAAGTGTACCATACACATACCAAATATGTACTCTACAACTCTGTAATCAAATGATGTGTAAGCTCTCCTTGGCTTAATATGTTTAATCACTATGTTACTAAACAACATTAAAAAAAAATACAGCTTTGTCATTCTCTCCCTTAGATAGTTCTCATCGGTGCATATCTCTCCCTTTCCTTTTCATATTATTTATCTCTCCCTTTGACAACAATGCCAAAAAAACAAATTAATAATCAACTCTTGTAGTAGCTAAGTAACTCTCCATTGTTCAATACAATCTCTATATCTTTGTATACTGATATCCCAATATGTTTCAGTTCTTCAAACTTAATCACAACCTTGAGCAATATCCAAAGTGTGAACTATGTTGCATCAACATGTGTGATCATCTTATAAGATTAGGCTGATGCAGCATCCAGATCACATTAGTGATCGATAGACAGGGGACGGACCCCAAGTCTAGTCCTCAAGTATTCAAATGTGTCCTTCAATAGATGTTTTGTAAAGATATCTACAAGTTGTTCTTTAGATGTAACAAATTTTAACTTCACTTTCTTCTCTTGCACTTGTTCTCTTAAGTAGTGATACTTAATTGATATATGCTTTGTCTTAGAGTGCATCACTGGGTTCTTTGAAATATTGAAAACACTTGTGTTGTCACAGTATATAATCACCGGGTCAGTGATTACCTCATTCATTCCTTCCAACACTTGCCTGATATATGCAATGTTTGAGCAATTAGTAGCAGTAACAACATACTTTTCTTCAGCTGTAGACTGAGAAATACAAGCCTGCTTTTTACTTGTCTAGGTTACAAGTCTTTCACCAAAGAAAAATGCTCCTCTAGTGGTACTTTTTCTGTCATCCACATTTCCAGCCTAATCAACATCGATATAAACCTTCAACTCAAACTTACCTTCCTTAGGATACCATAATCCATAATCCTCTATCTTTTTCAGGTATCTTAAGATCCTTTTAGTAGCAATCATGTGTGATTCTCTAGGATTAGCAGAATATCTAGCAACAATTCCCACAGCATGTGCTATATCTAGTCTACTGTGAACTACATACATTAGTTTACCAATCATGGATTGGTAAAGTGTCTAGTTTACCTCTGTAGTTTCATCTTCCTTTGTCAATTTACTTCCAATAGCCATCGGTGTTCCCACAGGTTTAGCATCTTTCATGCCAAATGTCTTCAAGACTTCCTTTATGTGCTTGGACTGTGTGATGAATATCCCATCACTCTGTTGAATCACTTGTAATCCAAGAAAGAATTTAATCTCTCCGAACATAGACATTTCAAACTCATTCCTTATGTCATCAGCAAAATATTTATATACATGATCTTGACCTCCAAAAATAATATCATCAACAAAAATTTCAGCAATAAGAATAGTGTCATCAGTATCACCTTTCATGTACAAATTGTTGTTTTCACCGGTTCTTACAAATCCAATACTTAACAAGTAAGTATGCAGCCTTTCATACCATGCTCTCGGTGCTTGCTTCAAACCATATAAAACTTTGTGTAATCTACATACCATGTCTCTTTTGTCTAGATCATCGAATCCTTCAAGTTGTTCTATGTAGACATCTTCTTCAAGTATACCATTCAGAAATGTTGACTTCACATCCATTTGATAAACCTTAAATTTTTTATGTGCAACATATGCAAGTAGCATTCTAACTCCTTCCAATCTACCAACAGGTGCAAATGTCTCACCATAGTCAATGCCTTCTTCCTTTACATATCCCTTGCATACCAATCTCGCTTTATTTCTTGTCACTTCACCATTTTCATTCAGTTTATTTCTGAATATCCATTTAGTACTGATAACATTCTTATCTTTAGGTCGGGGTACTAAGGACCAAGTTTTGTTTTTCTCTATTTGTTTTATTTCCTCTTTCATTGCATTAACCCATTCTTCATTCTCTAATGCAAATTTTACATTCTTTGGTTCAAATTCACAAACTAGACATGTACCTTGTCTTGTTTTGCTTCTTGTCTGCATTCCAGCTTGTCTGTCTCCAATAATTTGTGTCTCAGGATGATGTCTTCTGAAAAAATTAGCCAGTACTCGGTTTCTTCTTTATTGTTCATCCTGTTCAGGTTCATGTGCTTGCTCGGTAGCACCATCTTGTTCGTCGGTTTTCTTTTCCTGTTCCTCGAAGTTATTTTTTTGTTGAACGGTTATCACAAGTTGCGACTTCGGTAGATAATCAAGAAGTTCAATGTAAGTGAATCTACCATAGTCTTCGGGTTCCTTTATTTCTTCTGTGTTCTTGTCATCTAACTCATCAACACGGACATTAGTACTTTCAATCATCTTATTTGTATGCTTTACTCTTAGTAAAATATCATAAGAATATTCCTTCATCACCTTTAGAATCAAATTTCCCATTTCTCTCATCTTTCAGAATAAAACATTTGCTTCCAAAAATCCTGAAATAACTTACAGTAGGTTTGTGTCCAAACCATAGCTTATAAGGTGTCTGGTTGGTGTCCTTCTTTAGTTGTACACGGTTAAGCACATATATAGCTGTACTGATAGCTTCTCTCCAATATGTCTGAGCAACATTCTTTTGTATCATCAGTGTTCTAGCATAGTCAATGATTGACCTGTTCTTTCTTTCAACAATCCCATTCTGCTGGGGTATTCTTGGTGCAAAGACCTGTCTCTTAATACCATGCTCATTACAAAAATTAGTAAATTCATCAGAAATAATTCACCTCCTCTATCAAATCTTAAGCACTTAATTTCTTTACTAGTCTCTTTTTCTATCTTTGCCTTATACCACTTAAACATCTTAAATGCTTTAAATTTCTCTTTCAAGAACATAACAGTCATTAGTCTAGTATAGTCATCAACAAAAAAAATAAAATATATATCACCATAATAGCTCTGAGTTCTCATAGGACCACATAGGTCGGTATGAACCAACTCAAGTATTTTATTTGTTGAGTAGTCTTTGCTCTTAAAACTAGACTTAGTCATCTTACCTTTCTGACATTCATGGCACATAGCATGATCTGGTTTTGACAAGTTAGGCAACCCTCTAACTCTTTTCTTCTTACTAATCTTGATCATATTATCAAAATTCATATGACATAACCTCTTATGCCACAACCATCCGTCTTCATCCTTCATTAATAAACAAGAAGACTGATCAATATCAAGATAAAATAGATTACCTCTAGATTGTGTACCGATTCCGACAAGTCTTCCTTCATTATCATAGATTCTTACCTTTCTGCTCTCAAAAGCAAGTCGGTGGCCTGAGTTATTCAGCTGAGCCACACTTAACAAATTATAGTTTAGTCCATCTACCCAATATGCATTTTCACATTTTATTTTATCATTAATCATTAGTGAACCTTTACCTCTCACCATACAAGGTGCATCATTTCCCATTCTAACAAATCCTCCATCATATTCATCAAGTAGATCAAATTTCTCTATATCACCAGTCATATGATGTGTACAGCCACTGTCTATGATCCATGTATCATTTCTTCTTACTTTAGAGATTAGTGTTGTTTCTTCATGTTTCTCTTCTTCCTCTGAGTCATCTTTCATAGCAACAAATACTACTTCTACATCATCATCAATGTCAGATTCAAATTCAAATTCTTCAGCTATGTAACATACATTTTTCCCTTTGTCATAGCTATCTCGGTTATCTCTGTTGTTGTGTCGGTAGCCTCTGTTGACTCTTCTCCCATAGCTTCCTTCGGATCGATCTTTAGATCTATCATCATCTTTCTTATTCCGACATCTAGCAGCAATGTGGCCAACTTCTTTACAATTAAAACATGCTAAGGGTATCTTGCCTCTATACCTTCCCTTACCTTTGGGCAATCTTCTGGCCATAAGAGCTTCAAGCTCATCAAGTTCATCATCGGTATTACTATCACTATCATTATTCTTATCATTCCTGCTACTAGACTTACCAATCTTCAAAGAGGACATGAAAGCGGATTCAATAGAAGTTACAACATTGTTGTCAAAGTTATTCAATTCAAAGGTTGTAAGCTTACTGATCAGAGTGTCAAGAGTAAGATTGGATGTAGCTCTTGTTTCATGAATTGTAGAGATCCTGATCGCATAAACTGGTAGTAAAGTTTTGAAAATCTTGCTTATCACTGTTTCATCGTCAATAACTCCACTGGATGCTCTAATAGCATGTATTACCTCTTTTAGTCTATTTGTGTATTGCACAATGTTCTCACCTTCTTTCATCTTCATATCATCAAATCAACCTCTTAGGCTTTCTTCTCTAGCTCTCTTAACATTCACATCTCCACTATATATTAGAGTCAGTTTATCCCACATGGCTTTGGCAATTGTGCATCCCTTAATGTCTTCGAATTCGGCATTGGTACAGGCAGCAACAAGTTCCATCATAGTAATATTGTGTTCATGCATGTCCTTTAGTTGATCAAGTGTCAGGGGACATAGTGTTGATTCAATGTAGCCATTCTCCATCAGTTCTAGTGCAAAATTCTCAATTCCAAATATGTGCAACTTCATCCTGCTTTGTCATACTGTGAAGTTCTCTTTGTTCAGCTTTGGCACTTCCCTCTTATACATCTTGAGACCCTTTTTGTTGAAGTCCTTAAAAATATGTTCTAAGCAACCACATCTCTGATACCAATTGTTAGAATAACTGAGAGGAGGGTGAATCAGTTATCCAGTGTCCCAAATCAAAATGTATAATCCAAGAAAAATTCTTCAACTTCTGCTACTCGGTAAACATAAAATACTTTCACTATCTATGTTTTTACCGATTGTCAGTCTAAACTTTATAATAGTTACCAATCAAATCTAACATGTAATATGCAAAGTATGATAACAAACAAATATCACAATCAACACATAACACAAAAGATTTAACGTGGAAACCCTGTGAAGGGAAAAACCACCTGGGACCGGCAACCCAAAATTGTTCACTCTTTTGAAGCGAGGTCGGTGAAGACCCAACCCTGTTAAAGGTTACAAACACATTGTTAGGTGTGACCTTGTTAGAGGAGTTTAGACCAAAAGTTATTGTCCAACCAGCAGTCACTCTAGGGTTGACAGGATAATAATGTTCACTCTATGAATGAAACATCAAAAGACTTTCATAGTCCACTCGGTTAAGAGATTTGACTGTGTACAATGGTTAAATATGTAACAGTAGATGATCTGCCTTGAAACAACTTCAATTGCAGTTTACAGATCAATGTTCAGCTCATTCAAATCTTTTTTATCAATATACCACTTTAGATTCAATACTATATCAACTTACTGTTAGTCGGTAATTACTCTTTGTAGCTCGATAATTGTTCTGCAGCTCGGTTCTTATTAACCAGTATGATCAGAATGCATGAAAAACTTGTTCACACGATAATTCTGCAGTATCTTCTTCTTCTGACATATTTCAACAATGAAACCAATGTCTCTTATATAGACGAGTAAATCATTTTCTTTTCCTTCATCAGATTTTGTCGCTTAATCATATTCATAGATTTTGTCACTTTAAGCTTCCTCGGCTGATGTGTCAGTAACATGTTTCAATCTGCTCCATTAGATCCTTCTTGATTTATGTTAGTCGTCGATCTTCATAACAAACCTTATCTGTTACCTCGATTTCATACACTTTACAGCTCATCACTTTATCGGCTAAACTGATCATTTAATTCCTTTCTGTTTTGCTCAGTTAACAAAAAAATGTGTCGGTGAACACAAGCTCGGTTAACACTATGCTCGGTATACACTACATTTCGTCGGTGTATACTAGAATGCTTTATTTACCGACAACACTATTTTGTGTCTTTCAGCTCTATTCTTCATCATAGATGAATGCAACATAATAAAGTCAATTTCATCAAGTCATAGACTCATCAACAAGTTACTCAGTGTATTCCTTATCCTCATCTAATATATACATCTTCCTCGTGTAGATATTTTTGTTCTTCATCTCTTTCTCCTTTCTTCAGATGTGTCGGTATAGTAACTTACAATATAAGTATTGTCAAGCTAGTTGACATCAATGACAACATAATACTAATTTAATCATCTTGCATATCTAATCAACAACTCCTTAGTAATCTTGAATTACAAATTCTCCATTCAGGTTCTAAATCAATTGTAGTTCATCACTGATAAGATAAGAAGCATTCCTGAAAGTTCTCAAAAATAGTTCCCAAGTGACAGTCTCCATGGTAAGCTCAAGTTTCTGCTCCTCAATCCTCCACCAAGAAGTCGCAAAACCTTCGAGGTGCATGACAACACACCTTGCCTTAACATTGGTATCGAATTGTTGCAAAGAAAAATATCAATCCAATACAATGAACCATATCTCTACCTCAAAGCCAATACCAAGACCATTAAAAGGATGTTGTAATCTAAGGTCTCTCATCTGATTGGCATTTACGACCCTATGTCCAAGGGTAGTGTCCCTTCTTCTGGGACTCTTAGATCTCTATCTCTCCTCATTATCAGAATGGTGTGATACTTCTTGTTCAAGCTTGTCCTGAACAAGTAGACACTCCAGAATAGTCTGGAGTATCTGTGATGCAGAGGCTAGTGGTAACAATCCAAACTTCATAGGGAATCTCACAAGTTTCCTTTGTTTTGTAACAACACTCTTCTTTTTCCTTCACATGGAATCAATAATGACCCAACCCACATTCCTTAGACCTATCAGAGGTCAAATGAATCATATCTTGGCCCACTAGACTCCACACCTTAGGTTTCACTCAGCAACTCCCTTTCCACCATACCAAACAAGTTTTTGGTTCATGCTTTCCTAAGCTTGACAATTGGTTCTACACACCAAATTCTTAATCACCTCTTACAAGAGTGATACCAAACCCTCCAAGGACCTTAACATCTATTATTTGTCCTATCTTAACTCTCCATACACTCCTATCATAGTATTTTTACTCCAAAACACAAACTGTCCACTCTAGGCCTTAAACACCAATACTTGTAGCCTTAACCAATCAATAATTTGTGTTTTTCTTCAGATCTTCCCAAAGGACCTCAAAAAAAATTTTTGGATCCAAATACCCTTTTCCAAGGTTTAAAACATATGTCAAAATCAAGCCAGCTTGTTTTGATTCAATCCAACTTAAAATTCTTGATTGTGTTTCCTCACCTAGGCCTAATAGGCTCACTTTACAAAGCAACCCTATCAAGGGTATGTCCCTTGACCCTATAACTTTCAACAATCCTTAGTTATGAAGTAAAACAAAGGATTTTGTCATCCTTTGGGCCATGGAACCTCTGGTTACAACCCAACACACAACCCCTCTCCAAATCAAGCCTATAACTAGGGCTTTCTCACAAATGACCCTACACTCACTTCTAGGATGCAAACTTCGATCCTACACCTTGTCCTTAACATATCTTGACATATTCAAAAGGAAAAACATATCCTTATTCATCCCAAACGCTCACTGTTATACCAATGGCCCATGTCCCATGCACCCTTCAACATGTCAACTTGCAAATTTTGTCAATCACCTTGCTTATTCATCAATCTCCTGCATTATTAGAATAAATTACATATTTTAAAGGGGTCGAATCCATCCCACAGCCACAGTAACCACATAAAGTGGATGGATCCACCCAATTACAAGCTTTTTCAATACAAAACAGTGCACTATTACAGGACAACCACCTTAAAAGAACCAAAAGTTGTTAAGAAATGATTGCAAAGGGTTACAAAACAATTATTAGATGTTCCTCAATACTTATACAATTTTAGAATACAAGAAACATAAGAAAAAATGCAAATATCTACAAGAAATTCAGATTTTATTGTCTAAAACTTGTGTGAGTCCGTACAAATATGATCCACAGATCATTCCTCACGCCTCACAGGCCTTTCTTTCTTTCAAAAAAGGTTTAATATACCCCAAATAACTCCCCAAACCAATCCAAATCAGTTGGACTTGTTAACAAAGCAACTAATCATGTTTTTAGTGTTTTCCCACCTTTTTACACTTTTTGGATTCAAAAATTCGTATTTGCAAACTTAATCAAATAAACTCCTAAAAACTCCTAACTTTGGATTTTATTCTTTTATGATCCAAATGACCTATCTAAACCATAAAAATCACTCTAAGACCTAATTCCAACCATCTAGGCCCATTATGCCAATATAGGCATTCAACTACCTATTACATCCATTTTGTCATTTTCAAGCCTTTATAATTTTAGGCCTTGTTTATTACATCAAATGGCTTTACATGCCATGTTACATCAAATCAAATGACCCTTGGTCATGTTGTTCACTCTATTCTCCTTAGGTCCTCCAAGTGACCCTCATGTGTTCTTATGTGCCCCTACACCAATCTGCATAACATTAAGCTCTCCTGAATCACCATGATGCTCACCACCGTAATCTTCTCTTCCCTCCTCGCCTATATGACTCACATGAGGGCTTGGAAGCCCGCTCCTTCCACATCCTCTAGTCACGGATCTAGTCTCGGTGACCATCTTTCCTACAACATCCAAAGAAGAATAATGATATCTTAAATAAGTCAGAAATAATAAAACGTAATATAATCATAAAGTAATAGTCTGAAATACAAGAGTGTTATATGTCTAAGTTTTTGTTTCAAGTTTTAACTACTAGACATCTAGTGGACGTGCATTTTTCTCATAGTTCCCAGTGTAGAAACATGGCTCTGATACCAAGTGTAATGCCCCGCCAAAGAACCCAAGAGAAATTAACCTAAAACATGATGCTAAGTTTATAGAATAATTTATTTCTTAAAAATTTACAAACAATAATGAATAACAAAGTGGAAGCAATAACATAAAGCCAATACATACTCATATACATGAGCTTATTTACAGATTACAAATCTCAAGGGTTCCTTCACATAGAAACACATAAATATAATTTAATCTATTAAGTACAATAATCATATAAATCTTCTACATAAAGAAACTAAAGTACATAATCTCATAAAGAATAATCAAAATACATTTGAATCATAAGGTACACATGATAATCCACATCCACTGCAAAATTCATAGGGTATGTAAATATAATCTAAGTACAAAGTACAAATGAAAAGGAAGAATATGAACAAATCTCCAAGAATGAAATAATAAGAAGCAACTACAACAAGGATCATTCAACACTGGTACAAGAATGTTGGAGTCTCAAATGGTAAGAGAATCACTACCTCCTTACCTCGTGGAAACTTATGGTTCCACTCCCATCGCGCTGAGGAGATAGCATTAGACCCCATTTGAATAACAATACCAAAACCAATCATCCGATAATACTAAGGGATCATGAAAGCTTCCCAACTCAAAACTCAAAGGTACACATACTCATCCAGAGGAAACCAACACATGTAGCAAACCTAAGATGAAATCATGGAAGTGTCATCACATATGTCAACCCCTTAGAATGATTTTGTTCGATTCTAACTTCCAAGTGTGAACATATGCAAAACTTGAAATCCTCTCATGTAGACAAGGATAACCGATCATGCCAGAACTCGCCATCACTACTAGATGGGCAAGCATCTTCTCCCACCTCTATCCTTAGCCTATACTAGCTCTCAAGGTATGGGCGATGAATCCATTACCATATTAATTCATTTTAAAACCTCATTTAATGTATATTATCACTTATTAAGTAACTTACGAAGAATACCTAGGTAGCCACGTCTGGGCTCTAGTGCCTCCAGAGTAAGTCACTTCCCCTCTAACACCTAGATAACCTACCATAGGGTCATAAGTCTCAAAACATCTCATAGATCATCATGAATCATAAAAGTAAAGATCTGGTCGCAAATTATCATAAGAACACACATAAAAAACTTTCATCACATGTACATTATTACAAAATAAAGAACTTTCATAAAGCTAGGTTATTACAAAATCAAATGGCATACAAGTATGCAAGACAAACAAACATAATACAATTCTTTAACCCTGCCTCTGGTAACAATCCTAAAAAAGATAATGTAAAAGATTCTCTCATAAACACACAATCACAGAAGGAAACAATCATAAGAATTTAATAATAATAAACTAATTTGTAAAACACCATTACATAAATTAATTTATTAAAATAATCACTAACAAAACTGTAATCATCTTCCTAAATTAAATTCTTCTTTATACATGAAAAAAACTAATTTATGCAAAGAATTAAATAAATTAATTTTAATAGTATAATTTACTAAACTCGTATAATTATAAAAATTTTGAATCTTAAACTTATAATAAAAATTAATAATATTAATTAATAAATATTAATATTAACATTTATTATCAACAATTATTAATAAATTTATTAAAGTAAATTTTATTTTATTAAATTTCATAAAATAAAATTTAATAATAATAAATAAAATTTATATAAAAAACATATTGAAAAAGCAATGAGTGTGGGAGGGGGGAGGGACAATGGGCCGCACCTCATGGTGGCTTCGAACCGTGGCAGTCACGAGTTATCGTCTGGTAGATAGGGTTGTCGTGCGGTAGCCCTGTTATCGTTGGCAACTCTACTGTTGTGTCGTAGCACTATTACCACCGGCAGCTTTGCTACGGTGGGGGTTGTGTGGATCCCACCCACCCCAATGCTATTTTATTATTTTTATTTTTATTTAAATTTTTGTCTTACAAAAACATTAAGCAAACTATATATATATATATATATATATATATATATATATATATATATATATATATATATATAATTTGTAAGAAAACTAATAGCTGATTTCTACGAGGACATAAAATTATTTCGATAACTCGATTTGATTCAAACCCTAAGGTTTTCTAACACAATTTATCAAACCTTAACGGATTTAGAACATAATTTATATATAATATTTCCTAGCATACCAAGTTATTATAAAACAAGATCTAACAAGTACGAAGAAAACAAACTTTCTTTGAAAAGAATTTGCTCTACGAGGGTTTCAAACCCTACCTCAAACCACCAATTGACAGAAACTACGAAGAAAATAAAAAAATTTAAAGCTTTCACAAAAATTCTTCAATTCAATCCTTCCAGCCAAAACTTACAAATCTGTGTACAAAAATAGCCAAATCCACCTAATAAACAAAAAAATCTAGAACTCGAACTCAACCATGCAAACCCGAAACTCAACTCAACTCCACAAACTTTGTTAACATCAATCTCTTTCTTATGCATGATTCTCAATTTTCTAATTAATAACTTTATGCACCTTTAGTATTTCTTGTTTATATCAACTCACTCAACCTTTCAAAATACTTTATTATTTTATTTACTTAATTGATCGTGCAACTAATTGCATGTCAATTATAACTAAAAGAATTATTGTTTTAATTCATTTATATTTAATGCAAATTGATAATTTATTATTAATTGATTTTATCTTTAATTTGAAATTTGAATATAATAACTAATTAAATCGTTTAATTCCACAATTAGACTTTTAGTTAAGTCTTTTAATTAATAAATGTATTTAATAAATTTCCATAAATTAAATACCCTCACATTTTAATTTTTCACATTTAATAAGATTTAATTAATAAATCACATTATTAATCTTAGTAAATCGTTTAACCATTTCACAACAATCACGCCAACCGGCCAAAGATCAAAAAAATAACTAAACCTTATAAAACAACAATCATGCTCAAGGGAAAGGCTTATGAACTCACGTCACCTAGACGAATTCAGAAAGACAATAATTAGAAACTTGTCCACTATTTCAGGACAATAAAATGACTTAGGTTGGAATTTAGGCTTGAACATTATCTCTCATCTCTTACCATTGAAACTTTGCAATAGAGCATCGATGTCTGGTACCTGAAAACCTACATAATAGACAAGCATGACATCCATATATATATGATAAGCAATGACAAGGATCTGGACATCGTGTGGACCCCAAAAGCAGGTACTACGACTTTGCCCTGCAATCACATCAAACAAGTCAACAGAAATATAAAACTTACATTATAACTATACACATGCAAATATGAAGTAAGTAAAATCATAAATATAAACATTTTAAATATATAATTAATCATCACCAAAGTAACTAACATCATCTAACTGCAAACATATGATATCTCATAACTATCCAATTTCAAATTATGATGTAATGTCATATATCCAAAACCACATAATAAAGTTGAAATAATCAAAGCACACATGAAAGTGGCCTAAAAGAGTTCGACAATATAAAATCGAAAAAAAAAACTATGGGTGGACATTACAGATTTTACTTTCGAGATTTTTTCAAGGACAATTTGTCCAAAAATATCGTGTTAATTGTGTTGCATATTTTCATTTGTAATTTTATTTGTGAAGTTGCAATTGTGTTAGTTTTTAATATTAGCTATAAATTAATTTGCAGCGGTCAAATAATCGCACTACTCTTCATCCATAAAACAATTCCAAATAATGTTAATTTCTCTACATCATGGACAATTAGAAAAACGGTCCCCCTAAAGTTCCTCACAAGTCGCACTTCTCTCCATCCATAAACAAATCCAAAATAGGACATGCCTCGCGACTTCATGGCCTCATGGATGCTTATCCACTCATACAAAACAAAGCCAATAAAATAACTTTTGTCTTCCCATTGTACTTCCAATATCGGCCAACCCGGTGACTTAACCGTAGCACCAAAATTATAAACTTTTCCTTAATGCCATGAGAATACCTTGTGTTATAAAAGCTTGACATTATTACCTCAGAGAAATAATATAATCCGATAAACTTTTAAGTATAAAACGTTTCATACTCTTATATTCATTAATTTATATTCACCTATAGATATATATTCATATATGCATACTTATATTTATACATGCATATACATATCATAACAAAATAGTAGTTAATTCTTCCTCATCAACTCAATAATCTCAGTAGTAAGTAGCATAAACAATATCAGAAACATCTAAACAAAATGCTTAAAATTACATTTCCCGAATCATGGAAGAGAATATTCAGATCATAATATATACACATCAAAACATCTGCCACTTAAGAATCATTCTTAGAAGCAAAATTGCACACATTAACTTAGAAGTATTTCCAATAAGATGGAGTGTAACAAAAGGCCATTTGGTGCAAGAATACAGCAACCTCAACATCCTCAACGACCTGTCTCCAATTTTCCAAATTAATTTCTGTTCTCGAATTGAAGCGACGTTTTCTGAATAATTGAATGAGATTATTATATCGAATTTAATTTCTGTGATTATAACTAATTGTACAATTTAAGGCATAAAGGCATTGGATGCACATAACACTGATTCAAGATCACACAAAATCCAACAGGGTGCTATGGTTGAACGGAGGGTAACTTATTCAAGACCGGATGTTCTGGCTTATGATCACACTCAAAATCAAGATGAACAAATGCACGCTCAACTTCTGGTAGACTTTCAATCTTGATTTGCAAGCTCTCTCCTATCGTGTGACCTACTTTCAGTGGCAAATCCTCTGCTAATTCTATGTCCACCTGCTCACCAAAAATAACTAGATGGATAATCATTCAAAATATTTGCCTTGAAACACCGACCAATTTTTTTTGAAGTGGATGACTAAGATACATTTGGAGGAAGAGACCAAACAAAATACAAGATATTCAAAAATGAATATTAATTATTTTATTTGAATAAATAGTCAACTTCAACAGGGAAGATCGAGTGTGGATATTAGTAGAAAATCTCTCTGCATACCTCTACAAAATATAAGACACCAATTGTGTATGCCTGGACTGTATCCACGCACTTTATTTGATCGTCATGCCTAAGAGCCAAGTATGTCAATTTCTGTAGCATTTCAGGAGGTGCAGTTCGTCCAACCAGGAACCCTACAAAGAGAGAGAGACAACACTGTGATTAGGATTTAAATTTCGATTATTTCACCTATAACTCATATTACTTGAAGGATTCTTAACTATATTCAAACTCTTTTATTATCAATAAGCAATAAGTAATGTTTTGAGATACAGACTTGATATTAAATATTCCAAATATGCTATCAAAAACTGTAAATAGAAGTTGAGAAAATCAATAATAAAAATTGACCAAAAGGGCATTTGATGAGCCTATCTGGCCACGCACGAAGACCGGACTAAAATAATGACCTTGAAACATAAGGTCGTAAATAAATTCTAAGTTAGAGATTTCAAGATTCCAAAAGTTCTTAATTATTGTGAAACGTTTGGATTATCCAAGTTTTTATCACTGTTCTTCGAGAAATTTGTTTTCCAGTACAGAGTTAAATCTTCGTTCCTTCAATTTAGATTAAAATTACAATTAGTTTATTGCAAGAATGATTTCCCTTCCCAATGGTGATTTACTCACCTATCGTTTCACAAACACGAGTAGACCAATATAATGTGGTATAAAAATCAAGAAAAATTGCAACTGCTGGATCTATCCACCAGAGGAACTTGTCGGCTAGAACTGCTGCAGCTAAACCAACTAAATTGGCCACAACATCAGACTGGCAATTCTGCAAGGCAATACCAACAGAAAATTAATTTCTGTTCACAAAAACGAATCCCAGAGAAAACACTTTTCAGGGTAATATTTAAACCTCTGCACAGACTCTGAATGTCCTACTTGGAGACCGTCGACAATAAACCCAAAGAAATAAGTTCACCAAAATTGCCGGAATCATAATAACATATATCCACTCTAACTGTGAATGGGTCATCTTGTCAGACGCGTCTTCAATCAACTGTCGAACAGCTTCAGTGAGAACTTGAATACCTTCAAATAGAGAAATCAGAGAAATTTGACGGGGAAGGAAGGTAGAGGACAAATGTAATCACAGAATTCAGTAGTTGAAAACTATCGTACAGAGGACAGACGCAAAAATTGAGCTCTGCTGAACACAGGCCCTTACCATTTAATTTATAGGAGAATGCATCATAATTATTAATTTACGCCTGCTAACAAAAGTGATGCAAGATACGCAAAATGCTAATATCTGTTTCGAAGTCCCTAAAGATGGTCTCAACATTTTTGTATACTTAAAGTGGTAACTTACATGGTCCATTAATCCCAGATCTTCGCTTGTTACATGTGCTTCTAGAAATTGTTTCAACTTCCAAGGCTATGCCATAGAAAAGGCTGTCCAAAGGACCTCTGGATGAAGAAATTTTGAAATGTTCCATCACAAGCAAGATCTTTTCCATTCAATGAAGGTGCATGTGGGCTTCAGATCAGTTCCATCACAAATTGGCCCCCTTGATTTCCTTGCATGGTGACTAGAATCTCAGTGTTAAGACTCCAACTCAAAACTCAGTAAGCTATTTTTTATTTTTTCTACTTGAAGTAAAGCTCTTGAAAAATAAGTAGTCCTAAAAGATATAGGACGCAGCTATGCTCCAAATAGAATGCACCATTGACCAAATTTGAAAAATCCGAAAACACAACAGATTTTTGTGAAAATTTGAGCATCTGTTCTTCATGATCTGCATGTTTTGAATCGAAAACAACAACAAAAATTTCGAAAAAAAATCTCTGTGTTTTCCCAGATCTGGAAAAAAAAATATTGTCTGTGGTGCGTTTTATCGGGAACTTAAGCCACCGCCAAAGATATACGGTCGCTGAAATATGTTTTAAGGTTTCTTTCGAAAAGTTTGAGTTACTTTTCTGCTTTTCTGTCAGAATTAGCCAAGTCTGACAGTCATAACTAATGAGTTGGTTGTTAGACTCACCCAGATCTGTGAATTCAGATAAACTAACCAAGACTGGTCAAGCCTCCGTACTCTGAATTAGACCAAGATGGTATCAAAGGAAGCTGGTGTCATTTATTAACATCCAATTCCATAGGGTGTTGTGCTGAAAAGGATTTACCATCTTCTAAGGTACCAAGTTCAAATTCCCTAGCAGCTGGACATTAGAAAGGGCCATACAAATTTGCTTCAGCAAATACCTCATGGGACCATCCCATATTCAAATACTTGATTTTTGTGTACATGTTAAAGTGTTATCAATCTACAACTATGTTCCACGGAGTTTTGGGGACAAGGACGGGGATGATTTAGGGGGTGGGGACATGTTTCCGAAGACGGTACAGTTTACGGCCAATTTTTAGAGGACAGCAGGGGACGGCTATTAAAAAAATAGGGGAATATATATATATATATATAGAGAGAGAGAGAGAGAGAGAGAGAGATTTTTTTCAAATATGCATATCATAACATTGATAAAGCATTCATCATAGACAATTTAGAAGCTTGATACATAGCTTTAGACTTGAATTGAGATTTCACATATGAATCGATAAGCAAAATAACAAAATTCAAATGTTTCCATTGTCAATATACGGCATACATATAGCAAAAATGCCCAAAGGCTCCAAATTTCAACCATGAAATGACATAAAATATTAAAATGTAAATACTATAACAAATCTACTAAACAATAAACATAGAAGTCCACAAAAATATATAAATGTCCATAATAAGTAGATGGACAGTCTAAGCATCTAAATCGAGCAGATTTGATACCCTTACCTCCCCTTTCAACTGTTGTTCACTCCTTGATCAATGGCTCCTCTCGCTACTCTTCTTTGTGAATATGAAAATGAATTGATTTTCTTATTTTTGGTTATTTTATTCTTAGATTCGGTTTTGGTATAGTTAAATGTGGTTTGGGTGTCCTTGTGGGCCAGCCAGCCTTTTTTCCAAATTTAAATGTCTTATTTTCTAACATTGACAGTCCAAAAATGACTTGGGTTATAGGGAATGGCTAGAAGTCCCCAAGACTCTAGTCCCCTACCTGTCCTAGAGACTTCTAGTCGTACCCCTGTATTGTGCTGCTCTCAAAGTGGTGTTTCCAGGATGGTACCTGATTTCCCCATTTTGAAACGTCATTGGGAACAACAAAAAGCCATCCCCGCGTCCCCGTACCGTACCAGGGACGGGAGCGAGTCTAAAAGTCTACGGGACGTATCCCTATTGAACACTGATGTACAACCATATTTTAGGTAAACGGATACCTAACAAACTTGCATGTGTTGGTTTTTTTAGGAATGTCTTTTGATTTTTTGAAAAATAAAATTGTCCTAAGCAAACCTTCCATGACTAATGAGTTGTGCATTTATCACTATATATTAGAAAAAACTTTCATTTCCTACCCTCTGTTTTGATTTTTGCTTATAAAAGTCTTTATTGAATTTTTAAAATATTTCAAGATAACACTTTCATCTTAGATGATATGTTTGCAACTTCTTAAAATAACAATCTACTGTATAGCACAACATTCAGTTCCTACTTGTAATCTATATTTTTAATGAGAAAAAAATCATCCTCCACAGAATTGTAGGGTCAAAATTTGATCTTACAACTGTCAAAATCTTATTCATCATGAAAATTGAATCAATTTTAGTGCAGTTAATAGCCTAGGAAGATCCTCTATGTGTGGATTTAGTAGAGGTAATTAAAACTTGAATGTTGTAAATAAAGGTTGGATAATGGTCGTAAGTCGTAACCTAAGTCTCAAATTGTTACCTTTCTTACAATCGCCCAGTTGTTGCCCAATAGATGAAGCCACACTGGTTGTTGCCAAGTGGATTACGAGTATGAATTGGTGTTGTCGTACGTGTAATTATGGAAAGTACCAACAAAACGTTTTAAAAAAGGCAGAATCATACGATCATGAAATAGTAAGAAGCATGTGGAAGGATGCAAATCTAGTTCCCACATTCTACGTAGAAGCAGTTCACACAACAATATATTTGCTGAATAGAGCACCCACAAAAGTGCTTGACAACATCGCTCAAACTTGCATCAGGAAGAAGTCCTTCGTATCACATCTCAACATGTTTGGGTGTACAACATTCATGCACATCCCCAAGGTGCAAGGAAAGAAGAAATATCATAAGTTCTTAAGTGAATCTTTCTTCGGTATAACTTAAAGTCAAAGATTTATTGACTTATGGACCCTCTCACGAAGAATATACTAGCAAGATATTTTAAAAAAATTTAATGAGAAAGCTACTCATAACACATCTTCCTCACCATCCATTTCACCAAATCATATTTAACTATGAAGTAGAAGAAACTAAGGATGTTTAAAATCATGAAGAAGTGGAAGCTAGCTAAGCTTTTTCCAAACAGAATAGCCTCAATCCTCTAACTTCTATGCACAAGGTATCCAAGTGGTATTTAACAACAAAGAATGCAAAGCTGGATGCAATTTTCGATATTTTATTTTTTTAGTCACCAACTTGTAGTATAGACCTTAACACTTTCTAGTGCTATTATTTTAAGTGTTTTTTCAACTTTATATTTATCATAGGTCAAAATATTATTTTTGGCAACTTATCGCCAAGGATCAAAAAAATATATCGGGGATAAATTGACAATTTATCGGCAAAATATCAGGAACTTGAAAAATTGCTTAAATTGAATTAGAAATGCATTTTTGTTTGCAAAATTCAGTGAGGAGATGCATCTAATGAGTAAACAAAACAAACAAGCTACATTTAGATATATTTAAATGCAAATAGGGTACAACCTCATGTGGAATGCTGATGGCTAGTAGTCATAGCCTGATAGTTTGAACTTTGAAGCAAACTAAAATAGCAATTTGTCTTTGGAAAATTATAAGTAACTACAAGTACAACATCAAAATGGTCTACATCTTCATCTTCCCCTTCCCAATAGCTCTGGTAAAAACTACATTATCCCCCCACAAAGAAAAAATCGTTTACCAGACGACAAGTATACATAAAGTAATATCCAAGAAGACTAATGACAATAGTGTAGATAATGATTTGCACTACCCAAACTCAAAGTTGCACTGTACTCTAAAAATGAAGCAGGATTTGGGGGCAACACCCTAGCGGAGTTAAGGGGTAGCGCCCCTTGCAAGGATATGGGGGCAGCGACCCCAGCGGGGTCAAGGGGCAATGTCCCTTGTAGGGGTCTAGGGGCAATGCCCCCAACGGGGTCAAGGGGCAGTGCCCCTTGTAGGGGTCGAGAAGTAGCACCCCTGATGCTTCCTGTCGCAGTACAAGGCAGGTTCAAGGGGCTACACTCCCGCTGCCAAGACCAACGCCAAGACCAAATTAGCACCTTCAAAACCACAAAGAAATCCATGGCGCACACAATTTTCTTAATTTTTTAGGATGCTCTAGATTCTTGCAAATCACCTTTCTTTTCCTTGAAACCTCTTTTTTCTTCTCGAAACAGCACTTGGCAATTCCAAAAAAGTGAAATGAGTTTCATTTGGGCCAGCGATAAGTTTAGTTTTTTGTCTACGATAAATTGACAAAATATTGGCAATATTTTCTTGCAATAAAGTTATGTATATTATCACCAACTCTAACTTATCGCGATAAGTTGTCTTATCGACGATATTTTAAGCTATGATATTTAAATTAATTAATATATATATTAAATTTTAAAATATAATACTAAATAAATTGTTGAAGATTAATGTGAAATTATTTGACTATTAACAACCTTGACAATAAGTATGCAAATGTGAAAAAAATAAGATTATTCAAATGTGATTATACATATAGAAACATTTTTTAGGAAAAAATCCACATCAAAAAAGATCCAAAGCTTGTATTAAAATTCAAATGAGTTTACAACAATTCAACTTCTCTCTTAGAATTCTAGTAGCATTTCATTATTTCAATAACCTACAAAATAACTCATGAAAGTACTAACCAAAGTAATTTATAGATAAGTTGAATTCGAGAATATCATTATGGTATCAGAAAAAAGGAGATGACAAAACCACCTAGAAAAACCATAGGCCCACTTCCTCATGTGTAACATGTAAACTTTACAAAAATAATGAAATGATCACATGACCTTCAGACACGTACCTAACCCACAAAAAATCAAAAATTGGTCAATACCAAATGCTCTGTTACTCTTGACTTTTCTCAAAATCACCACCTTAGCCAATCATGTTTGTTTATAACCTAGGAGAAATACTTTGTAGGTGTAACAATTAAACACAACAACGATTTGCTTATAGTCCTAGCTATTAAATCTTCACAAAATGGTATCCACATACTTACTTAGATGATGGATCCTAGAGTCTGGTCTGAAACATTGATGCAAAAATACTCAAGCAATCGAATCTAGAAGAAACTTACAAAATACTTACTTCAATTGAACTAATATTCTTAATGTACTAGATCCATGTTAATCTCCATCCTAGAAATATATTAGTAGCACTCAAGTCCTTCAAATCAAATGTGTCAAAAAGTTGAGTCTTGAGTTCCCTAGTCATGACCATGTTGTCACCCATAATATCATAAACATACAAGACAATAATCAATTTATGATCCTCAATAATCTTAAAAAAATGATCCTCCTCACAAAATCCAACTTCAATACAATAGGACCAAACTCCTGACACCACATCTTGAGTGATTATTTTAGACTATACAAAGATCACTTTAACTTGTAAACCAATTTTTCTTTTTCTTTCACAACAAATCCATCAAAGTATTGCAGATAAATCTCCTTCTCAAGATCCCCATGGAATTAAGTAGTTTTAACATCCATTTTCTCAATTTCAAAATCACAAGCAACAACAATAGATAAATGAAATCTGTAGAAGATAACTTAGCAATAAGACAAATATTTATCAAAACTCTCTCTCTCTCTCTCTCTCTCAAAGTAGCCATTGTCCATCAATCAATAGCCTTGTATTTCTTTAATTGATTGGTTACATCAAATTTATTTATCAATACCCACTTACAACCAATGGCATTCATTCCTTTGGGAAAACTAACAAGATCCCAAATCTCACAACTATCCAATGTAGTCTTCTCCTCCTGCATGGTCTATATCCAAGGCTCACTTTCCTTCAAAGAGAGCTTCTCTAAAATATCTAGGTTGATTGTCAATAATTGACAAAGCAAAAGCACAATAAAAAATTGGTTTGCAGTACTTGTCAACTGGATTCCATTATTTTGTGGACCTTCTCAAGGTGCGAGCAATGGCTTTACATTTTCTCTTTTATGCTCATCTTGCACATCATCTAAACTCGCCAAACCCTCTTCTTCTTTTTCATTTTGTAATCCATCTTATTGCTCTTCCACGAGTTCATCTTCTTCATTTTAATTTTACTTTCTCCTTTGTTTATTCTTCACTTGAACAAATTATAAACTCTTTGAAACGCCAAAACCTCTTCTTCTTTTTCATTTTGTAATCCATCTTATTGCTCTTCCACGAGTTCATCTTCTTACATTTTAATTTTACTTTCTCCTTTGTTTATTCTTCACTTGAACAAATTATAAACTCTTTGAAATTATATATTCACGTTAGAATATTCCAAAGTTTATAACATTTTACATCCTCACCATAACCTTCAAAGATGCATTTATGTCCTTTTAGATCTTGTTTAGATTGTGTTTCTTGAGGCACATGAATGTATACCACACAACCAAATACTCTTCAACGTGAAAGAAAAAGCTTTCTATCTATCCAAACTTCATAAGGAGTTTTATCAACAAGAATTGAACAAGGAGATCTATTAATCAAATAACAAATGATACAACTTCAATCCAAAAGCATCTATCAAGCTTCACGCCACTCAACATACTTCTAGCACTTTCCATTTAGGTTTGGTTCATTCTTTCAACTACCCAATTTTGTTGGGGGTGTAAGTAGTCTTCTAATGAACAATATATGCATGTTTGCATAACTCATCAAATT
Source organism: Chamaecyparis obtusa (assembly GCA_027943335.1). Taxonomy (NCBI): domain Eukaryota; kingdom Viridiplantae; phylum Streptophyta; class Pinopsida; order Cupressales; family Cupressaceae; genus Chamaecyparis; species Chamaecyparis obtusa. The sequence continues at coordinate 287,625 of BSBK01007348.1, forward strand.
CCTTAAAATAATATTCACTACCATTGTCGAATCTCAACACCCTTGTCTTATAATCTATTCATTTATCAACTAAAGCTTTAAAGTCTTTAAAGTCTCTAATAATCTCTAAGCTTTAATAGTCCCATTAAAAAATGATGATCTATTCTATAATCCAAACACACCATACTAACAAATACTATTTTTACCAATTGAATAATCAGAAAGATTATCTACCATCTTTTTATTATAATGGTTTTAAGACCTTTTTCACTTATGTGATCCAATCTATGGTGCTACAACATACATGTGTTTTTAGTGTTAGAAACATTGGCATAATTAAAGGAAATGGAGGCATTAAGCCTAAACAAAGTCCCAATCTGTGATCCATTAGCAACCACCAAATTCTCTCTTACGGAATTGCAATCGAACTTATCAAATGTTGCATGCATTCTAAAATCATTCGACTTGGATACATAAAATAAAGTTCTGGCAAGTCTTGAAATATGTAAAACATCATCTAAGGTTTTAACCTTTTTCGTCACTAAAACACAATTTTACCTTTCTCTTACAAACAATTTGCTTATTATTACTAATAAGCAAGTTGAATCAATCATTCAAGCATCATTACTAATAGTGTTAGCTGAAAGAAATAAAGCATCATTATCCTCATCATTTGACAACATTTATTTGGAGGAATCTGCACTTTTTTAATTTTGATATTCCTTCACATGCCCACTTTTACCCTAGTTCCAACTCTTTACACTTCTTTACATAAGAGCTTATTCTAATTTGTTGTTCTAATTAGATCTTGACTTTTCTCAAAATCACCGCCTTAACCAAATCCTTAATGATCATTGGTACTTCATTGTTTAGTTAATGATTTGTCTTATGCATTCATCACATAATCGTTGTTTTCACTATAAGATTTGTTGCTTACTAGGTGATCATTGTCTATTCTCATTTCCAAAAGTCATGAAGTCTTAGGCTAAGACAATTTTCTCAATGTTTTACAACTTAGGGCATGACAGTTTGCTCGCCCCAAAATTTGCTTGTCCTCAAGCAATGTAGGTTTCCATCAACTGAATCATAAAGGTCCCAAACCAATACTTGTATATTTGTATTGCTCATTTGATTTGGTTGACCCAATGTTTGCACAATATCCTGGATATCTCTTTGTGTTAAAGCAAGGCCGATCTTAACACATGTTAATGTAAGGATTAGAAGCATGACACACATCAATGACATTAAATTATTTTATGCCTAAATAAATTCATATCTTCTAGTTCACTCTTAGGTATTCTCTTATTCTCGATCAACCAATAGTAGAAAATCTCGTGATGATAGGAATGTGTTTATAATAATCATAGACACTCATGGAGTAAACATATTAGAAAAACATCATGTATGAACAAAACACGAAGCATACACATAAAAATAAAAAAGTATACACATGAATACATGCAAACATAGAGCATACACAATACACATGAATATGTGCATACACATAAAAACACAAAGTATAGGCATGAATATATGTAGAAATAAAGCATACACATAAAAACACAAAGTATACACATGGATATATGCAGACATGCAACCTAGATGAAAATAGACATCTTATTAGATCCCTTCTCTTTGACTAGAATGCATCCATTGATTTACCCTGGTATTCAAACACATTAGGGTTTGGAGAAAGAAGGATGATAGGTTTGCCAAAAGTTATCCCCGAGCTAAGCCCAAGAGCACACACTCACGCTCTTGGCCATAATGAAAAACACATTGGACATCCACTTGAGGTGATCTACCTTTTGGTGGCTTGTATCTCTTTCCCTATTCATGCTAGAGCCTGAAAGTTGGACCTAACCCCATCTTACCACTCATAAGCCATTTAGAGTCAAAAACTGTGTGTAACTGCATCTTGCCACTCATAAGCCAATTAGAGCCAAAAAGTGGGCCTAACCCCATCTTGCTTCTTATAAGTCATTTAGAGTACAAAAGTGGTACTAATCCCATCGTGCTGCTCGTATTTAGAGCCACAAAGTTGGCCTAACCCTACCTTTCTACACTTGTATGCTCATTAATTTGCTCCAATATGGTTCAAAGATATGCTTCTGACTATTTGGGAAGAGATGTGCTCTTCTTTTACTACTTCATGCTTCTTGTCTCAATCATAAGATTGTCACTTCTCAATATCCTTCCCTATAGGGTTAATTCTCAAAAACCCTTGTCCCTCATGTGTCCTCTTCTTGGTTTAGAAAGTAGTGAATGTCTCTTTTTGGATTGTATCCATGCAACATAGGGTTTGCCTTTCTCTATCACGTTCTAAGCTTATCTTACACTTAGAACTGCCTTTGAGATAAGTTTGCTACTATGTTCTTGATTTTTTCCAAATAGACCAAACCCTTGGATTGTTCCAACAATTTTAATTTTCCTAATGATCTTTATTCACTGTAATAACTGCTATGTCTCCTATATAATTTTCCTTACAATATGAGCTCATGTTTAAAATTGTCCTTATATACATTTACCATTGTCAGTCTTTAAACTTGGTATGCCAACTGAGAATTATTCCCACCTTAGGATCATCATATCTTTTTGACATATGTTTACTTGTTAACTTTGCCACTTTTGAGCATTGTGAGTGTCCTATGTTTGTTCTTATTATGATAGTATGTTTTTATTTTGCACGATTTAGTTTCCTACTAATAGACTGAGCATGCATACATCCAAACCCTCTACCCTCTATTGTGAAGATACTCTTCTTCATCCACTCTATCATGTAATTCATGCTTATCCTTAAGGCATACTACCCTCTCTATTTTGCACATGTTTGTCACGCCCTATTATTCTTTGTCAAAAGAGACTATACATTTCCTACCCTATATCTATCTATGTCACAATGTACTCTAACAGAGTACTCACTCCAAGTGGTCTCTTTACACATTACCAAGATGATCTCATCCGTTACATTTGTATCCTAGACTTATCAAAGGGTTGTCACAATGTTTGCATGATATTTAATCTGCTTTTGTCTGGCAAACCCAGTCCTTTGTTATATTTCATTTGGTTTAGTAAAATGTCACTTGACTAGGTTGAAACCATTCCTTCCTTCCATCTTGTTACCACCATTGTCATTCAACGTTATTTCCACGTCTATGAGGGATTCCTTACACTTTTCTTAAGTGATCATAAATCTTCTGATGTCAGTTTATTTGTTATCTACTACACTAGGTTTGTCTATTTGACTCTACATTAAGGAATGCACATTGCACTCTCTACCCATGTATTGTATATGCAACTTTTGGAGCTTTAAGAACAACTGTGTAATTAAAACTCTGTTGCTCCAACTCTATCTTCCACGAAGTGTCCATGCGCAATCCTCTTTCTTTGAGACTGTTGCATGATGTCAAATGACTGAGTGTCAACTGTGATCTTCAAGTAATGATTTGCACTATGATTCTCTTCATTCCTTGTCACTCGTTCTTGATCACTATCTTTAGGCACATTGCATAGTGATGTTCTCACAGGCTAGTAGAATCACTATTCTGGTACCAATTTAATGTCCCCTTTTGGATTCCCCCTAGAAATTGCCTAGTATCTGTTTGATATAATGAATCTGAGTGTGATCTTGGTTTGCACTGCCACTCACAATGGTCTTCTCTAATCTGAATCTGTGTCTTCCTTTACTGTTGTATATACTTGAATCTCTCCTTATGTTCTTTAATGCTTCTTCCACTTGAAAGGTTCAATGGCCTTTTGCCTGAATGGATTGGTCGTTGTAGGTAATTTGATCTCTGTTTATGATCATTTCTAATTCATCCTTTCTTCTTCTGGGCGGTTACCCCTCTTCAAGGAGTGGTGGCTTTTTATGTGCCTCTGTTTATTCTAATTTTCTGTGACTTTTCTCAAAATTGCCGCCTTAATTACTTGATGGAAAGCCTCGCTGAACACTAGTTTATACATCTTCACAGAGAATTCAGAATGAAAGGAAAATCACAACAGAAAATGATACGAAGTTCAGGATGACACATTACCAGAATTAGTGTTCATACACAATAAATAACATGGATTTGAAATTGCAGACTTTATTAATTAATATACTCAACAAGGTGCAGATAGTATGCTCTACACATAAACAAGTTGTTCAAGCCTTACACAGTCTTTACATTACATCCATTCAACCTGTACATTCTACCTCTTCCCACAAACTTCAACCCCAGTTTCTGCCATGTCTCTAACACCATTAGTCCCATGTTTTTCTCCGCTTCTTCCCCAACTGCTCTGGCCAATAGGATCTCTTTTCATTCCAAAACCAACCTCCTCTCTGTCGTGCACCTTGTCCTTTTAAACCCATTGGTTTTTATTGCCAAACAACTGGTTCAACTGTCAACCACCCCAACCATCATGTATGCTGTCAAGTATGGGACATAACCAACAGTTGCCAACAATCACCATAAGCCACACATTCGATGGCAATAAGAAATACAAGGAAGTTCCTATCCCTCAAGCAACACGGATGCAATGGTCGACAATTGCTGATTGGTGATAGGATATTCAACATCCATTATCAAAAGACAAGAAGACGCGAACATAGAAATGACAAGAAGCTGCCACACACCAACCATAACACTACAAAATTAAAACTGCAATCAAAACAAAACAACCAAAAACCAAAACTGTCAAGAGGAGATGCCCCTGCATCAGATTCCCAAGCAAAAGGAAGCTCATGAGCTATGTTATGGAATAACCTATTAAATTTTTTATCACATTTAGAGGTTTATAGTATTTTTAATTTTTCTATATATATGTTGATCACAATATCTCTATAACTCCTTCTTGAATGTATATATATTAATATTAATGAAATATGAATATATAATGATAATATATATTTACTATGAAGTGATTGTAATACAAATCAGATCTGTGTATATATATATATATATATTGTTGTCGATATATGCTTGAATTGATAATTAAAAATATCGATGAGTATAGCTGGGACTTGTTAGGCACTTATTGATTTTGGTACTTCCCAAGTCATATGGACCGCAGTTATATACTAATGGGAGGAGACATGTCTACGTAGGGACATGTCCCTACATAGACATAGTCCACGTAGAGACATGTCTCTACGAAGACATGTCCTCATCGATCCCAAACTCAAGTTATCACACGTTAGTTTGCATGTTAATAACATCGATACTAATATCAATTCATTTGGTAATATAAAGCATGTTCAATACTCATTATCGAATCAGTTGATATTAATGCAATATTAAGATAATGTATCGGTATATACAACATTATATATATATACATGGTTGTAATCATACTATTTATTAATCATGTATTATTGTAATCAATAATCATAGTAGAATACATAAGAAGGATAGAGATCAAATGGTCAAGGTCAATAGGCCACTTATGCATGTGATTTCATCGATAGGAATAATCCGATCGAAGCTACAATTCATTAACATAACCTTGCTTATTGATCTCAGATTTGGTGAGTCATGAAGCGTCATCCAGAGGAAAACCACTTGATTTCACCAAATACCTCAAGTATTCATAATAATTTTGGGTTTTCTTGCACAACTGTGTATCCAAAATGAATTTTATTTTTGTTGGAGAGTATGAAGTACCCTATTCTTAGTATTTGTAGACCCCTCCTCTATTGTACAATCTTCAACATCTCCCTTATATGGAAACAAGTCTGATATATTGAAAATAGGAGAAATACGAAGGTTTGATGGAAGACAAATCGAGGCATTGTTTGAAAGTTTTTTGAGAATCTTACAAGGTCCAATTTTCTTAATTTTCAGTTTGTTGTACTCCCCCTTAGGAATTCTCTCATTTCTAAGGTGAGCCATTACAAAGTCTCCAATCTGAAAATGTATCTCTCTCCTCGTTTGATCAGCATGTTGTTTATACTTTTGATTGTGTCCCTCAATGCTCATTTTGACTTCCTCATCGAGATCATTGATAAACTTGGCAAAATCTTCACCTACTGCACTTCACGTCTCCATACCAGCTAGATCCCTTAACTCATACACCCCCCTTGGATGCATTCGATAAACCACATAGAAAGGACTAAATCTCGTACTCCAATTTGAAGTCTTTAAAAGCAAACTCTGCTTGAGCAAATGCAAAATCCCAATTACCATGAGTCTTACCAACAATGCACCTTAACATGTTTCCAAGGCGTCGGTTAACAACTTTAGTCTGACCATCCGTTTGAGGGTAGTAAGCAGAACTGAAATTTAGATTAGTGCCCAACTTCTTCCATAGGGTCCTCCAATAATGACCCACAAATTTAGTATCTCGATCAGAGATTATACTTTTAGGAATTCCGTACAACCTCACAACTCCTTTGAATTTTTTTTTACAATTTTGATGGAATCACTAGTTTTCTTGCAAGGTATAAATGTATCATCTTTGAAAATCTATCTACAACAACAAAAATTGAGTCATTACCCCATTGTGTATAAGGTAAACCCAATACAAAGTCCATACTCCACTGAGTCCAAAGGCCTAGTTGGCATAGAAAGTGGCTAATATAGGGCTGCATTTTGGCTTCTCCCTTTGACACACTGACATATGCTGCATTTTTCCACATACCTCCTCACATCCTCTTGCATCTTGGGCCAAAAATAATTACTCAGCTATAGATAAGTCTTATCTTGACCAAAGTGTCCAACAAGACTACTGCTATGTTTTTCCTTCAGCAAATTGTCCCTCATTGACCCCTTAGGAATGCACCACTTGTTCTGTTTGAACAACAATCCTTCTTGAATCATAAAATCTGTCCATGGCTCTCTATTCCGGCAAATAGGATTGCTGCAAGCTTCATAAGCCTCCTTGAAATCTGCATCCTCCGCATATAATTCTTTCAAACTTTCAAAACCCACACTATTAGTTTGCATTTCACATAACAAGTTCTTACTCAACACATCAACAACTTTATTCATTTGCCCACTCTTATGTTTCAAAACAAAATTAAAACTTTGGAGATACTCAACCCATTGAGCGTGCCTTTGATTCAATTTGTGTTGGCTGTTGAAAAATTGTAAAGCATGATTATCCGTGTATATGATGAACTCCTTAGGCAATAAGTAATGTCTCCATTTCTTTAAGGATTGAACCAAATCATAGAATTCCAAATGATATGAAGAGCAGTTCCTTTTAGCTTCATTCGATTTCTCACTAAAGTATGCTACTGGTTTATCCTACTGACTTAGGACTGCCCCAATGGCCAACCCACTAGCATCAGACTCCACTTAAAATACCTTGTCAAAATCTGGGAAAGCAAGAATAGGCTAGTCGCTCACCTTCTCCTTAAGAAATCTGAAACTTTCCTCAGCCTCCTTAGTCCAAACAAATGGTCTTTTATTTCCTTTGATAGTCTCAGACTCTCAAGAATAGGTACCACCACATTACTGAAATTTCTTACAAATTCTCTATAAAAACTAGAAACACCATGAAACCTCCTTACCTCCATCATGATTCTTGGTGTTGGCCAATCAAGGATTGCATGTACCTTCTCCTTTTCCATCTTTAGCCTATCTTTGGACACTACAAAATCCAAGTAGATCAGTTCGGTCTGCATGAACACACTTTTTCAAATTGATCTACATTTTCTCTTCATGTAGCCTCCTCAAAACCTACCTCAGATGCTCTATATGCTCTTCATTGGAACCGCTAAACACCAAAATATCATCCAAATATACAATTACAAATTTCCTAAGGAATGGTTTCAAGGCCTCATACATCAGTACACATATGGCATTCCCCTCCTTTCTTTGGTACAAGTACCGTAGGAATAACACAAGCACTAAGGCTTTCCCTTATCAAACCCTTCTTCAAGAGGCCCTCCACTTGTTTTCTTATCTCCAAATTTTCCATGGGTGTCAACCTATAGGAAGCTTTGTTAGACAAGCTACCCCCCGAAATCAAATCTATATGGTGACTTATATTCCTAATAGGTGGCAATTCATTAGGCAAATCAGATGCAACAATATCCCTATGTTCATTCAAAATATCTTGCACTTCAAGAGGTAAATTATCAAGCTTGACAATGGCATTTACACTTCTAGGTGTGTGTGTGAATTATGCACCTGTTATCCTGCAACATAACACTTCAATAAGACATTATATTGTTAGCAAATCAATCAAATAAAGCATGTAAGAATACTAACAATATCGTCATATTGCTTCCTAGTCATAAAGAGTTTGATCTATGTTAGTATGCTCTCAGAATTATGCATAGATTAGTGACATTACAATTATGAAATGGAAGATTCAAATGAAATTAAACATATTCATTAATGCAATTAAGAAGAATTAAGGTAGAAATGAAGAATTTGATAAGAAACAGAAGCATTGATCTAGATTTTAAAATTCAAAATAGCAGAGTATAATCTAGATATGAAATGAGTTAAATGAGCTTGGTTTTATAGATTTCCTCTTGGAGGGAAAGATTGAATTCAAATTAGATGGTTGAGATTCATCCATGAGGGATGGTGGAGATTGATTCTCACTTGATCCATGTGATTAGCTCCCATTGGTTGGAGGTAACTCTTTTGTCCTTTTGTGGGTTGAAAGGATAATAAGACAATTAATTAATTCACATCAATTAATATCTAGCCATAGGCATTTTTGAGTTTGATTTGATTAAATGACTAGGATAATTAATTAAGGAATGATTCTTGATCATTGATCATTGATGCTTGATAATTGATGAATTATGTAATTAAATTGATCTAATTCAATTACACAATTATGCTTGAGATTAGCTTGATTTGGTCACTTGATTTGAGATTTAGGGCAATTGGTTTAGCTAGACCACTTTTAGGTGATTACATTTGCCCCTCTTTGAATCGATGTGCGAGCAACGCATTGAATCAAAGAATATCTGATGTTTGATGTTGATTTGATTTTAATTAAGTGAACAGTTTGATATGATGCGAGGAAACTGTTCTTGATTAGAAATCGATTCCGAACTTGATTGAACGAAATACGATGAGATATGCAAAGATATTGATTCTGAACTTGATTGGACAAGAACCGATCATACCAACTCCGAGCTTGATTGAACGAAGATCAATAAGAGATTTGGATAGATTAAGAAGATTCAACTAGATATGGAACTTGATGAAGTTAAGATGCCCCTAGCAATATGATTTTGTTCGATTCAATGATTAGATTTAATTTTGATAGATTCGATTTGATGACAAAATTTTGATACGTCAAATTTGATTGACAAGATTTTTGATGATCTAGACTAGAAGATTATGATATATGATGCCCCCTCGGGAATGAGATCGAAATTTAGCAGAAAAGATTGAATGAAATTGGATGATAGTTTAGATTAGAAGAATTTTGATTTGATTTAGAAGAATTTTGATTTAGAAGATTGGATAGATGTAGCATTGAGGAGGAAGACTAATTTAGAAGAAATTTCGATTGAGCTCCTGATAATGATATTGCAAAGATAGTGATCAATAATGAAAGCAAGAATTTTAGATGTGATTCTCAACCATGTTGAAGATAGATATCCCTCCTTGAGGTGATTTTGACCAAGTCAAATAAATGCAAGAATGAAAGAATGAAAGTGAATGCCCCTAGAATGATATGCAATCTTCCATGAGTGTCACTCTTTTGATCTTTTTGTCATGCTTTTTCTCATCATAGAGCTTTTGTTAGCAGTAAGTACAAACATCGGTGACTTTCAAAGTCGATGATGAACCAGAGTACTTATGTTAGTGTTAGTTTGAAGCAAGAAAACAAATACTAGTTCCTTATGTTGTTGTGCAATGATTGTGTTGTCCGCAATGATCCGTACGTTCATATCCTTGGACTAACTTTTTGATGTACCCGCAATGACCCTTTATCGTTCATATCCTTAGGCATATTTCTCCGACTTGCACAATAATAAGAAATTTCTCGATGAAAAATAAACAAGGAAATAATTCTCACAAATTACAATCAAAGAAAGAGATCATGCTCCCTGTCCTTGTTCCTCTAGTCCATAGACATCATTGAGTTACTCGGGAGACATGATAAGCACAAGTTATGATAAGTTTGTTTGTGATAGGTGGTGTTGAGAAACACATTTTATTGATTGTGTTTGTTTCCCTTTTTCTTTAATGATCATTGTTTGTTTAATGAGTGTTGAGAAACACTACTGCTCGAGTGATGGACAGTGTTGAGAAACACCATTGTTCATTGGATGATTTTGATTTTGTCTTTGCATTTAGGAATTTGTTTCCTTGACGAGTGTTGAGAAACACTAATGTTTGAGTGTGCAGATGTTTAGAAACACTGTTGTGTATTCAGTGGTATTGAGAAACACCTTTGTCTTCATGACATAGTGTTTAGAAACAGTTTTTAGGTCCAAGTATTAAGAAATACTATTGTTAGTGGCATTAAGAAATACCTTTGTTTTCGTAGTTTAACGTCTATTGCGGACTAGGGATAAGTGACACCCTAGCAGAAAGTCCTAACATCAACTTAGCAACATGCATGGTTTTGATCATTGCCCCCTAGGAAAACGATTTACCTAGGACTTCAATGTAGACAGATTCCAACCTTAGGAAGGTATGATTTTCTGATAGTTCGTCTCAGGATTTGACTTGTCATGAAAGTGACTTAAAGATATGTACAAGCTGAAATTTACATCGGCCAAAAGTGCAAGCGTTGTCTTGATAGATAGAGCGTTGATTACAAGTAGCGCCTATTTACCAAGTTTTCACCACTTGGCCAAACTTTTTCTATTTTTGCTATCATGGCACCTGTTTACCAGGTTTTCACCAAGACACTTTTTCTCTTTTCTATTTTTTTTTGGACTCACCAAGGTGCCTATTTGCTAGGTTTTCACCCAAATGGTCATTTTTCCAGGACTTTTTCCATTGTTTTTTATTTTTTTCAGGATCCATATTTTTTGTTTTTGCTTTTCTTCAGGAACATTTTCTGATTTTTTTTTGTAATTTTTTCAGGACTCTTTTCACTGTACAGAAGCTAACTCAAGAATGTCAGGCATAAAACCTTTTCAAGTGTAGAGTATTGATCGGATCTAGTAAAACATCTCCTTCAGGCGTAGCCAATTGATAGGCTCTTGATCCAAATGCTGTTGTAATGACAAAGGGACTCAGCCAGTTGGGTTCAAACTTTCCCTTTTGTTCTCTATTCTGTTGATTTTTATGTACCTGGTATCCTGCAACACAACACAACACTTTCCCACAGTGGGCACCAGAAATGTGTGTGAATTATGTACCTGTTATCCTACAACACAACACTTCAATAAGACATTATATTGTTAGCAAATCAATCAAATAAAGCATGTAAGAATATTAACAAAATCATCATATTGCTTCCTAGTCATAAAGAGTTTGATCTATGTTAGTATGCTCTCAGAATTATGCATAGATCAATGACATTACAATTATGAAATGGAAGATTCAAATGAAATTAAACATATTCATTAATGCAATTAAGAAGAATTAAGGTAGAAATGAAGAATTTGATAAGAAATAGAAGCATTGATCTAGATTTTAAAATTCAAAATAGCAGAGTTTCCTTATACAAATAATCTAAATATGAAATGAGTTCAATGAGCTTGGTTTTATAGATTTCCTCTTGGAGGGAAAGATTGAATTCAAATTAGATGGTTGAGATTCATCCATGAGGGATGGTGGAGATTGATTCTCACTTGATCCATGTGAGTGATCCATGTGATTAGCGACCATTGGTTGGAGGATAATAAGACAATTAGTTAATTCACATTAATTAATATCTAGCCAGAGGTATTTTTGAGTTTGATTTGATTAAATGACTAGGATAATTAATTAAGGAATGATTCTTGATGATTGATGCTTGATAATTGATGAATTATGTAATTAAATTGATCTAATTCAATTACACAATTATGCTTGAGATTAGCTTGATTTGGTCACTTGATTTGAGATTTAGGGCAATTGGTTTAGCTAGACCATTTTTAGGTGATTACACTAGGTTTGAGAACCAAAGTAAATCCTACTTCCTCCTACAAATCATGCAAAAACTCTTTATCACTTATTATCATTACCTTATTACTACTGCTACTACTGCAATCTTCTTCTTTCTCCCTTATTGGTAACAAGGTATGCTTATCTCAATGGTATATGTGTCCTCCCTTCCATCATGTACCGCCTTCCTATCAAACTGTCATGGTCTTCCAAATAACACATGGCACATGTCCATAGACATTATATCACAAAGCACACAATCTCTATAACTTCCTATTTGAAAATACACATAGGCCTGCTCATTAACTAACAGCAAATGACTTTTTTGCAGCCAAGATACCTTGTATGGTAAAGGATGTTTAATTCTCTTAAGTTCTAACTTGTCTACCATTTTTGCTGGTACAATATTATCTATATTGCCACTATCTATGATTACCTTACAACATTTACCGGTTCATGGCTTTTCTTTTGGGGCTTCAACGAAACCCTTTTTAGCATCAATGGTTCCCCTGATTAGGATTCATCTTTGTAGTGAACAGATGGTGACCTTGCACTTTCTTGATCAGCATGAACAATCTGATTACTTCTTTCATTCTTGGAATATGCAACTTCAGATGTTTCTGAGCACTGCCAACTTTTGTGGCCATACTGATTGCATTTGAAACACTTCCCTTCAAATCCTCTGCCTCTACCTTGTGAACCACCTCAGCCATGAAATCGACCCCCTCTATTTTGGAAACCTCCTCTGTCACTACTTGTTGTCCTACTTTAACTCCCAGCCTCTTATCCACCTTGATGATGTTGTTGCCTTCTACAAGTTTGCTGGCCCCTTCCTCTAAAACCTCTGCCTCTTTTCCTCTCTTGCTGACTTTGTTTTCTTTGCAACTTTTCTTTTGCCTTTAAGGCAAGTTGAAAAGCTTCTTCTAAACTCTTTGGGGACAAAAAGCTTAGTTCATCTTGGAGACACTTCAGCCCATACATATATCCTGCCACTTTTTCAAAATCTTCTTCAACATGCCCAATCCTGATTATCGGCTTGTAAAATTCCTCAGTATAATCTTTCACAGACATGTCTTTTTGCTTTAAAATTTGCAATCTTTTGAAGAGGCTTGCTTGGTAATCTCCAGGAAGAAATTTTGCCTTCAGCATAGCAACCATTCTATCCCATAACTTAATCTTGTCCTTATTCTTTTTTCTTCTCTCAGTTTGGACAAAGTCCCATCACATAGCAGTGTGGCCCTTCAATCTAGTGCAAGCGAATTTTACTTTCCTCTCCTCGAGTACCCCTTTATATTCAAAGTATTTGTCTAAGTCACTAATCCAATCAATTAAATCTTCTCCATTCAGACTTCCTGTATAAGTTGGAACTTCTATCTTGGGTTTGACACCCACATTCATGACTGTCCTCAATAGTCTTTCCTCAAATCCTTCCTGCTCCCCTTGTTCACTCTCATTATCCTCTCTCTGTTGGTCTTCTTCTTCATCACTTGCACCCTCAATAGGGGCCCCTCTTCTCTGTGCCCTCTCTAGGGCTTCTATTCTTGCAATTAGATGTTGCATCTTCTTGGGAACTCCATCACCATAGTCTCTTCCGGCCCTGCCTCGGGCTCCTCCTCTGCCCATTCTCCTAGGAGGCATCTTATCCACTCGCCAATGCCCAATCACTTTTAAGCTCCGATACCACTTGATGGACAGCCTTGTTGAACACTAGATTATACAACTTCACAGCGAATTCAGAATGAAAGGAAAACCACAATAGAAAATGGTAGGAAGTTCAGGATGACACATTACCAGACTTAATGTTCATACACAATAAATAACATGGATTTGAAATTGTAGACTTCACTGATTAATATACTCAACAGGGTCCAAACAATGTGCTCTACACATAAACAAGTTGTTCAAGCCTTGCAAAGTCTTTACATTACATCCATTCAGCCTGTACATTCTGCCTCTTCCCACAGACTTCAACCCAAGTTTCTGTCCTGTCTCTAACACTGTGAGTCCCCTGTTTTTCTCTGCTTCTTCCCCAACTGCTCTGGCCCGTAAGATCTCGTTCCATTCCAAAACCAACCTCCTCTCTGTCGCACGCCTTCTATTTTTAAACCCACTGGTTTCTATTGCCAAGCAACGGGTTCAACTGTCAACCACCCCAACCATCGCATATGCTGTCAGGTATGGGAGGTAACCAACAGTCACCGTAAGCCATACATTTGATGACGACAGGAAATAAGAGGAAGTTCTTGTCCCTTGGGCGATAGGGATGCAATGGTCCACAACTGCTGATTGGTGACAGGATATTCAACATGCGTTATCAAAAGACAAGAGGACCCGAACATAGAAATGACAAAAGGCTGTGACACACCAACCATAACATTACAAAATCAAAACTGAAATCAAAACAAAACAACAGGAAACCAAAATTGTTGAGGGGAGATGCCCCTGCATCACTAATCCTTAATGATCGCTGGTTCTTCATTGATTAGTTAATGATTGTTGTCTTATGCCTTCATCACATAATCGCTGTCTTCACTATAGAGCTCGTTGCTTACTAGGTGATCGCTGTCTGTTCTCATTTCATAAAATTGTGGTCTTAGGTTAAGACAATTTTCTCAATACTTTTCCATTCAGGGCATGACATATGTCCCTCTTTTCTACAAAGATAGCATGCATTTAAACCTCCCAACGCCTCGATATTACAAGAATGGGATTTTTAAAATTTCTAAAGAATTTCCCTAGCATCCATGTGTGGAAGGATGGATCTCGCTCCTCCATCAATTCTGAAAGCATTGCCCAGTGGAGCAAGTAATTTAGGCAGGAATGCCCAAAGAAGGGGTGGGACATTTTTCAGTCACCCATCTAGGGCACGATAAAGCCAGGAACTCATTTAAAGCATTTGATGACCACGCTAGGAAACAAAATAGACATTCCCCTACTTTCCAATATTGTTTACTAAACACCAACTCCTGCAGTTTAGGTTCTTTAAGTAACATTACCAACAATCCTTGCTGAACCATTCGACAAAATGACTGTCCCAATCAGTACAAGCATTACGGCCCCAATCATTACAGCACCCGCCCAGCACATACCTATCAGGCAGATATACAGTTCCAGTGTGGCTGCAGGTCAATGACAATTCTACGTATAAAATCTAAGCAGCAAAGACTATTTATGATCTAATTTTCAAACCCGTAATTCTTTCTCTGGTGCATTCATAATTTTAGATCTATCTATATATTGGTTCTGTTGACCAACACATCATGGATGGAATGTAAAGGGTTGGTTAATTAAGCGGCGCTGAAGAGATAACAACCATTCTTGATAAATAGACAACCAAGCTCCAAAAAGCCCACTGATAAATATGCTAAAGCAATGGAATTAAAGAAAATTCAAGAGAGGAAATCCATACTACTACAAACAACCAGGATGCACCAAATTCACTCTGAAGAAATCCAATTCGCCAGCAACTGTGAGTGGACAAACATGTAACACATAACTACGGAACATTTCACTAACACTCCATTCCAAGCCTAGTTTAATGAATCTCCGAGGTTACTTGGACCTCTAATTAATAATAAAGTGAGAGGGCTCACTTGGCAAACAGGCATCTTTAGGCATTTTATGGTAGCAAGGAGGAACAGTGAATTTAATCCACCGCTTTGGTGTTTTCAGGATTTTACCATCTAGCGTCCTTCCCAATTGAAGCTAAAAAAAGTCAAATACACTATGTTGAGTAATCCTCATTTGCGGATAAAATATTAGCAATTTTAAGCCATCTCGACCTTATTATGCATTAGGAAATTTCGTTAAGGCTAGTAGAGATAAAATAAAAGTCCATAACCACTTACCAAGGGTTGCCATTATTACAGAAAATATAATATCCCCAACAGGCTGCATACGAAGTTTTCCAATTGGATACTTGTGGATGTTTACGTTTTTCATTGAAAAATGCATAAAAGTGAGGATTGCTTTTGCAATAAGAGCTAGCAAGGAATGCAATGTTGATGCTTGAATAACTACGGATCCACTTTTCACTGTTGCATAAATCTGCAAAAATTGAACACATTATCAGTCCAAGATATTTTGTGACAATCAAAAATTTGTCTATGCAGATTCCATCCTACGTAAATTTTTCAAATCCATAAAAGAGGCACAACATATGTTTCTCAACTCACCAAGGTTATATTTACCAAAAAAAAAGATATTCTCGGGTCTTCTTTAGGAAAGATACATAATGAAAACAATTTGACTCACACAACAAGACCAAAATTTGAAGACACGGCATTTTGCATGATGAATGCATGATCAATGGGTATGATCGACGGAAGGTTTCAACGGTTAAACAACGGCTTAGATTTCATGCTTAATTTAGTCTTTTGGATCTTGCTTAATAATCTGCTATGCATGCACATCTGAGAAGTTAGCTTTCTTTACTTTTTCCTCATTTCAATAAATAATAAACTCAAGTGTTACTTGCAATAGTTACCATCGACTCTGCCAATAATCTTAGTTTTTAGTTTCTTGATGCATGGCATCTTTGTCTGTTAGCATATAGAATTTCTTTAGTAATATGCAACGGCTTAAGTCTGTTGTAAACAGCAGTCCAACTATAACTGCTTGTTATTTTCTTGATTTCTTCTATTATTAGTTAGACAGTGAAAGAGTATGTTTATTATTATGTAAGCTGCTTCCAGCAATTAGAATTCATTCAATACAACTTTCAATTTCATTAATTATCTCAACTGTATGCACAGTTAGAGTAGATTGTAAACTTTTTGTGAGTCTGATTATTCTTTTAATCTCTTCAGTATTGTAAAATGATGCAGGAGCATCCTTGGTTCTTGACAATCTTGCATCAACCAAAAATATTTGCTCTGAGTTTCTGAGTTTGCTGCAGTGTTCCTCTGTGTTGGCTCATTTTCGCTTGCGGGACCTTATGACATGTTCCTAGCACCATGGTTTATCTTCATCTGGGTTTGCATATCGATCCGTTTATTCTTAGTGGAGATCTCTTTGATTTTGGATCAGACCTGTTTTGTTCTTCACGTTTCTTGACTAGTTGGAGTTTTCCGATCTTGCAAACCATTTCCTAGGTTTGCAATCCCATTTGGTGCATCATTCTATGTTTTTGGACTCTTGGTCGACCTCCCTTTTGGTTCGTGCTTCATTCTGATCATTTGTGGAGTTCTTGATCTAGATCCTGACCTATTTGCATGTTACATTTCCTACCTTGGAGATTGTCATCGCTCTTGGCCGACATAGATGTTTTGCGAACGTCTATATATTGTTGTGTATATTCCTTAACTTGGTAGCTTTTAGTATCGATGATGATATAGATCCACAAGAAGGAAAGATCTGGATTTCGATATGTGATTAGGCCTATATGGCTAGCCTGTAAGCTTGCATGTAGCTGGCCAATTGTACACAAATTTCTGAAAATGTGAACATTGGATCTTGCGTTCTCTCTACAACTTGTTAATGTTTCCGTTAGGTGACTCTTGTCGCATCATTTGGACTGTCCTCATTGAGGATCCTTCTGTTGTGACTGCGACACATGGTATTAAAGTTCATTGTGAACTTTGAATGGGTTGTGGTGGTTGAGGCATCCCATGGGTGAACAAAACACCAACATGAGACAGGCTGTAAGTGTGTTCAATAGATCACCGAGTGAGAGGCAATTGAAACCTTGTAGTTAGAATGCCGAGCTGAGGCAGTTGCACCAGAGTGAAGGAAGAGATGTTGTCGAAGGATGAACCCTGGAAGGATAGAGCAAATCATGGAAGACTTCAAAAATGAGCTGAGGAATGAGATCCGAAATGCATTAGTTGATTTGCAGAGGGATTTAAAACCGCGGGATGAATATGAAGAGGCTACAGAAGAACTGGGGGATGAAGAACCGACGGATGAGAGAGAAGAGCGATTGTTGAGAGCAGTGGCACAAGTGAGTAAAAGTCATAGAATGGAGGTCTCTAACATTTTGGCTCATTGCATCCAGAAGATTTGATAGACTGGATAGGAGAGTTGGAGGACTACTTTGAGCTTCAACATATTAGAGATCCTCAGAAGGTTAGGTTAGCACAAACTAAGTTGAAAGGACATGCTGCCTTATGGTGGAAAGAGTTGCAAAAGGATAGAGAGGAAAATGGTAAAATGAAAATCACCTGGTGGAGGCAGATGGTTGCAAGACTCGAGGCTAAATTCATTCCAGAAGACTATGAGTTGGAGTTGTTCAAGAAGTTGCAAAACTTGAAGCAAAAGGACATGAGTGTGTAGAAGCATACTGAAGAATTTTACAAGATGACAGTTAGATCTACACACCGAGAAATAACTAAGGAGAAAGTGGCTACATATATAAATGGCCCTAGATTTAACATTCAAGATGACATGAGTATGCTAAGAATTTCCACAGTAGAGGATGCTTACCAATGGGCTCTTAAGGCGGAAGATAAAGTAAAGAGAAGACAACAAAATAACCCCAACGGAAAAGAGAAGCAAAGGAGTATCAGCAAGGAGAAGCAGACAAATGAAGAAGAATCAAGATCTAAGTGGACCAAAGAACCGGATCAGAAGGCGCAAAGAAGAGAAAGTGGCAGCAAGGAATTCCTAGGTAAACATTTCAAGTGTTGAGAAACTGGACATAGATTTTTTGAATGTTCTGAGGGATCTAGTAAAGACACTGGTAAAAAGTATCTTATGGCACATGAGTAGGTAACTGAAGCACTAGATAGAGTATGATGGAACCACATATGGTAGAATCCCTTATGCCTAGGAGAGTTTTGATGGATAAGAGTAGAGAGGAGACCGAACGTACACAAAGGAGGAATCTTTATCAAACTATATGCAAATCAAGGGGTTAAGTGTTGTAAGGTTATTGTATATAGTAGAAGTACTGATAACTTGGTATCTGAAGAGATGGTAGAGAAACCTGGTTTGAAGAGGCTACGACATCCTTGTCCTTCTAAGATAAGTTGATTGCAAGATGGTCATGTAGTGGAAGTGAGAGAGAAGTGCTTGGTGAACTTTAATATTGGCCCTTTCAGAGATGAAGTCCTATGTGATGTCTTGTCTATGAGCGCTTGTCATATTCTGTTGGGTAGACCTTGGCGGTTTGATAGAGGAGCTATCTATGATTGTAGAAGGAACCTAGTTACTATAGAGAAGGATGGGTAGAAGTTTACTTTGGTTTCCTTAAAGGAGAAAGAGAAGGGAGTAAGGAACATGAGTCTTGTGAAGAGTTGCTATGCTACGAAGCATAATGCAAAGATTATACTGGAGGATGGTGTGGATTTGAAGAAGGATCTTATGGGTAGATCTAAAAACAAGATGGTAACAGATGATAGTAGAGGTAGAGTTATGCCGCAAAAGACTTTGGTTGCAGAGAAGATGGGGTCCTGCAAAAGAAGTAACTTAGATGAGCAGAAGAAAGAAAGTAGTGGTAAATGTCCCTTACTACCGAATGTAGGTATGAAGAGAGGACAAAAAGGTGAAGAAAAGGAGAAATTGAAGGATCTGACAAAAGAAAGGAAGGAGTTAAGGAGGAAGAAAGATGCAGATGAGGAAGACATTTGGATCAAGAATGAGCATGGGATTTACATCTCGAGTCCTATCAAATGTTCATGAGTTCCCCTCATGGAACATCTTTTCTCACCAGGGGTGTCTCATGTAGGAGCATCCTTGATTCTTGGCAATCTTGCATCAACCAAAAATATTTGCTTTCAATTTCTAAGTTTGTTGTGGCGTTCCTTTGAGTTGGCTCATTTTCTCTTACAGACCTTACGACACATTATTGACACCGTGGTCAATCTTCATCTAGGTTCGCATCTCGATCCATTTCTTGGTGGAGATCTCTTTGATTTTGGCTTAGACCTATTTTGTTCTTCACGTTTCTCGACTAGTTCAAGTTTTTCGATCTTGTGAGCCATTTCCGTGGTTTGCGATCCTATTTGGTGTATCGTTCGATGTTCTTGGGCTTTTGGCCGACCTTCCTTTTGGTTCGCACTTCATTCTATTCATTGGTGGAGGAGTTCTTGATTAGGTCCTGACCTATCTGCACGTTACATTTCTTGCCTTGGAGATTGTGATCACTCCTAGTTGGCGTAGATGTTTTGCGAATGTCTATATATTGTTGTATTTGTTCCTTAAGTTGGTAGGTCTTAGTATCAATGATGATATAGATCCACAAGAAGGAAAGATCTGGATTTGATCTGTAATTAGCCCTGTACGCCTAGCCTGTAAGTCTGCATGTTGCTGGCCAATTGTACATGAATTTCTGATAATGCGAACATTGGATCTTGCATTCTCTGTACTCCTTGTTATTGTTTCTCTTGGGTGACTCTTGCTGCACAGCTTGGACTGTCCTCATTGAGGATCTTCTTGTCGCGGTTACATCATGTAAGTGCTATTTTTTCAATTCTTCAAGTTTGTGCCTATGAGCTGAATTAGAAAACTGTCAGTGTCATGATACCTCATATGTATACATGGAACCCACTCTTAGAGCATCTCTGTGAACCTAATACTAGCGAATTTTCATGATTTGCACCCTCGGATCATTTGGCAGCAGGATCTTGTTTCTTTACAATATGCCCTCCACTTGTTCTTTAACCTTTCGAATAATATTCTGAAAATAGGAATTATCTGCATATGTCTGGTAGTGGCATTTTAATGATTGGATTTTTTAAAGCATGATCCTGTGTATCCCTAATATTTTTATAAATTAATTCATCTATTGGCTTTGCTATTTTTGAAGGCTCGGAAGAGAATTTCAGTCTTTTTTATAGTCGGGATGTTTGCCAAAGCAATTCAACCATTATGCTCCAAGCCAACTACTATATTATGTAAACTCTTCTTATGGAATATAATGGTCTGTTCTCATTCCCTTATGAATACAAGCCATGATTTTATCTCCAATCACTAATCAGTTGGCATGAGTTTTTACGATTTTATATTTATACTGTCTTCTTGTACATAAGTTTACAAGTTGGTTTTGATCGATATGTTGGTTTCATTGGCTTCATGCTGATTAACTTATCATTTCATATCCCGATTGACTCGTTAACATAGTTTTCCATAGCTTGATTCGAGTTAGAATTTTAATTTGAGAGGTTTGACCCATGTGTACTTTGAAGTTTTGAACTACTCTCAATATGCCCTCCCTGAATAATTATTTATTAATTAAATTTTGATTTATACTTTTATATATATTTAAAACAATTAGAAGGTAAGGTCATTTAGTACATAAAAAATTTTAAGCATTTGTTAGTTAGGAAGGAATGTTGACTGCTTATTATTTTGAGTTCTTTCACCCTCCTCTATCTCTATTGACGATAGTTTTAGGAGGATATGGTTAAAGCCACTCATTATCCTATAAGTTTGACCAATGTGTTTAAACCTAGTAGAATCCAATTAATATGTGTTGATAACAGTGAAAGCCTTAAATACTTAACACAAACATGCATGACTAAATTGTGTTTGCATTAATCCAACACTAATCAGAAATGCAAGATAAGCATAACTAATAAGGAATTGCATGCTCCAAAAGCTTTCTCAATGGATAAAGAGATTAAAAAAGTGAGAACCCAAACCATTAAAAATTTGTTCTCTTTATAGAGGTGCCTGTTTCAAGTGGGTTACTTGATCTTGTGATTAATACTAACCAAAAAAAGGAAACAATATCCGTAGTATAAATAACTATCATAGAGATCTTCTTGATATGATGTTGAAATACACGTGGATCAAATATTAAAATAAAAATTAAAAGTGCATGTAAAAACTATCGATAATATTTGTATATTAAAATAAATCTTTTATGAAACAAAATATAGATTTGAAATAATCACTACTTAATATGATAAAAATAATGTTCAAAAGATACAAACAATACCTTAATTTGCAAAAGATTCATATCATACAAATTAAACGATACCAATAAGCTTGATGAATGTATCTATTTGTTTTAATGCTGAAAATGCATTTAAACCTCATATCATGAAAATTCATTTAAAATGTGCATAAATGGAGGACATGCAAAAGGTAATTGAATTGGATACACCGTTAGGGTAAATGATTAAAAGTAAAAGCTCATTAAGAAATGTATAACAGAAGTGAAGGCTTATGACAAGAGAAACAAAAAAATGTAAGGGGGCTCTCACTCTAGCTTGCGCACACCAACATTATTTTAAATTGTAAATATAATTTTGTCACTGTAATTCAGCATCATTATTTTAAATTGTAAATATAATCTTGTCACTGTAATTCAGCTTCTTTGGCTGGTTCAAGCATGCATTCATCCTTATTTTATGCATTGTAGCAGGACCAATTTAAGAACAACAAAATACTGTTCACTAATGGAAAAATTACAGGTCCCTAAAATAACTTTGAAAATTCATAATGTATGTCTCCATAGTACTAGCAATATCAACAAATGACAAACCAAATCAAGTTCACAAGAACTATTTGTTTCTCTTTCCTTCTTTGGAATCCTCACTTTAGGCAGTACTTTGATTTTTTGCATTCTGATTTGGAATATCTATAATTGGTTTATCATGGAAGATTAATCAAGTGGATTATCATTTGAATATTGTTGATGTAATATGGAATACCATTGATGTGATAGAGTATTTGATTGATTAGGTCATTGAGTAGAGTGAATTAAAATCTGAATGGATTGGTATTTTGGGATAGCGAGTTAAGGCATAATGATAGATGGTGCAGCCTTTATGGGCCATTGCATTTCATTTTTTTAGGGGTAAGTGAAGGTGTATAGCAGTAGCAAAAATTTTATTTTTAATAAAAATTATTGATAGTACTAATATCTATTGGAGCAGTCTTTCTTGACTCTGCTATGCCATATTAAAAATATCGCTATATGTCTTTAATATTGTAATTGTAATCTTGGTGAATATGATTGAAGTCCATAATGTCAGCTCCCTTTTGGTTTTCTATATAATAGATGCCCTGCCTCTCATTTCTTCAAGGCAATTTGGGGTTTTTTATATTTGTTTGTTTTGTGATCAGCAGATCATCATTTTTCATTCAGTTGCCTTCATCTGGTATCAAAGCCAGGTTAAGAAAACTCTATCAGTCATTGCCAATCTAGAAGAAATTAGAGAGCAAGCTAAAGATTGAAAGAGATCCAAAAGTGAAAGTTGAGAGATCCAAAAGAAATCCCAACCAGCCATTCCTGTTGCTGCTGTATGTTTTTTTTTCTATTGGGTATATTGCTATATGTATTTTTTGATATTTGCAGTTGAAAAGAGGTTCCATGTGGAGGCAGTGTGCAGAAATAAGTGAAGGCAGCGTGCAGATTTTAAAAAGTTTGTTTTAAAAATCTGACTTTTACATTCACGTGGACCAAAAGCTAATGCTTTTCAAACTTTATTAAAGCTTTGATTATATGTTATTTTTTAAAAAAGCTTTAAAATTCTGTTGGGTGAATATGAGTTTTATCTAAATGGTTTTTTTAAAAGAGATAAATATATCTTTTGTAAACTAAGTGTATTATCAGTTCAAACTGACACTTATTTCTACAAAAAATTATAATAAAAAAAAGGTTTTTTGTGTGTGGATTTCAATTGCAGGGACAAGGAAAGTATTCATTTGCAGAGATCTCTCCTGAATCTTGTGTTGAGCATTTAAGTTGCTGTATTTTATGGCAAATATGGCAGGCAATGTAATGTCTAATGTGTTGAATTAGGCCTTGAAGGAGATAATTTTACATATTAGTGTACTAGAATGCAAACCCTACTCAAATGTAAGGATTTGTGGGATATTGTTGAACATGGCTATGTTGAGATAGCAGATGTAAATGCACTAACTGACCAACAAAAAAAGGAATACAAATCAAACATAAAGAAAGACAACAAAACTTTATTCTTGGTTTGGGGTGCAATCACTCAAGCTATTTTTCCCAGGATAAGTGGTGTTGTTCATTCCAAGCAAGCATGACAAATATTATGTAATGCATATCAAGGTGCACAAACTACTAAATTGCAAAAAATGAAGAAAAACTTTGAAAATATAAAAATGACAACTAGTGAATCTGTCAATGAATTTCTAACAAAGGTAGAAGGTCTACTGAGTCAGATGAAAGTATTAGGGGAAGATGTAGATGACAAGCATGTCATTGCAAAGATTTTGAGAAGCTTGATTCCAAAATTTGAAGGTGTGGTCTCTACAATTGATATTTCTAAAGATCTCTCGGGTATGAAAATTGATGAATTAAGTGGAATTTTGTTAACTGTTGAAGAAAGAATGAGAAGTAATGAAGAAAGCTTAGAGCAAGCATTTTTCTCTAAAACAAATCTAAGAGGAAAAAGAAACACACTTTTTAAAAGTCATAGTAAAAGTGATGATAACAATAAGAATGAATACAAAGGTAAATCTAGCAATTCTAGAGCAAAAGGAAATTATTCCAAAGGAAGAAGTGGCTAGTTCGAAGGAGTGGGAGGACGAAGAGGTAGAAGTAATAGGAGAGACAACAGTAAAAGGAATGTTCAATGCTTTCATTGCAATAAGTTTGGACATTAGGCTTCAGAATGTTCGAGTAAACAAAGTGAAACAGAAAAGAGAAGCGGTCATAGCACTATTGAAGATAAGCAAAATTTGTTCATTTCTTGCTTCAATACAAATGCTAGTGAAAATAAAGTGTGGTATATAGACTCTAGATGTTCTTCACATATGACATCTAATGAGCACCTATTTGTCAATTTGGGTCAAAAGCATCAAAGTATTGTTATACTAGGAGATAATAATTCTAATGGAAGCAAAGGTAAGGGTACTATTATAGTTAGAACAGAATATTGTAAAGTGAAGCATTTCAATGAAACACTATTGGTTTCAGCACTCAAAAAGAATTTATTATCTATTTGACAAATGTTAGAGCAAAATTATCAAGTGATTTTTGATAAAAATGAGTGCATAATAATAAAAGATAAATTAAACAGGAATGCAGTTATTGCAATAGCAAAAATGACAGGTGATAGGATGTTTCCACTTCATTTCACTCATGGGAACCAAGCACTAAGGTCTAATGAAATGAGTGAAGGTAAAATTTGGAATAAAATATATGGTCACCTCAATTTTAATGGGTTGCTTTTACTCTCAAAAGATTATAAATGGTTGTAGGTTTACCATTAATTGAAGACACAAAAGAGGTGTGTAAAAAATGTATTGTTGGCAAACAACATAGGATACAATTTCCTATTGAAAAATCTAGTAGAGCTAAACAACATCTTGAGATAATCCATACAGATTTGTGTGGTCCTATGGTAACACCCTCTTTGAAGAAATCCACGCATTTTCTAACTTTCATTGATGATTACTCAAGAAAAACTTGGGTGTATTGTTTGGTTACAAAATCGGAAGTATTTGAAAAACTTGTAGAGTTCAAAAATTTGGTTGAAAAACAAAGTGGTAAGTATATCAAAGTGATAAGGTCAGATAATGGAGGTGAGTACAAGTCAAATCAGTTTATAGATTTTTGCAAAAAAACATGGAATCAAAAGAGTTCACTACTTCCTACACTCCACAGCAAAATGGAGTTGCTAAAAGGGAAAATAGGACAATTATTGAAATGGCAAGAAGTATGTTGAAATAGAAAAATTTAAATAAAAGTTATTGGGAAGGAGTAGGCACAACATTGTATCATCTAAATAAAGTCCTACAAAAGCAGTTAAAGGAATGACTCCTGAACAAGCATTGTTTGGGTAAAGCCAAGTGTTGATCACTTCAGAATATTTGGGTGTGTTTCTTATGCACCCATACCAAAAGAAAAAGCTCTAAGTTAGATGTTAAAGGCCTTAAATGCATTTTTATTGGTTATGGAACTTAAAATAAAGCATATAAGTTATATGATCCAGCAGGGAAAAAGCTTGTGATAAGCAAAGATGTGGTATTCAATGAACTAGAAGAATATACCAAAGAAAATAAAACAAAAGGAAAAGAGATAGCAATTGATGAGATTGAAAAGGAGGAAGAGGAAGATGTGCTTGAATCATTTAGTGCAGGGCAAACAAAATATAAAAAAAAATCAAAGTACAAAAAAGAATCATCCATCAACTCTTATGTTGGATTCAAATTTTGAAAAAATGACAAGGTCACAAACGAAAGTGAATTTTTCATTGATGACTCAAATCATTTAAAGTAATGAGCTGCAAACATTTGAATAGGATCAAAAAAGAACAATGGGCTGAAGAAATGAACAGCGAAATAGACACAATTAAAAGGAATGACACATGGGATTTAGTTCAACTACCTCATGGTAAGGAAATCATGGGTACAAAATGGGTGTACAAAACTAAGTATAATTCTAATGGAAGCATTGATAAGCATAAGGCTAGATTGGTAGCCATAAGGTACACTCAACAGGAAGGTATTGATTATACTGAGACATTTGCACCCATAACACGAATGGATACTATCAAATTAGTTTTGGCATTAGCAGCTCAATAGAGTTGGACAGTTTACCAAATGGATGTAAAAAGTGCTTGCTTGAATGGATATATTGATGACAAAGTGTATGTTTTACAACCTAAAGGTTTTGAAATAACTTCTTAGGAACACTATGTTTGGAAATTAAAGAAGGCCTTATATGGTCTCAAACAAGCAGTGCACTCAATGATAAAATGCCATTGAGTCTCAATCGCACCCGACACACAGAACTTGCAGATTCTTTCTTCCCATTCCTCTTTGGGCCTTTTCCATCTACTTGTCTCGCATTTGAAGATCATATAATTTTTCATATTGGGGCTTTTTATTTAAGTACTTGGGTGGAAATAAGCCCAACACAAAAGCTTTCCCTGAAAACATATTGTAGTCCATTGTTGCTTCCCAAGGCACAAAACCTTCTAAGAGCTCCTCATGAAAAAAGAAAGAGACAAAATTCTCCAATAGGGAGACATTTTGCAGGAGGTTGAAAGAATTTGACAAGAAAATCATGAGCACTTGAGACAGGAAAAGGATTCTCAATAAATTTGGAACCAAAATACCCTCACCAATGACCCTCCTAATTGCATTCTTAATATTCGAAGAATCCCATTTAACCACTCTACACATATATGAAATGAGGAAGGACCCAGAAATAGACCACTCCCAAGGCTTGATGGGGACATAAATTCTCTTGTTAAGGCAAAAATAACCCATGACAAGAAAAAGATAGCTGAAAGCCCACAACCCAACCAGAGGCTTGATAGAATTACAATTAGGAATTTGGTCGTGTACCCAAGGAGGTAATTATAGAGCAAAAAGGCATGTGATAGAAACATACAAAAAAAGGCCTCAATAAATTCACACAAGTGAAAGCTATGGCAAGGGATTTCAAATGTCGTACCCAACTCTAAGCATACTACAAAATCATGAGATTTAAAGAGAGCATGACACCAACCATCCTTTCCAATTAACCCAGATGACACTTGAAATTATTGGAATAGTAAGGAAATCTCCAAAAGCACATACACGATCTGATTCAGCTCTTCAAAGCAGAAAAAAATAGGGATATAAAGTTGAGAAGTAAAGAGCCCTCAAATCACACATGCAAGAGCACACCTGTCAATTTGTATTGGAGATCGAAATAATTCCAAACTGTCGCGTGGTCATGAAGTGGACTGACAACACTTGATGTCATGAAAGGCCTATAAAATATGTTTACAAAAGCATAGAGGATTATTTGAAGTTGATCTGACGACAAAGTCGTGTCAATGAGCCAATCACAAAATATTATTGCTTAGTCATCTGACGATTAGGACACTTGTTCACCTACAACAGCATAACTCCCTTTTCATTTTGAATTTCAAAAGTTGATTTAATTGCACCCAGAAACAAGAAATGAAGTCGTTTCAAAATTGAAAAGCAACGGGTAGAAGCAGTTTGAATTTCCCCACTAACACAGAGATACTAACTCAAGGAATAACTTGCCAAATTTGACAACTCTGCTTTTGACTGTAAATGAAAATTATGAACTTCACCCTGTAGAAATCTTGGATGATTGAACAAAGCTTACAGAGAAAAAAAATTTGGAGTTGAGATCCATATCAATAGCAAGATTCGCCAAAAAATCGGCCATATGATTTGTCTCTCCGTAACAGTGAAAAATTTTAAAGTATGGAAAGTTTGGGGCAATCTCCATATTTCCAAAAGAATATAATTCAACTGCCAACTACTTACTTTCTTGGAGACTACTACTAAGTTGATTATCTAAGAATCCCCTTCAATATACAAGCAAGAGACATTGAATTGCAAAGCCAACCGGAGACACATTAGCAAAGCATAAGCTTCAACAATATTATTTGTGGAATCTGCAACGCAAGAGCCTAAGAGGCTTGACCCCGCAATACTTTACCATTATGGTCTATAGAAACACACCCAATACCTGATTTTCCTCATTTACCTTAGAAGATCCATCAAAATTTTGTTTGAGCCAATCAATATTGGGAAGCAACAATTTTACCTTTGCACTAGCCGATTGGGAGGGGGCATTTCTAACCAAACTCCCTTGGAAAGGTAAAGAGATGTCGCGCATTTTGGACAAAACTTTGGACTCAAAACTCAAAAATATTGAAGACAAGGATTTTACCCTTGAAATGTGTTCTCTTACATTCTCTAAAATACGAAGTTCAACTTGTTCAAGGAGATTTTGAAGTAGCCATTTTTGTTTTCTAAAAAAATTCTTGTTTCTCTCCCACAAAATACTCCAAGCTAAAATAATTGGGGAGATTCGCCATAGACATGCAAAAAAGGAATCCTTGTATAATAACGATCATTGCTCCAAGAGATCTGCATATGTATTTTGTAAAGGACCATACCAACCCAGTTTAGCCACTCCCAACATGATTGAGCAAATGGGAATTGTAAAAGTAAATGATTTGTAGTCTCATCATCATGATTGCGTAAAACACAAGAGAATACCTGAGATATCCCTAATCTTTCCAACCTTGCAGTTGATAAGATCCTATCACTAAGAACCAGGCATGAAAATACCCCCGCCTTGGTTAAAACAGCTTCATGCCAACAAAAAGCAAAAGCTCGAGGTCTGGTTAGAATACTGACATGCCTCAAAGACTGATACCCTATTTTTACTTTATACTAACCTATTTTACTTGGAGTCCAAATGAGATAATCAAAATCGGATGAAGGATTAATGACTTTGTGTTTCAAGGTTTCTGCCCATTCCTCTTTTTGTTCTTGTGTGAAAGGAAAATCCAAAAAGTCCTTTCATATAACAGTATTAGAAGCATCCTTATTACCCCAAGCTTGGAGAAGATTCCCATTACCCACCAATGGAGGATAAGTGTTCTAAGAGTCTTCGCAAAACAATGCTTTACCCCCATCATTTATAACCCAAGATAGGTGGGGTACTATCAGTCCCCTACTTTGAGTAATAAAGTTCTACACGGATGATCCTTTTGGGGGTTAAGCATAGCAAAAATGTGTTCAAGAACATCAGAATCCATATATTTTTCCCAAAATATTTGAGCCCACAAAGAGGAATGATTTGAGTATAATTTTCATGCTAACTTAGCACCCAAGCTAAGATTTCTAATAGACAAATCATGAATTACTGAACCCCCTTCAATTTTCAATTTGCAGATATTATTCCATGGGATTAATGGAATTTGCTGTTTGTCATCCATATTTCCTTTCCAAAGAAAATTGCTTAGAAGTTTGGCTATATTATCCACCACTCTTGCTGGAGAAGCGAACATAGAGAAAATATAATAAGGAATTTAAGAGAGAATTGTCTCAATAAGAACTCTGCCTACCAAAGATAGCCACCGAGCTTTCCAAGACGAGATCCTTTCAGCGATTGAAGAGGCAATTGTAGACCAATAAGTTCTATTAGAACCTTGAAATAAGGGTAAGTATTTACAGGGTAGAACATCATTTTTAAATCCTACACAATGTGTAATGGATGTTTTCACTTTTAGAGAGACGTTAAAGAAGAAAATTTTGGATTTAGATTGGTTTATTCTGGAACCAGATATATTACAATATTCATCCAAAGTAGATTTTAGAGTTTTGGCTTCCACCATTATCGGCTAAGCATATACTAGCGTCATCTGCAAAAAGTGTGTGTGATACACCCTGAAGTATTAGGAATAGATATACCCGGCCAAAGAGACAATTGATGGCATTTGACGATATACCCTCAGCCATTGTAATAAATAAAAAGGGGGAAAGGCGATCCCCTTGCCTACCCCCTAGAAGAAGTGGAAAAACCACAGAATTCATTTACAAGAATACAGAATTTAGCACCAAATATACAGGTGAGGATCCATTTCCTCCACTTGTTACTAAATCTCAATTGTTGAAGTATTTAGCTAAAAAAATCCCAACATAACCGGTCATAGGCCTTCATCATATCCAATTTGAGTATCATAGCAAGAAGTTGATTGGAATGAATAGAATGCATTACCTCATGAGCAATTAATGTGCCTTCCACTGTTTCTTTATTTGAAACAAAACCCCCTTGCTGAGGAGAGATAATAGATGGAATAATCTTAGCCAAACGCAGAGAAATACCTTTAGTAAAAATCTTATCCATTGTGTTACATAAGGATATGGGTCTAAATTTTGAAAACGATTTAGGTTGGGCACACTTAGGGATGAGAGCAATGTTGGTCACATTGAATTGTTTCAACATGGTGGAATTTCTCCTAGATTGCATAGAATTTAGAATATTTTGCCAATGAAGTCCCAAAACTTTAATGCATTACCTCATGAGCAATCAATCCACCTTCCACTATTTCTTTACTAGGAACAATACCCTCCTGCTAAGGAGAGTTAAGGGGGATTAAGGGGGAACCCACAATAGTGAGTTACACATTTTTGGAGGAAGAAATTCAGCACTTTCGACCAAATTGTCATTTTTTGCCACTTTCGATCGGAAGTGACTTTCGATAGAAAGCCAAAAATGGTTTCGATCAAAAGTTCTCCCGCCTTAACTTTCAATCAAAACTCACTTTTGATCAAAAGTGTTTTTTTTTTTTATAATAATAAAGGGTTTTGATCGAAACCCCTTAAATAGGGTTTTTTTAAATGAAAGTAGTTTCAATTAAAATTTAACCCATAGACTTTTGAAAGAAAGGAGTTTCGATCCAAAAGGGGGGTTTCTATCAAAAGTATTTTCTATCAAAACCCCCTGTTAAAAATTATCCCCCAAAGCCCACCAATTTTCTGCAATTTTCTAGCCCTCGGAGCTCAAATTGTGGGCTCAAATGGAAGAATATTGACAAACCCAAATGTGTGACAGTAGTACTCAGAACAAGCTTTCCAATGGCTATGATTTTAATATATATCGAGTTTATTATCAATATCTTTTTTTAGATTAATTAAACATAAGTTTCTTACCAAACATCTATCTCTATATTCTACACTTATGGAAAAATAGTAAACAAGTAAAACAAATTCTAAAAAATATCTACACACAAGGTATTAAAGTTCTCTTTCTAACAAAAAAAATTAAAATTGGACACATACACAACAAGTTACAATTGAACAAATGAACATATGTCTAATTACATTTAACTTAACTTCAAACCTTAATAAAATATGAAATATCGAGAGTAAAGTCATGAAACCAACTGCAAACACTAGATATGGATGTTACAAAACTAAATTCGAAAGAATCACATTCATATCTATTAGAGAGAAAAACGTTATGATTGAACAAATGTCACTCTTTAAAAATGTTGTTTACTTCAAAAAAACTAGTTTTCAAGGGAGATGGAAAAATGGATTGAAATCAATTCCGAAAAATTTCAAAAAAAAATATTTAGAATCTATACACAAAATGCTAAAAGACTCTAATTTACATCATCTTCAAATTTGGAACGGTTTAGTGGCAATAGGTGTCTGAATGTGAAGTTTTGCTTTTCGAGAATGTTCATTTCAAAGTGAAAGTTAGCAAAAAAGTGTAACCCACTATTGTGGGTTCACCCATAATAGATGGAATAATCTTGGGCAAATGTAGAGAAATAGCTTTAGTGAGAATCTTATACATTGTGTTACATAAGAAAATGGGTCTGAATTCTGAAAATGATTTAGGTTGGGCACACTTAGTGATGAGAGCAATGTTGATCGCATTGAATTGTTTCAACATTAGAATTTCTCCTGGACTCCTCCGTAGAATTTAGAATATCTTGTCCAATGAAGTCCCGACGGTAAAGAATTTACTTTTGTTGAAAAATGTTCTTGAACATAGAAACACTCCAATGCTTAATTTGGCCTTTGATGTATTTCAATTTACTCGCTAATTGGAATATCTAAGATCTTGGAACAAAACGTGCTTGCAACCACCATAATCTAAGCAATGGTAGAAAAAAGGGATCTTGAAACCACATACTCTCAAACTTGAATGTATATTTTGACTTAAATGCGCTAGAAGAAAGGGGTATAGAAATTTAAAGGGGAAAGTGATCCAATCCAGAATAGCCCAAAATTTAAGTATTACAACAAACTTTTTCTAAGATCCACTGAGGATTCACAAAAAATATATCCAAGCGAAGTCCAATGTGACAAAAATCCTTTCGGCGGTTTGTCCAAGTAAATTTGCCATTAATAGGAATGCAATCAAATAAGCCATTTGTAGCCACAAAAGCATTGAAATCTTGAGTGACCTTTTGGGAAGGCACTATACCCCCACCTTATTGTTGTGTTTTTTTGTCACTGATATGCTTCATATTGCCTACTAAGTCTTGTTTGTTTATGTTCTAGTGTTGTGACCTTCACAACACCGCCCATCAGATGGGATCCCCTTTCTCTCTCCCTGCTGGCTTGCCCCTTTTGAGCTTTGTCCCAATAGCTCTGTTGGTCAATCTCCCTTGTTTTTTCCCCTATTCCCCTGGGGAGTAGAACTTGATTCAATTGAGGATTCACGGTGTGATGTTGAGTTGGCCCCTAAACAAACACATGTTTATCAAATAACAAAGGTTTCAAATGCTTGCAATCCAACCACACCGAATTGCAAGAGAGATCTTTGCCGCATGCATGGTCATTATTATGTCTAAGAGAATCTGGAGTAATGAAAGGAATTCTGACATGTGAAGAATGGAGAGAAGGTTGGAAGAGAAGAAATGCAGAGCATATATCCATCTTGGTCACGGGATGAGAAAAAAGAAAGAATCCATGACTCCTGTTTCCCACTCCTAGCATGTCTCCAACGCAAACTCGCAATAGTAAAGGAATGGTCTAAAACAAAATCCATTTCCCCACGCAATGTGCACCCAGAGCGCAAAACAAAGATAGTCATGGAGTCTGGAGAAAAAAAAAATCCCTCACTCAATATGATATGCGCCTAGAGTGCGTTCCGGAGGCAGTCGTGGAGTTGAAAAAACATCAAAATCCTTAACTCGTGGTAACGTGCGCCTGGAGCGCAATTCCAGCCCGGTCAAGGATAGTCCAAGAAGAAAAAAAATCATTCGCTCAACACAATATAAACTCGGAGCGCTAAATGGACCCACTCACGGAGTTTGCAAAAATAAAATCCCCAACTCATCCCGAAGTGCGCTCAGAGCGCAAAACGGAAGCGGTGAAGGAATGTGAGAGAAGGAAAAATCCAGGACCCCACGCAATATGCGCCCAAAGCGCAATCCTGGGGCAGTTAAGGAATATTTAAAAAATCAAAATCCTCAACTTCATGTAAAGTGCGCTCCTAGCGCAAAAGACACCCGGTCAAGGAAAGTCCAAAAGTTGGGAATCCCAGACTCAACATGACACCCGCTCCAAGCGCATTCCCAAGGAAGTCACGGAATGTGTGAAAGAAGAAATCCTTAAACTCATGCCCAAATGCACTCGGAAGTCAAAACACATCAAGTCACAAATCGATCATCGCGGCGAAATTTCAGAGCATGGAAAATCTTGGAAGATTTTGAAAATTTAAAATCTTGAAAATTCTTAAACTCTTGGAAATTGAAAATTCGGAAGACATTGAAGAGAAAAAAAAAATTCGTAGACTTTGAAAATATCTAAAATCGACCGGAAATTTCCAAAGTCTTAAAATTGAAAAAACTTGAAAATCCAAATCGTCGGAATTTTGGAGAATTAAAAAAAATTCAAAAAATCTTAAAATTTCCAAAGCGTGACAAAGTGAATTTGAAACATGAGAAGAGGAAGGTGTGGAGTTTTGAAGAGAGGAGAATTTTTGGAGAGAGCAAATGTCTTTCTAGAGAGAGATAGATTTGTGGAGAGTTTGAAGAATCAGAGAAAAAGGCATGAGAATGTCAGAAAGGATTTTATTTTTTTAAGAGGGGGAAAGTTTCAAAGAGAAAATACGAAAGAATTTTTATGTGATTCTTATGTTGATTATTTCATTTTGCAGGAGGAAGGATTCCAGTCCCGCATGATCAAGGATGACATTCAAGTTTCAGGTTTCCAGTTGCAGTGTTGAAGACACCACGATCCAAGTGATCAAGTTCAAGGCGTCCAAGGTTCAAATATCACAATTCAAGTGCAAATATACAAAGGAAAGAATGTCACGTCTTAAAATTCCTTCTCAAAGTCCAAGAACATGACCAAGGAATTTCCATGTGAAGAAAATCCAAATTGGCAGAATCATCAACGAAGGAGTTCGATCCATTTCCAGAAGATGAAGTCTCAAGCAAGTACATAGAAGGAAGTGATCAAAGGAAGATATCTTCAAAAGAAGTAATCAAAGTGCAACTTAGTTACAAAATGATGCAATTAAAAATATTCCCCAAATCTCAACAAGCTAACATGGCACTCAATCATCTTCATCGGTTAGTCAAAGATTCTTCAATTCAAAGTCAACGCATTTAAGGAAGGGTATCAAAAATAATCCATTCAAGGAAAATAGTGCATTTAATGCATAGTGGGTATGCATATTGGGCATTCATTTCACCCCACTCTCTTCCTAAAAGAGCATGCATGGTGGGCATGTATTACCCACTATGTTAGTGGATTCTTTTATGCATTGATGTAGATTCCTTTTCGATGCCCTAACCCTAATTAGGGCTGAGGTGGCAAAATATGGGCCATCAGTTATTGTTTTGATCTGGGCCTTTCATTGTTTTCGAGGACCTATATAAAGGCCTCTTCTTCTCATTTGTAAGGGAGTGAATTCTGAGATTGTTGCTTATGAGCTATTGAGACAATAGAATTTTCATTGAAGTGTGGTGATCATTTGATGTGTCTTAATACTTGCTTGGTTTCATTATTCTCTCAATTAGATTAAGTTTAATAGATAAAGTGTGATGAATGTTTTGGAGAATATGAAGATGTTTTGATGAGTTTCTTTGGTTCATACTTTTGACGTTTTAGTGATTTTAAAGCGTTGTGCAAAGTTAGCCTGAACCCTTATCGATGTGCCTAAATTCAATCATTTGTACAAACCTTTCAAGATTGCACCAGTCCACGTGTAGTTGTAGCTTGACTTGGCGAAGCGTGACTTGGTAATTAAGGAACTCGTCCATCAGCGTACTTTCCTTGGCTATCATTACCCTTAGGATTAGCTTAGGATCTCTGAACCCTAAACCCTTTTCATTTCTACATATCCGGTGAAAACCCAAAAATAGTACTTAATTGAAAATCTTTTGATCATACCCATATTCATCATGACAAAGGATTGAAAAACGTAAGGCCCCTTGTGATCATCAGCAAATCACATCAACACCAAGCATATCCATGAGTCGAGGAACCTTGGAGTTATCGTATGATCTTTTTGCAATCTTAGCATACACGATACTTTGTTCAAGAGAGGATAGGATATTTTGGTATTTTGTTCTACTGTTTGGTGAGTCATAAAACACGCATCAACATCTAGCTTCTAATAACACATGTCATCTTGCCTTTGAAAGGCTTCCTGTGCGCAAGCTAAGAATGATGTCTGCGAGAAATGTTATGTTCTCTGCCAAGGGCAACAATTGCACCAGCTTGTTGGTTTACCAATCAATATTTAATTGCAGATGAATGATTCATGACAAAAGCATTTTGTTTGGCACTGACTCCTTCCTAAATAAGTCATTCACTCTGTCACTACAGAGTTTATGAAGGATGTCCTAATGAAAAGAAGTGTGCGCTCAGCTCTGGCCTTGCAGGGGACGTTTTTATGTCATCCCAGCATAAAAAATGTGACATGTGTACGTTAAGACAAGGCTCACGGTGGATGTTATTTTATAAAATGAGTTAACAGATACATTTTTAAATAAGGGCGACACACAGGTGTTAGAAAGATGACTGGCATCCGGTCTTGTTTTTTGAAAACCTTCCTGAAGCAAACAGACATTTGTTAAAAAGAACCATCGAAGATTCTTCGATGGTAGTGAGTGGGTGCATAACAAGTAACGCGCAAGCCCAAAACATTGTGCGGCATTTTTTATCAATGGTAAATCCGTTTATGGGAGCGTTGAGGAGTTACTAAAGTAATTTAAGTTCATGACTGATGGGCGGTTGAAGAAGAGTATCGGGCATCAAAAAAAACCATCAGCTGGAAGTTGTTTTCAAAAGGTTTTTTAAAAGGGAGTTACCGTGTGTTAAAACGGACATGTAAGTGATGTTTAAATGAGAGGTTTTTTATTTCATGCGATGATGAGCAACTGGTGTAAAAACTGAGATGGAAATCAAGCCTAAAAAAACGAAAACAAACAGGTCAGAGGCTGTGGGATTTTTGACATACACATCTGAAGATTGGATGGATGCACGGGTTGCATACCAAATTTTGAGGCAAGAGCGATATTGCTAGAGGTGCTTAATAAAACAAATGAAGAATTTTAAAAGAGTGTGTGAGGTCTCAGAAACGGGGTGTGTGCAAAGTGCAACAAAATTCGGGTGTGTCTGAGAAATATACAGTGTTTCGTTTTGGAAGGAGACATTACTATTCAGAGAGCATCAGCTTTCAAGAAACACGGGAGCAAGTGTTGTGTGGGAGTTGTTTTGAAAGGAAGCTCTAAGTGCAATAATGAGTTTTGTGTTTTCTAACGTGCTTTGTATCAACTCCAAAGTCTTTTCATCCTCTGTAAAGACATAGATCTTACTCTGGTTTTAACCTTGTTAAAGAGTTCTTTAGAAAAAGGTTGTAGCCTTTTGAGACAGGTTGGAGCCTGTTCTGGATTGTATCTCAGAAGAGTTGTAGCTCTTATTGTAAAGGGGTTGTAGCCCAGTTGATTAGTGAAGCCGTGGTTTTTTACCCAACTTGGGTTTTCCACATGAGAAATATATCTGTGTCTTGTCTCCCTGTTTGAGCATGCTTCTTAGATTTATTTTCTATTAAAAATTTTAAAATACTGATTCACCCCCTCCCCCTCTCTGCATTTTTCGTTTTTCAATTGGTATCAGAGCTAGCCACTCTCTTCCCTTGCTTAAAAGCTTGAGAGTTCAATTCTTATGCCTATCATGAGTGCCTTAGAAGGTCTTGCTAAAAATCGTGCACCTCTTTTTGATGGGAAAAACTGTCTTCTGGAGTGTTCGAATGAAGACCTACATCATGTCCTTAGGTTGTGATGTCTACCTCAGTCTTGTCAATGGTTACACTATTCCATCTAAACCTCCTACAGATGCTGATGGTAAAAAAGAATTTGAGAATAACGCCAAGGCTATGAATGGTATTCTATGTGGTCTAATCGAATCTGAATTTGTAAAGGTCATGCATTGTGCTACCGCACAAGAAGTTTGGGACAAACTGCATAATGCCTACCATGGTGATGACAAAGTTAGGATGGCAAAAGTTCAAACTCATAGAGCTGTCTTTGAAAGTCTTTGTATGAAGGAAGATGAGAATATTGATGCTTACTTTCTTCGTATAGATGAGGTTGTCAATGCTTTAAAAGGTCTGGGAGAAAATAATGAAAAAAAAACATTGGTTCAGAAAATTTTTCGCTCTCTTCCCATGAGGTTTGATGCTAAAGTTTATGTTGTTGAAGAAATGTCAGATTTGGATACTCTAACAGTTGACAAATTGCATAGTATTTTGATTACCTATGAGATGAGGACCAACGTTGATGGGACTTCCAAAAATGAATCAGCTTTCAAGGTCTCTAAAAGTAGTAAAGACAATGAGAAGAAGCACAGTGAAAGCTCGGATGAAGACTCTAATGAGGAAATTGCTTATCTAGTTAGAAGGCTGAAAAAGGGTTTTAACAAAAGCAATGGCAAATCTGGTTTGAAATGCTTCAACTGTGGGAAACTCAATCACTTTGCCTCAAAGTGTCCTTTTGATAAAGAAGATGACAGCCATGATGAAAAAAATTTCAAATTCCGGAAAACTAAGAGATTTGCCAAGAAAAATTAGAAATTTGAAAAAGGCAAAAAGGTGTTGTTTTCAAAAGATGACAGCGATAATTCTTCAAGCAGCGAAAGTGATTCTTGTATATATGAAGTTATGTTCATGGTTGTTGATGACTTGAGTTTTGAAGAAAATGATGATGTAGAAGATGATGAAGTGGATCTTGAACTTGAATTGATTGCAGCTCTAGTTGAGATAAAGAAACTAAAAAAGAAGAATCTAAATCTTGTGGATCTTCTACAAGTTGAGAGTGTTGAAAAGTTAAAAATTGCAACATCTCTCAAAGAGGTTGAAACTCAACTTGTTGATTCTAAAATCCTGAATGAGGAAGCTAAAAAGGTTCATGAGAATCTGGAAAATCAGATTCAACTAAAAGAAGAAAACATTGTCAAGCTAGAAGCTGAAATTGTTGCTCTCAGAAACATAGGTAAAACTTCTATGCTTTCCAGTGAAGAAGTGTCCTTCAAGAGTGGTAATGTTTCCTTAGATGACATTCTTGGTTCTCAAAGACCTACCAAAGATAAGAGAGGAGTTGGCATCCATCTTGAACAAAACTCTTCACCACCGGAAAGTAGTCAGCCTGCATTTAACAAGGTAAACAAATCTTTCTTCTATGGCTACTATTTTTCATGTAACTACTTTGGACATAGAGCTGCAAATTGTAGAGCTGCTCCAATTAAGAATTATTTTCAGTTTGAAAATAACACCTTTAGGAAGTACAATTTAATTTGCTACAGCTGTAACAAGTTTGGCCATACTTCAAGATTTTGCAACAGCTATAGTGCAGATTTGTTCTACAATGTTGAACCAAAAAGAAGGACAAAAGTGACCAAAGTTTGGAGAAGAAAAGTTCAAGAAACACCTCTAAAAGCTCTCGTTGTTCAAACAGCTCTTCTTGCCAGCAATGAGAAGGATATTTGGTATGTTGACAGTGGCTGCTCCAGACACATGATAGGTGATGTAAGTAATTTTCATACTCCCAAGAAAATGAAAGGTGGAAAGGTTAGATTTGGAGGTAATTCTTCTGCAAAGGTTGTTGGTATAGGTACTTTCCTAATTAATAATGATGAAACCATTGTTGAGAATGTTCTTTATGTTGAAGGTTTCAAACACAATCTTTCAAGTGTTAGTCAGCTATGTGATCAAGAGTATGACCTTAGCTTTAATTCAAATTCTTGCACTATCAAAAAGAGAATTGATGTCATAGCTAAAGCAACTAGAGCAACAAATAATCTTTACATTCTTGATGACTCTAATAATGAGACTTGTTGTTTGAGCCAGGTAGAGGATGCTTGGCTTTGGCACAAATGTTTTGGGCATGTAAATTTTGATAATCTCATCAAAATAAGTAAAAAGGAAGTTGTAAGAGATATGCCAAAGATAGAGAAACCAGCTGATATTGTCTGCAAAAATTGTCAAGAGGGAAAACAAACCAGAGCTTCCTTCAAACCAAAAAATCACTACAGCAGTAGGCCACTTGAGTTAGTTCACACGGATCTTTGTGGACCAACTAGGAC
This sequence comes from Chamaecyparis obtusa, assembly GCA_027943335.1. NCBI lineage: Eukaryota > Viridiplantae > Streptophyta > Pinopsida > Cupressales > Cupressaceae > Chamaecyparis > Chamaecyparis obtusa. The sequence goes on from BSBK01007348.1 coordinate 327,353, forward strand.
AGCAAGCCTTCAAAGTGAAAAATACTTTATGCTTCTTATTGATGATTTTTCTCGCATGATTTTGTTAAGTTTTGTGAGCAACATGGAATCAAGAAACAGGTTTCAGCCCCTAGAACACCACAACAAAATGGTGTTGTGGAAAGAAAAAACAGAACTGTTCAAGAGATGGCACGATGTTTGATGAATGAAAGAAAAGTGAAAGATGTCTTTTGGAGAGAGGATGTCCACACAGCAGTCTACATTCAGAATAGAACTTTGTTGAGGCCCAAGTTCAACAAAACTTTGTATGAACTATGGAAAGGTAAACTAGCTATTGTTAAGTACTTTGAAATTTTTGGAAGTCCATGCTACATTAGGAGGGATGAAGATAACTTGGAAAAATTTGATTCTAGATCTGATGAGGGAATCTTTCTTGGCTACTCTTCTAAAAGTAAAGCATTCAAATGCTACAATAAAAGGCTGCATAAATTAGTTGTGAGTGTTAATGTTAAGATTCATGAGGCTACTAATGAACTTGGTGAGAATGATAACAGTCCTGAAGAAGAAAAAACTCAAACCAGCACTGAAGTACCTTCTTCTCCTCCTCATATTAAAGTTGTAACAGCTAGCAAAAGTGGTGAGAATGACAAAGGTAAAACTCAATCTGCTCACGAACAAACAATCTCTACTTCAAATGATATTGAAAACTCACATGTTAATTCCGGGTATGATTCTCAAAGTGATAATGATGCTTCCACCTTCAAAACTCCTTCAAAATTTGTTCAAAAGAATCATCCTATTGATCAAGTTATAGCTGAAAGAAAAACTAGGCAGGCTAGGCAAAGTGTTAATTATTTTGAGGATGATGACTTCTCACTCATTTCTATGATTGAGCCTAAATGTTTTGAAGAGACAGCAGTAGATGAGCATTGGGTGGCTCCTATGAAAAAAGCGTTAAAGCAAATTAAGAAGAGCAATACTTGGGAGCTTGTGCCAAGACCCATCAACAAAAATGTGATAGGTACAAAATGGGTATTCCGGAATAAGGTAAATGAAGATGGTAAGATTATTAGAAACAAGGCTCATTTAGTTTGCAAGGGATACTCTCAAATTGAAGGTGTTGATTTTAGTGAAACTTTTGCACTAGTTGCAAGATTAGAGGCAATCAAAATTTTTCTTGCATTTGCTTCCTTTAAAAGTTTTAAAGTCTTTCAAATGGATGTTAAATCTGCCTTTCTAAATGGGGATTTGGTTGAAGAAATCTATGTTGAACAACTAGAAGGCCTTATTTCTAACAATGTGGATTATGTTTGCAAGCTAAAAAAAACTTTTTATGGACTCAAACAAGCTCTTAGAGTTTGGTATGACAGGCTGGACAATTACTTGCAGCAGCAGGGCTTCAAAAGGGGATATGTTGACAGCAATTTGTATGTCAAAGAGGAAGGTAACAGCATTCTCATTGTTGTGGTTTATGTTGATGATCTGATTTTTGGTAGTGACAATGTCAAAATGTCTAAGACATTTGCTACTTGTATGAAAGATGAATTTGAGATGTCTATGATGGGTGAATTAACTTACTTTCTTGGGCTGCAAATTAATCGATCTTCTAAAGGTGTTTTTATTTCCCAAGCTAAGTATGTTAGAGAGTTGCTTAAGAGATTCAAAATGGAAGATTGCAATTCCGTTAGCACTCCTATGGAAACCAGATGTAAGCTAAGGATGATGTATCTCCTTCTGTTGATCAAACTTTCTATAGATCTATGGTAGGAAGTTTGTTGTTAGCCACTAGACCAAATATTATGCAGGATGTTGGCTATGTTGCTAGATTTCAAGCATCTCCAAAGCAAACACACGTTCAAGCTGTTAAGAGAATTTTTAAGTATTTAAAAGGCACTGTTGATTTTGGTCTTTGGTTTCCAAAGAGTTCTGATTTCTCTCTTACAGCCTATACAGATGCACATTGGGGTGGCTCCATGGATGATAAGAAAAGCACTAGTGGGTGTGCTTTCTTTTTAGGTAGCTATATGGTATCCTGGCTAAGCAAGAAACTGTCTTGCACTTCACTATCCACTACTGAAGCTGAATATATCGCAGCAGTTTCTTGTTGCACTCAGGTAATTTGGATGAAGAACACTTTATGTGATTATAAGCTTGAGTTTACTGATCCTATTTGCATTTTTTGTGACAACACAAGTGTCATTGATATTTCAAGAAATCCAGTGATGCACTCCCGCGCCAAGCACATTCCAATTAAATATCATTATCTGAAGGAGCAAGTTGCTAACAATACTGTCAAGCTGAACTATGTTTGCTCAAAGGAACAAGTTGTTGATGTGTTCACTAAACCTTTACCCCGAGATCGTTTCGAGTATCTTCAAAGCAAGCTTGGTGTTTTTCCACCTCAGTGAAAGGTTCGTTTTCAAAATCTATACATTTCATTGTTATATCTTTTGGACTGCAGTTGTATTTCAATTTCGTGGTCATTGATGACAAAGGGGGAGTAGACCGTCAGGGGGAGTTGTTTCAGATTTGCAAATTGTTCAGATTTGTTTCAGTCGTTTCAGTTTGGTTCAGCTATTCAGGGGGAGTTGTTTCAGCTTTGCGAATTGTTGGAATTGCCATCAATGACAAAAAGGGGGAGATTGTTGTGTTTTTTGTCACTGATATGCTTCGTATTGCCTACTAAGTCTTGTTTGTTTATGTTCTAGCTTCTAATAACACATGTCATCTTGCCTTTGAAAGGCTTACTGTGCGCAAGCTGAGAATGATGTTTGCGAGAAATGTTATGTTCTCTGCCAAGTGCAACAATTGCGCCAGCTTGTTGGTTTACCAATCAATATTTAATTGCAGATGAATGATTCATGACGGAAGCATTCTGTTTGGCACCGACTCCTTCCTAAATAAGTCATTCACTCTGTCACTACAAAGTTTATGAAGGATGTCCAAATGAAAAGAAGTGTGCGCTCAGCTCTGGCCTTGCAGGGGACGTTTTTATGTCATCCCAGCATAAAAAACGTGACATGTGTACATTAAGACAAGGCTCACGGTGGAGGTTTTTTTATAAAATGAGTTAACAGTTACGTTTTTAAATAAGGGCGACACAGGTGTTAGAAAGACGATTGGCATCCCGTCTTGTTTTTTGAAAACCTTCCTAAGGCCAACAGACATTTGTTAAAAAGAACCATCGAAGATTCTTCGAGGGTGGTGAGTGGGTGTGTAACAAGTAACGCGCAAGCCCAAAACATCGTGCGGCATTTTTTTATCAATGGTAAATCCGTTTATGGGAGCGTTGAGGAGTTACTAAAGTAATTTAAGTTCATGAGTGATGGTCAACTGAAGAAGAGTATCGGGCATCAAAAAAAACCATCATCTGGAAGTTGTTTTCAAAAGGTTTTTTAAAAGGGAGTTACCGTGTGTTAAAACGGACATGTAAGTGATGTTTAAATGAGCAGTTTTTTATTTCATGTGATGATGAGCAACTGGTGTAAAAACTGAGACGGAAATCAAGCCTGAAAAAACGAAAACAAACAGGTCAGAGGTTGTGGGATTTTTGACATACACATCTAAAGATTGGATGGATGCACGGGTTGCATAAAAAATTTTGAGGCAAGAGCGATATTGCTAGAGGTGCTTAATAAAACGAATGAAGAATTTTAAAAGAGTGTGTGGGGTCTCAGAAACGGGGTGTGTGCAAAGTGCAACAGAATTCGGGTGTGTCTGAGAAATATACAGTGTTTCGTTCAGGAAGGAGACATCACTATTCAGAGAGCATCATCTTTCAAGAAACACAGGAGCAAGTGCTATGTGGGAGTTGTTTTGAAAGGAAGCTCTAAGTGCAATAATGAGCTTTGTGTTTTTTGACGTGCTTTGTATCAACTCCAAAGTCTTTTCATCCTCTGTAAAGACATAGATCTTACTCTAGTTTTAACCTTGTTAAAGAGTTCTTTAGAAAAAGGTTGTAGCATTTTTGTTAAGGAATTATGATCTTTGGAATATATTTTCTGCTGTAATTTATAATGTCTGATGTGTATATATAATAACTGAATATATATATAATGCTCTGTGATTGTAATGTGATTGCAGATTGAAGAAACTATGCCGTGGTGATTGATCGTTCTTTCAACCTGCAATCATTACATATAAATATGTTTCGTAACAGTTAGACGTGCCCTTTCATAATGAACAGTCATGACTCTTAACAGTCACGACCCCTTGCAGTCACGACTCCTTGCAGTCGCTGATGCATTAGCATAAGTGACTGTTGACAACAGTCGCTTATGCTAATGCATAAGTGACTGCAATTACTTGAGTCGTTAAGTAAATATTAGTCGATGCTTGGAACATTAATCTGAACATCGAACATGGTTCGATTTATTCAATATGATATTAACATATATATTATTATGTTATTATCATTATTATAATTCATCAATAATGATAATAAGATAATAATATAATCATATCTATTCTTTATAATCATTGTATAATAATATATATATATATATGATACGAATGAAGCTATAACTTAACACTCCCTCTTAGCGAGTGAGTATTAAACATCAAAAGTCTATCATGACATCCGCACTTCGGGACACACAAATTAATGTAGTCTTGTCATAAAATTAGACTTGAATATCATGATCTCCGCACAATCGGGACACACAATTAAGTAGTCTATCATGATATGGTTTCGTTATTACACATCCAGTAATAACAAGAGTCAAGATCTCCACACATTCGGGACACACAATTAAGTAGTCTATCTTGACACTTTGGTTAACCATTTACAAGATCGTCACCTTGAAATGTTAACCCACACACAAATGATCATTTTACACAATATTGCAATATACATTTTTTACATTTATTCATGAATAAAAAACTTATAAATAAGAGGAATTCAGATCATACATCACAACTTGATCATACCGAGTTTGTTCCTGAAGTATTCTATTTTCAGCTTTGTAAGTGGCTTAGTGAAAATATCAGCACTCTGTTCTTCGGTACTAATGTACTCTAGCTTTATGATATTTCTATCTACCATATCTCTTATGTAATGATATGGGATCTCAATATGTTTGGACCTGTTATGAAAAACTGGATTAACAGATAACTTGATACAACTTTGATTGTCACAGTGAATCACAGTTGGATCTAAAGGTTTTCCAAACAATCCAAATAATAGTTTTCTTAACCATACAGCTTCACGTGCTCCCATGGATGCTGCCATATATTCCGCTTCAGTGGAGCTTAATGCTACTGCTGATTGTTTTCGACTAAACCAAGAGATCATAGCCGAACCAAGACTGAAACAGCACCCTGTAGTGCTTTTCCGATCAGTAGTACTTCCAGCCCAATCAGAATCTGAATACCCTTGAAGATTGATTTCTACCTTTTCATACTTTAGCCCAAATCCAATAGAGCCTCATAGATATCTCAAGATATGCTTAGCTGCCATTAAGTGTATTTTCTTGGGCTCACACATAAAGTGACTCACAACATTGGTTGCATAACATATGTCAAGTCTAGTATTCACCAAATGCATAAGAGAACCAAAAATCTCTCTGTACAATGTAGGATCAGAGGGTTCAGACTCTTCTGCTTCAACTTTGAGTTTGTGCAAATTTGTTTCCATAGGTGTGGATAAAGGCTTACATTCCATCATTCCAAACCTAGTTAGAATATCAATAGTGTATTTTTGTTGATTTAGCAAAATATGGCTTTCCTTTTGAAACACTTCCAACCCTAGGAAATAATGTAAGAGTCCTAAGTCTTTCATGTCAAATTCAGCAGTGAGTTCTTGCTTACATCTTGCAATGAGATGATCCTCTCCTGTTATTAAAAGATCATCTACATAAAGAACTAAGATAACCATGTTGCCATCTGTTATCTTAAAGTAAATGTTAGGATCTGCATCATTTTTAGAATATCCTAGTTTTGAAAGATAGTTGTTTATCCTTTCATACCAAGCTCTAGGAGCTTGTTTCAACCCATATAGTGCTTTCTTGAGTCTGCAAACATATTTAGATGCATCATGTATAATAAACCCTTCTAGCTGCTCTAAGTATACTTCTTCTTCAATAGTGCCATTTAGAAATGCTGTTTTCACATCCATCTGGTGTATCTTCCACCCCTTAGAGGCTGCTATAGCAATAATGGTTCTGACTGATGTATACCGAGCTATAGGAGCAAATGTTTCTTCATAGTCAATACCTGCTTTCTGTGAGAACCCTCTAGCAACAAACCGAGCTTTATGCTTCTCAACACTTCCATCAGAAGCATATTTAGTTTTGAATAGCCATCTAGAAGAGAAAACGGTTTTGTTTTTAGGTCTAGGTACTATGTCCCAGACATCATTCTTTATTATAGATTGATATTCTTCAATCATTGCCTCTCTCCATGCTTGATTAGATAATGCCTCCTTAGGATTTGATGGTTCTGAGTTATTGATTTCAGTTATAAGAGCTGCATAACATTTTTGAGTTCTTGTCCTTTTACTCTCATGATATATTTCATTTGGTTCTACATTATTTTCTTTAATTATTTGCCTTCCCCATAATGGCCTTTTCTTTCCATTATTCTCATTTTCAATGACAGGAAGTTCAGGTTCTTCTATATCCTCCCTCTCAATTTCAGCAGTGATGTCTTCTTCTATCTCTGGAGTGTTATCTTCTTCAAAGTTTTTAAATGTGCTATTTTCATCAAATTTTACATCTCTACTTATCTCAACAGACTTTTGTCCTGGAATATAGATTCGATACCCTTTTGTGTTTTCACTATAACCAACAAATATACCTCTCTTACCTGATGGTTCTAGTTTAGTCCTCTTTTCTTTAGGTACATGAATATATACAGGACATCCAAATATCCTGAGATGACTTAGATCTGGCTTGATCCCTGTGAATGCCTCTTCTGGTGTTATATTTTCTAGTATGGAGTGTGGACAACGATTTTGAATATATACTGCTATATTCGAAGCTTCTGCCCAAAAAAGAAGTATGAAGGTTTTGATCGAGTATCATGGCTTTTGCTGCTTCAATTATGGATCTATTCTTCCTTTCTGCTACTCCGTTTTGTTGAGGATTATACGGCACAGTATACTCTCTCTTAATCCCAACAGAATTACAGAATTCTTTAAATATGTCAGATTTGTATTCACCTCCATTATCTGATCTTAATACTTTTATTCTCTTGTCTGTTTGATTTTCTACTAGTGCTTTGAATTCTCTGAATTTGGATAGTACCTCACTTGATTCTTTAACCTTAAGAAAGTATATCCAGGTTTTCCGAGAATAGTCATCAACAAAGATAATATGGTATAGTGATCCTGTTAAGGAAGGTGTTGACATGGGTCCACACAAGTCAGTATGGATCAATTCTAAGATTACTTTAGATTTGTGCTCACTTGTAGAAAAAGATCCTTTTATATTCTTCCCTAGTGCACAACCTTTACAAATACCAGAATGATCAGCTTTTAAGTGTGGAAGACCTGTAGTGATTTTGTTTATCATAGGTAGGGCATTATATCTTAGATGTCCCAACCTCTTATGCCATAATTCACTGTGGTTTGTAATTTCATGAGTTAGTGCAGCTTTCTGGTCATTACATAGTTTGTATAGACTACCATCTCTTGTCCCTATAACTGTGGCATTTTTTATATTTGAATTTTTAGGCCACAGTAGAACTTTGTCTTCATTAAAGGTGACACGAAACCCTTGATCTGCTAGTCCTGATATAGAAACTAAGTTTCTTTTGATTCCAAGTACAAATAGAACATCTTTAAGTTGTAAGGATACTCCATTCTTTATCTTGATAGTACAGGTCCCTATTCCTTTTACTGGATAGGTGGAGTTATCCCCAATAGTTACTTCTTCGGTTGAATAATTTTCAAGTGCTTCAAACTGATTTTTGAATCCAGTTATATGTCTTGATGCACCACTATCAATTATCCAAGTTCTATTATTGGAATTTAGTTCACTTGAGAGAGCTGTAAAGAAGAGTGGAATTTCTTTTGCTTCAGCTATGGTGGCTTGAGTCTTTTGCCTTTCAGGACAATGTCGATGAGTGTGCCCATATTTATCACATTTGTAACATTGGATTTTAGAAAAATCTCTTTTGAATCCCCTCTTTCTTTTGAAAGACTTTCTCTTTTTGTTGTGGGACTTTGTGTTGAGTGCTTGTGTTTCTCCCTCTTTCTTTAGACCTATTCCTCTGGTAATCAGTCTTGATTCTTCTTGAGTACAGTCGTTCTTAAGTTGATCAAATTTTGGTAGAGGTGGACGTGTGCTTATGCATTGAATAAAATTCTCCTAGGATGTTGGTAATCCCCTTAGTGCTATTAGAGATAATTCCATGTCTTCTACATTGTTTCCAATAGAGAATAGTTGATCTCGAATTTCAGCAATTCTAAGGAAGTAAGATGTAACTGTTTCCCCTTTATTCATCTTAATTGACAACAATTGTTCTTTCAAGGTTAATATTCGACTTGTATTGTTTATCTCATATGTTTCTTGAATTTTCTTAAAAACCTCGTATGCTGTTGTTAATCTTGCTATGCTTGGAAGTATAGAGTCTTTGACTGAATCAACAATTAACTTCTTGGCTTTATTGTTCCTCCTTTTCCAAGTTGTTTTCTCTGCTTCGTCTGTAGGTATGTCTTTTTCTTCTTCTATGAAGGATTCTAATTCTAATTCTTGCAATAGTGTGGTAATCCTAATTTTCCATGATAGAAAATTGGATGCTCCTTCCAATCTGTCTTCCATCCTAATTCCGGTAGTCATTTTTTAAAATGATTTGTGAATGAATCTTTTCTTTTAAGTAATATCTTTCTTCTTCAATCAAATAATGGTTCAGAATTATATTCACTTTAACAAGGCTCCGATACCATGTTAAGGAATTATGATCTTTGGAATATATTTTCTGCTGTAATTTATAATGTCTGATGTGTATATATAATAACTGAATATATATATAATGCTCTGTGATTGTAATGTGATTGCAGATTGAAGAAACTATGCCGTGGTGATTGATCGTTCTTTCAACCTGCAATCATTACATATAAATATGTTTCTTAACAGTTAGACGTGCCCTTTCATAATGAACAGTCATGACTCTTAACAGTCACAACCCCTTGCAGTCACGACTCCTTGCAGTCGTTGATGCATTAGCATAAGCGACTGTTGACAACAGTCGCTTATGCTAATGCATAAGTGACTGCAATTACTTGAGTCGTTAAGTAAATATTAGTCGATGCTTGGAACATTAATCTGAACATCGAACATGGTTCGATTTATTCAATATGATATTAACATATATATTATTATGTTATTATCATTATTATAATTCATCAATAATGATAATAAGATAATAATATAATCGTATCTATTCTTTATAATCATTGTATAATAATATATATATATATATATATATATATATATATATATATATATATATATATATATATATGATACAAATGAAGCTATAACTTAACAGTTTTGAGACAGGTTGGAGCCTGTTTTGGATTGTATCTTAGAAAAGTTGTAGCTCTTATTGTAAAGGGGTTGTAGCCCAGTTGATTAGTGAAGTTGTGGTTTTTTACCCAGCTTGGGTTTTCCACGTGAGAAAAATATACGTGTCTTGTCTCCCTGCTTGAGCATGCTTATCAGATTTATTTTTTGTTAAAGTTTTTAAAATACTGATTCACCCCCTCCCCCTCTGAGCATTTTTCGTTTTTCACTTATCATTAGGATGCAATGTTACATTAAAATCCCCACTACCAGAATCCTAGTTTGGCCTAAACCTTCGATAACTTGAGACAAAGAATGCCATAACCTTTTTTTTGCTAGTTGTCAAAGTGAGACCGTAGACATTAATCCTTGACAGTTCCACTAAAATCCAATTTGCATTTGCACTAACCACCGAAACTTGAATTTTGGATTGCTTCCAAAGGATAGCCAAACCATCTGAAGCTCCAATTGATGGATTTTAAATATATTACCAGAGCTTCTAGGTCTTATAAAAATCAACGTGATTAGCTGTAATCTTTGTTTATTGCAAAAGAACAATTTCAACCTCGCAAGTATCAATTTGATACTTGATAAGATGTGCCTTATTACGGGCATTTAGGCCCCTAACATTTCAGGAAATGGTCTTTATGGCAATCTTGAAGAGTGACTCGCTCTTCGCGTTGATGATAGTTACTTAAGAATTAGACCAGAGGCATTTTCCTTAGACTTTCCCGGCTATATTGAAAAATTGCAAAACCTGTTGGATTCCAGCACCAATTTTCTCCTTGGTCTTATTGCTCTTAGTAGGTTGACCTCTATCTCTTTTCGGGGGAGTGCACGCAGCTATTAGTGATGAATTGACCTCAGATTGAAGAATGGATAATTCCAAAAACAATGTGGAAGTTCTTGAAACTGAGATCTCCTTAGAGGTATCCTAAGGGTAGATATCTCTCCCTAGTTGATTGTGTGGCGAATTTGATACCATGGGATCTTTATTTTCCTCATTGATTACTTCATCAACCAACTCATTTAGTTTTTCCTCTACTACTTGAAGAAAAATATCTTCCACCATTTTATCAAGGTTTTCATTCTAAATAAAAGCTTGACCCTCTTGCATTGAAATTTCTGCATCCAAGAACGAATTAGTTAATTTATCTGGGGAAAATTTGGTCTTCCACAAGGTCTGTAGCACATCAATAAGGATTAAGACTTTATTAGGAATGAGATCTAGAGGGGAATCTTGGAAATTCTCATTTCTTAAAGCATCAACACCTGGCAAAAAACTCATCATATCCTCCATTGTTTGGGTGTCAAATAATCTTCTGATTAATTTCTCTATACTTAGATTGAATAAGGAGACTTTATCGCACAGGTTTTGACATATTTAATATAGCACAAAAATCTAACCGCAAACTGGCAATTATCAAAACAACAAAGATCAAGTTTTAGGAAGATACCCAACCGGTTTGCAATAATTTCCACCAAATCTAAATCCCTATATTCCAGAGGCATGACTGAGAGTGAGATCTAGAAGGGATAGAAATAGGGAATAAAGTAAGGGAAGGTCCCCATGCGGCTGCTTATAACTTATTTTGGCTAGCAGCCACCACTCAAATTTTTAAAGAGCAATTTGTGGAGCTGGTGGACCCATGAAAGTTAGAATTTGCTGCTTATAAATAGGAAGTAATCTTAAATTTTAGTTTTAAACAGAAATCTTTAAGAATAAGTAAAGAGGGAAAAAATTGTGGAGCCACATCATTCTTGTCAAATAAGCAGCTGCTGCTTATTTCCGACCCCCCTTTTTTTCAAAGCTTAGAGCAGATCCGCATGAGGCTGCTTAGCTTATTTTGCTTAGCAGTCGTTGATCAATTTTTTTAGGAGCAAATTGTGGAGCTAGTGGCCCCATGATCATTATATTTTGCTGCTTATTTTTTTAGCAGCCATCATAAATTTTATGTTTGAATGAAATTATTGATAATAAATTTTAAAATTAAAATTTAGAGAGAAAAAATGGAAGAAAAAATATAAGAGAAATCAATTTGTGGAGCCATGTGTGATTTTTTTTGCTTGTTTTTCTCCATAAGTAGTTGCTGCTTATTTAAATCCCCCTTTTGTCCAAGCTTATTTTTCATTTTTAAGCAGTAGCTCCTCAACTAAAATAGGAAAAGATTTGCATGCAAACACTCCCACTGCTTAAAATTAAGCAAAATTTACCTTTAAGCAGCTACATGGGGACATGGGGTTAATTTTTATTTTTACGCAGCAGCTGCTCCAAGAAAATGGGGAAAGATTCCAATTTATTCTTTCCCTCTAATTAAAAAATTGTATGGGAACACAGTGGCTACTTAAAATTAAGCAGAAATTACACTGAAGAAACCGCATAAAAACATGGAGTAACCCCATGTCCCCATGAGGCTGCTTAAGTCTCTTTTGTGCTAAAAAAAAAAAAAGCATAAATTTGTCTCCATGTAATTTTTTAATTAGCACAAAAGGAAAAATCGAATTCTTCTCCTATTTTCATGGAGCAGCTGCTGCTTAACAATTAGAATTAAGCTGTCAAAAAAAGGAGGGGCTGAAATTATGCAGTGACTGCATACTAAAAATAGGACCAGGTGTCTTCACAATTTTCCTTCCCTCCACTTTCACATTTGCCTCCATTTTTTCTCCCTCCAAAATCTATAAAATCTATATACGTATATTATTTTAAAGACAATTAAATACCATTCGTGGGTGCACTTTTGGTCAATTGGTAAATTTTTGCTTTCTTTTTTTAATGCATCTGATGGATACACTGAAACTCAGAATTTTTTTGGCCAAGAAATCCTAGCAGCCACATGGGGACCTACAAATTGGGAAACAAAATATGAATATGGAACCATGACCATTCATGAACTATGACTCCCCCTTATGATCCCTATCCCTATTCTCTTTGGAGTTGAAAATAGCAATGTTAAAACCATCCCCATTGTCTACATAAAAATTTGATGAAAAGACACGACCAACGCTGATAGGGTCAATTATATAAATCTTCATCAGAAGGAAGAAGATCCCGAAACTTACCAATCATCGCTCTTGCCCTTAAATCTTCCAGTTGATCTTTTAGAACGTTCTCCGCAAAAGACACCCTCAGATCTCCTTTCATTGTCGCTGCTCTTTTTGGTGGATTCTGGTGCTTCTTCTCATCCGACTGAGATTTAGGTCTCCACTTCCAAATACCTATCTTTATATCCGAATTATGTTTCCTATCAGAAGCCCTGAATTGATATCCCTGTCTGCCCTCGATCTTTTTGTTGTGACGACCTCTCCATGATGCGAGAAAAACTGGTTGGACGATGGTAAGCTTTTTCTCGGAGGAAATAGTTTCTAGCTATTTGGATTGAAAGAAGCTCTGGGGAGGGCAATATTATTTGGGTAAGAAGCATGATTGGGTCGAGACATCCACAACGCATCTTTATATGAACGAAAACGATTCCGGCCATTCCAAACCCCATTTTGGCTGTTGTAAGAAGTTGCTTGTTTTTAATAATTGTGATTCAACCCTCTGAATCGAGTAGTTGCATGAGCCTAAGAGTTCTGAAATTTGCCCGTTGCAAACCGACTGAATTTCGCGGTTGGACGCTCCTTAATCTGTTTCCTACTCAAGTTATTAAAGAGACATGAAATTATTTTTAACATGTTTTTATATACCACGTAAAAGTTAAAAGTTAAATATTAGATTTATAATTTTAATATATTTTAATATTTATTATTTAATCTAAAAATCATGATATATTTATTTTTATTTAAATTAAAATTTTGAACATATTTAATTATGATTTTTTTGTTCATTTTTTTTCCATACCAAATTTCATTTAAATTTTATCGTTCACGAACACAAATTTGAATCTTGTGTCTTCCCCCACCCTCTCCACATTGCCGCTTTGACAAAAAGATTTTTTTAATATTTTTTAATGCCAAAAATCATTTGAATGTGTAAGGGACACTTATTCATTTCATAGACAAATAAGGTATGTTTCAACATCCCCTAAGCATTTTGGGGATGGCTAGACATCCCCAAATGTCAGGTGATGTTTTTTGTCATTTCCTACAATTTCTTGCAATCGGAGACAACCATAGGACGTTTCCTTTTCGTCTCCTCATCCCCAAAACGTCTCGGGGATGAGGACGGGGACTAAAACCCTAGGAACAAAAGACATGTCCCTGTATAACATAGATTTTCACTCCTTACCAATTCAAAGTGTTCTCTAACTTTGAGAATGAAAACAACCTAAAGACAATCTAAATAAAATTAATTGACCACAAAGTAAACTACCACAAACATGAAGTGTCATTTTCTTTGGAATTGCAAGTTGTGACAATTTGAATTTCATATAAAGTTAAAGTATAAACATTTAAATGTTATAGTTTCCTTTGTTTGTTGTTGGTTCCCTACTAGTTAAATAATTTCACAATGATCGATTAAGCAGGACCTTAAATTATTTTAACAAATAAAAGCAATTACATTATTTATATGAATCTCGAAAGTTTATAACATTGCACTAGATAACAACATAAACCAAGTGCCCCTTTAATTTCTGGACCTATGTAAGGACTAAATACACATGTTCCTTAAGCTTTTCAACTACTAAAGGAAATATTCCTAACAAATTAGAAATTTGAAAGAGCAATAATTTGAATTACTTGTTTCCAAAAAATGCAACTCTACAATTTTTATTTTCTTTATTCAAGATGAAAGTGGCAACATATATTATAAAACATCCCCTGCACTTTAGATCTACATATGCAAATAACAACAATCTGATACTTCACCTTAAAGGCTAACAAAAAGACATTGGCAATAGTTGATAATTTCACAACGAATTTTTCTTGCTCTTCCTGTTTGATTTCCTCCTCCTCGTCAATCTGAATTCCTCCATAGAATGACTCAACCTCCTCAAATGACATCAAGATTGCAAATTGCTTCTCATAGTATTTTTTCTCTTCTACAAAAAGTAATATGGAGAGAATTATTTTCATATGTTTTCTTTACTAATTAAACTAATTGTAAGTGACCAAGGTTGTAATTAAATTATGTTTAATAGATTTTAAACAATGAAAATCATAATTGATTTCTAAAGATTATTATATACAAAATGAAATATAAATAGAACCAATAAGTCAAATATGAATTGAATTTTTAGAAATATAGAATGACAAAAATTCTACATAAGAATTGAGAGGATAAGATAAAATGCAATACTATTACTCAAGATTACAAAAGAACTATCTTAACATTTCAATTACTAAAATGTAAAGTTTCCAACATTCCCTCACCCTAGCACCTCCATTTTATTATTGCTCCAAACAAAGGTAGGAACACTAGTACAAAACATAACAACTCAAATATCGCAAAACATCAAGTTGTTTAATAGTGACATAGTGTCAACAACAACCACCATGGATAGAAACAGACGTGGTGGCCATCATCAGAGGTTATACAAAAATAAATACATGCTATAAACAACAAAGAACTCATGACAAATATAGATATGGGACATGTAATAGCCACACCGCTCTTCGTATGAATAGGCATAAATATCATACCCACAAGTGTTGCCAACTAAGCAAGACACAACAAAGAATATATCCCATCTACAATACCAAGGAACAAATCCCAAGTTGACAAGACAAATCCCTTTTCTAAGAGAACAAGCCCCTCCAAATGCACAATGAGAGAACATCCCTCATCTAAGAAAAGAAGTCCCTCCAATGCACAATGAGACAACAACCCTCCTCTAAGAGAACAAGCTCCTCCAACGCACAATGAGAGAACATCCCTCCTTTGAAACTAAGAATCTCTTCTCTAATACACAATGAGAATAAATCCCTCCTCAAACATATAGTAGAAAAAATCCCTTCATGTTTAAGAACCAACAAGCCCTCCAAATCTAAAAAGGAGCACAATATAATGATATTGTGCCTCTCAAACAATGTACCATCTTTGATTGAGAAGTTGATTGAAGATGAAAATAAACTCTCATCCTCTTAAGCCTCCAACCTCCTCTTTCACCCTTATTACACTCTATCCACTAGATGTAATATTAGAAACATTGATAGCTTTGAGAGGCCAAGCTTGGGGGACACAATAACAATGAGTGAGCCTCTTTATTTGTGCACCTTCTTTAATAAGATCTTTAAAACATTATCTACATGATACCCATTTTATTATCCAAAAAAATAAGACAACACGAATCGCATGTCAAGGTGGGAGAAAAGTATCTACAATCCTGACATTCTCTCCAAACAATACAATGCCCTAACCATCATCTAATGCAAAGGATCAGACGTAGGCTTGTCAACGCTACTTGTCATAGGAAGATTTTATGATCTAGTTTGGTCATTTCAATGTCTCTTTATACTGAAATAGTTTTATCAATTTTATTAATTATACATATTTTCTAATAAGATAATATAAATAATTTAGTATTGTTTTAAATATATATTATTATAATTTAAATTAACTGATTATTTTAAATAGAATTACTTTTTTTTAAACGTTAGCATGTAGAGCATATGTTTCTTGAAAAGAAATAAAACTCAAGTTTTCAAAGCATATGTTTCTTGTATTAGAAAGCAAAAAAGGAATGATTAGAATATGAGATCATAGTGTTTCAAAGACAAGAAGACCTTACAAACACGATTTCATTCAAAATATTGTTACGAGAAAATATATCTTTAGGAACTAACTCCAAGGGAGGATATCTTAGCGGTACTAAGATATTTAAAATCCTATATTGAACGTCATCTCTTGGAACATTACAGACACTAATGCTCCTAACAAGAGAAGTCTTTCTTATGAGATTTTTAAAAACTAAAACCCAAATATTTTTCTATTGCAAAAAATCAAAATGGTTAATGCCATAAAGGATTTGGTCCATCTAGATTATGCAAGTCGCTTTTAGGATTTTAGGTTGATGACTGGAGAGTCAAGAAATCACCATTTTCAATGCCTCTAAATTTGCAATCTAAGTGATCCAATTCATGAACCACGACAGACTTTCCAAATCCTTTACAATAGTCCTAGTCAAGATTTTCCTCCTATTTGTAATACCCCAAAAATGGGCTATAAGTTCATTAATCTCTTACATCTTCAATTCGAACGAAATCGACATCAAAGTCCTAATCTAAGGCACATCTAAACATCATCGAATCATAATTGATTATCTTAAATTCTGCATCGGGGAATATTCCTAGTAATATTCTTAATCATTATAATTATCTTTAATTTTATAATTATTTGGCAATAAATCATATTTATCCTAAAGTTTGATTAATTAAATATTTTGCATATTTAATTAATTAAATTTAATATTTGTCACTTAATTGTTTAATTAAATTTAATTCTATCTATTATTAATTGTATGAAATCGACATCAAAGTCCTAATCTAAGGCACATCTAAACATCATCGAATCATAATTGATTATCTTAAATTCTACATCGGGGAATATTCCTAGTAATATTCCTAATCATCATAATTATCTTTAATTTTATAATTATTTGGCAATAAATCACATTTATCCTAAAGTTTGATTAATTGAATATTTTCATATTTAATTAATTAGATTTAATATTTGCCACTTAATTGTGTAATTAAATTTAATTCTATCTATTATTAATTGTATTATTTAATTTTGATAATAAATCTAATATCATATGAATAATTGATTAAATTCTTATTTAATTAATTAAAGCAAGTTGTCATTATTTAATAATATGATTTTTAATAAAAGTTTGATTAAATAATTGATTAACCCATAAATCAATTGTTTTATTTTTTAAAAGCAGTTAAGTTGGAAATAAATCACTTTATTATTAAATTAATTCATAAATAAAACATGCACAATCATAAAAGCAGACAACTATCAATTATCAATTAAAGCTAAACTCTATTTTAAGTTAAACTCTGCTTTTGCATATTTTTGTGAATTAAATTATCTTTATTTAAAAATAACTCAAAAATCAAGCTGAGTTATTTGAGTGATTTATGGCTTTTTTCCATGCGCCTCCAAAGCCCTGGATTTCTATAAAAACAAGGCTCAGCTCTTCATAATTCATCTCTCAAATTTGCATCCACAGAATCTCATATTTTTGCACAATCACGTTGGAGAATTGGAATTGGGAGAATCAAAGCTTATTGCGAATCAAAGCTATTGTGAGATCAATTTGTTTTTTTTACATTCATTTAGATTCTTTTTCATATCATTGTTAGATCATTTTAACATATCAATTTCCATATTAGCATAGATTCATATCAGTTTTTATCATTCTTATTGCATAGAAATACCAACAAAAAAAATAGTTTAATTGCATTCAATTTCATATCTATCTTTTGCATTCAAATCCTTCGTTTAGGTGTCGTCTAGGTCACTGATCTCGATAACAATCTGAGAACATTAATCTCGCACCTACTAGAAGGCAGTAAATCACTTGGTTAAATTAGATTTCAATTTTGCACGATTTGATTATAGCTAACCTTTAATATTTTACTGAAATTTTGTGTCTATAGATCAGGTATAATTTTCACACACACATTTCTGGCACCCACCGTGGGGCAACCCACCTTTGCATGCCGGTTTTGATTTTTTTGGGGAGCTAAAACCCCAAAGTTTCAAAGATTTAATTTAATCTCCCAAACGGCTTGGTGTTCTGGTCTAAAATTTTTTTGGCAAGTTGGTGACATATCAGGGAAGCTACAGTAAAAAATTTAGAATTTTCTGAAATGTTTTAAATTTTTAATAATTTTTCCTTGAAATTTCAGAAAAAATTAATATCTGATGCAAATCATCATATTTTTTAGAAATTTTTATATTTTCGGAAAGCTCTTTAAATTCTACAGGGGGTCCATTCTTTGTGTTTTAAATTTGGACATGATATAATAGCTCAAATAGTCAATTTACAAAAACTGGTGTATTTTGATAAAACGGGTCTCTAGGGCACAAATGAATAGATTTTTCTAAAATTTTTACATTTTTGGAAAGCTCTCTATTTTTTAGCAGGGGTCTCTGTTTTGAATTTCTATTTTTGTGGCCAAAATCATAAAATAAAAAGTAGATCTTGTTGACTAGGTCAAATGCAGTGAAAAAAAATTAAAATTTTGTGATGGGTATGCACTTATTTTTCATATGATTCAATGCATGATATGAGTTGTCATTTGGGTTAATTGCTGGTTATTATTGTTGATAATAATTGATTTTTAGAGCTAACCCTATGGTTTTCATAAGTTGAATATATTTTGCATATCTTGTTTGCTTGTTTGCTTGTTGGAGAGTTCGTCACTTGCTTGCATGGAAAAGCTCAACAAAAATTGCTAAAAATCAAGTAAAATCTACTAAGCGCATTGCAAGGATCCTAGGTATTTTCCTTCATCTAATGACATTTCGATTTGGGACTTAAAATAAATCTCTCGTGTGTCTAGCTTGGGTGATTCTTTTCATGCTTTTGTTTTACACACTTGCATAATTGATACTAGGTTGTGACCCCTTAAGGATTCATTAAGTAGTCTTAGATACTTGTGATTGATCTTGATTGCTATCTTGGGTTATTGGACTCGCTAATCCACCGGCCCCTCATTTCTGCCCCTTGGTTGCAATCTCAGCGCCATAAAGGGGAGGGGTCAACAGGACAGAAGCGTTAAGTGTTCCACTTGGCAACCCTTTTGTGCTTTTAGGAACTCACTTATTTTCTAAGTTGGGGACTCATTTTCAGCTTGTGTGAGGTGTTAAGTGTTCCACCTTGTGGACTCATCTCATATTCACTTTAAGCGTTAAGTGTTTCTCTTTCTGCTTTTTGGGTACTTTTGGTAGATTTGCTTTCGGGAATATATTTGTGCTCACATAGTAATTAGGCCCTATGAACACTATTCATGATTCTTGAGAGATTGGATTCTTAAAGGAATCTTTCTTGACGACAGAATCTTTGTAGGTAGGGAGGATACTTAGTACGTTTCACATTCAACTTGGTTAGTGTGTCTTCTCTTATTGATCGATACATTCTCTCCTAGGAGAGGTTGATAGATCACGTGGGGTTGACATCACGAGCTTTGGTGAATCAAAATTGGTTAGTGCACCTTCTCTTATTGATTGATACATTCTCTCCCATGAGAGGTTGATAGATCACGTGGAGTTAGCATCATAGACCTTGGTGAAGCAAAACTTTGTCTTAGTGTGTCGGATTAATCTGCTTGCTTTGTTTGGGTTAAAAGTGAAAAGGTGTCAAAAACCTTGGATCTGGAGCCAAGTCCCCTTGTGATATACTATTGTGAGTCATCTTTAGAGAGGGTTAACCATAGCGGACAATCCCTTCACAGGGCAAACTGCGTTGATGGAACCTCAAGCGGTCATAGCCATTTTCGCCATGGTAGTGACAGCCGCTATATAAATGTCCTTGTGGAAGAAATCTCCACGGGTATGGTTCATTGTTGGGTTGTCAGATCTCCCTAGCAGCTCCTGAAGATTAAGTTCTCAGACTGTGTCAAAACCCTGGTGCGCCGGGATTGGAGTTCACCCCTTTGGATCATAAAAGTTGCAGAGTCAAACCATTACTAAAAACCCTAGCAAGGCCAAATTTTCATTTTATAGGGTATATGTGCGTTATTGCAAAACATTTTTGGAACATACACAATTAGCGCTTCTGAGGATTAGAACGAATAAGTCACTTGATTGTTCATGCATAAGGTTGCTTTTGCCCTTGTTCATTATTTTCAGACATGCTTGAAATTACTTGCTTGTCATTTTGCGTGCTTGTTTATCTATCTGGTTATTGAAAAAGGACAAATATGTTACAATCTTCAAATCTAGACATTGAAATTTGCAAACAATTCAAATCTGAAAACTCAAAATTTGCAAAATCTGAAGTCAAATTCTTTTCTGGAGTCAAAAGTCATCTTAAGAGGTTAGAAAGTCATACGAGTTTCCATCAAGTGTCATTTCATTGCAACCCATCTGTCGTATGATAGCAAACCCAGTGTCGTACGAGTTTTCATGCCAGCAAATCTTCAAAGTCAAAATCTTGCAACTGTCATATGATATTGTCAACTATCGTTTCATTGCTACCCAACTATCATATGATTAAGTACCCAGTGTCGTACAAGTTTTCATGCCAGCAAATCTTCAAAGTCAAAATCTTGCAACTGTCGTATGAGATTTTCAACTGTCATTTCATTGCATACCCACTGTCGTACGAGCTTTGCAACTGTCGTACGAGTTGTGCAACTGTCGTTTCATAGCCTACCCACTGTCGTACGATTTTTTTTAGAGTATCATTTGAGAAATTTTTTAAAGTTGTCAGAAAATTGTTAGGATTGTCAGATATTTAGCTCTTTCAGCCTAGTTTCAGAATCTGTCGAACAAATCACTGTGTCAGGAATAGAGCAGTAGCTATTGAGAATCAATACACATGTCTCAAAGAATCAGTACACATGAAGAAAAAATTCTGATCACCGCTATGATGAAGCAGCTGCAAGCTATGCAAGTTGAACTTAACAATCTTAAGAAAGAAAAGGAACCTAAAGAGTTCTCCATGGAATCTCTATACTCTTTTTCATTTGATAAAGACTTGTACATGTCACCATGCCCCTGAAAAGAATTTGAGCAATGTGATAACCCTTATGATACCTCTTCCACGGAGAGTGACACATCCAACTTTGAAGACTATGATGACTATGATGAGGGACAATATAGTGATACCTATGAACCCTCTGTTCCTAAGAGTCCTCCTCGTCATGTGTTCCTACTTACTACAAATGGGCCGTCACATTGGATAGATCGTGATAGTGATCCATATGATTCTGATTTTGAAATAGAGTTTGATGGCTTTTGTGGACAATATCTAGATGATACATCTACTTCTATTGAGGAATATAAAATGTATCGTGCTGATTTGAAACATCAATACTATAAGGATCTCTCCTCTAAGAACTCTCCTGCTGAAAATAAAAATTATCTTCTCAAGCAAGATCATGTTAATGATGAACCTTTGTCTGGTGATGGTTCCCTTCCATCCCCTACTTCCTCCAATACCCGTACATCTCCTAAAGCTTCCAAGTCTTTCAAATCTTTCATAGAACCTTCATCCGACACAAGCCCTGATATTTTTATGCGGTTCCCTATAGTTATCCTCCAGGGCTACCTCTTAAAGAAACTCAAACTAACCTTCACTTGGCTGCAAATACTTTCAATAATGATAAACCTAAAGAGCCTAAGCCTTCATATGCTATAACCCCTACTTCAGCTAGTCCTCCACCATCTCTTCCAAAGTCATCCATACAATCCCAACATGCTTCCTTGTCCTTAGATGTGGCTCCATGTCAAGAGGACTCTAAAAATGATAAAGAAAAGAACATAAAAAAAGATCAAGATCAAGAACCCTCCATGTCGTCCACTCCTTTTCACGATGTCTCTTATCCATTCCATGGTTCTTTTGATCCTACACACCCTTTTTTATGCATTCCACCATGTCTTAAGTCTTCTCCTAAGCAAGATCAAGCTATTACTTACACTGTTGAGCTTATTGACAATCAAAATAACCTTACTACACTTCCAATTTCCAAAGATGATACTTCCATTAAGGTTATTGAAAATGGTGTTGTTACTTCCGATGTTAAGCCTATTGAAAATCAAGAGAAAAATTATGCGCTTATGCTATCCAAAGATCCTTGTCAAGATCAAAGTCTTCAATCTTCTTGTTCTACCACTCCATGTTCACTTCCACTTTCTACTCTTCCTAAGTCTTTGCAAGCTTTGAACAATCCTATCAAAGAAGGTGCTCATATTCAAGATGTCCATGATTCTATTGAAAATCCTAATGCTCACTCTAAAGATGCTGATATCCTCGGTTGTCATATAGATGCTGATGAACTTATTGATTATCCTTTTGCATCTTCCACTTCCATCCTTGGACCTCTTCCACCACTACTAAGAGCTTCACATCTGCCTTCCATCTTGGGTCCTTATGTCCCTTCACTTTCCCCTCCTAACTCTCCTAATTCACCATCCATCTTGGGTCCTTACATCCCTCCATCTCTCATCTTTCCTCAAGATCAACATAGATGCATACCCTTGAATCCTTTTCATGCACCCACCCATCTAAACCAATCATATCCTCCTTCTTCCACAAGTCCCAAGTCTTTTGGAAGTAACTTGAATGTTCAATACAAGAAAAAGAAGCAATACAAGAATCTATCAAAAAGAGAAGATCACCATGTCTCCTTTAATAGACATGGAAACATAAAGTCAAAAGAGATATCTAAGAAAAAAACTACAAGACAAGTATGGGTTCCAAAATCTATCATTGAAGATATTATCTCTAAATCATCAAAAAGAAATAAAAAGCCTACGGCTATATGGATTCCAAAGTCTCTCTTGAAAGAGTCTGGTGTTGAACAAAAAGTGAAGTTGACATTCAAGCTTCCAAAGGCTTCCACTTCATCTCCTTCCAAAAACATTCCTCCATTCCATGCGCCTGAACCGCAACCTCTACTATCCATTTGCCATATTCCTTCACGTATTCCTTCATTCACGATTCCTCCATTCTCTCACCACCCTTCAAGGTATGTGTTGATGTTGAACTTGCCTTCCTTTCCATCTACCCTTTCACAATCCTTCCATGCATTATCCTTCTACCTCCTATCATTTTTCCTCATTTGCCTATTCCTCCTATCTTCCAACCTCACTCGCTTTACATAAAACCCTGTCCTTTATTTTTGTCTTCCATATTCCTTTCCCTATCAGCATCTTTGAGCATATCATTTGAATCCTTGGTATATCACGGTTTATCCTTTTAAGGAGCATTA
The DNA here is from genome assembly GCA_027943335.1 of Chamaecyparis obtusa. NCBI lineage: Eukaryota > Viridiplantae > Streptophyta > Pinopsida > Cupressales > Cupressaceae > Chamaecyparis > Chamaecyparis obtusa. The sequence goes on from BSBK01007348.1 coordinate 350,668, forward strand.
TCTAAAAAGCTTGCCTTCTTCCAAAAAAATATATATATATATATAATTGAAAATGTGCCTTGGTGAAAACTTGGAAACAGGCACCTTGGTAGCAAAAGTAAAGAGAAATCAATTCATCCTATGGTGAAAACCACTCCCTTGTGGCACCTTGGATAAGTACCATGATGAAAATCTGGCAATCAGGCGTCATGCGTAGTTCTTCTACATATTTCATCCATTCCATCTTATCTCTTTGATCTTGACAATGTTGATCTATATATGAACATTTGTCTATTTTGTGAGCTATCTTATGATGATCTTGCTTTCATTCCCTTCCTATTTAAACTTCATATTTATTTTCCTCCATTCATTCTAGTCTTTCGCTATCATTTCCCCTTTGGTCTTGATCTAATAAAAATAAAAATAAAGAGTAAAACACGATGCTATGAAGCCTCTTGACATGTCTACTCCTTTGGACTACATCCTATCCTTCTTTGGCATTACGCTTTTGTGACTTATCCTATGCTGGCCTTTCATTGCTTGTCCAAAAGTGCTTTTACATGACAATTTTTCCTAGCTTGGGTATTCTCTAGGAGTTTGCCCTTGAGGATTTCTTCTCTTCATTCTCCTTCATTCTCTTGTCTTCCATCTCCTCCACCAGCTTGCCAATCCCTCTTATTCTCCACCTTGCTAGACATTGGGACTGCACGATATGATCTTGCTTGGGAGTTTGCAATGGAAAAAGATGCTATCAAGTATACCAAGTATCAGAATAAGCATCAAAACAAGTATCAAAACTAGTATCAGTACCAGTATCAGAACAAGTATCAGAACAAGTATCAGAACTAGTATGAGAACAAGTATCAGAACAAGTATCAGAACCAGTATCAAAACAAGTATTAGAATCAGTATCAGAACCAATATCAGAACAGTATCAGACTGCCCACTGGGGCTACACCTTTCACTTTAGTTTATGGGTTTGAAGTGGTACTACCTATTGAGGTCGAAATCCCATCACTAAGAATCAGAATGCATGGTCTAGTAACTGATGATGACTACAGAGTGTCTAGGTTACAAGAACTGAAACTACTAGATGAGCGTAGACAAGCAGCGTATGATCATCTCAGAGTATATCAGAAGAGAATGTCTAGAGGCTACAACAAGAAAGTTAGACACGGAGAATTTCAGGTTGGCGATCTAGTCTTGGGAGAAAATTCAAAAAATCAATCCCATCGAGAACGCAAGGGGAAGTTTGAACCCAACTGGCTGGGTCCCTTTGTAATCACTGCTACTTTTGGCTCTGGTGCCTATCAACTCTCAACGACTGAAGGAGAACAGCTCCGAGAACTAATCAACGTTCTCCATCTGAAGAAATTATATGCCTAAGGCATTCAGTCTATGGTTAAATATCCTGAAAAAATCCTAAAAATTAGAAAAAGTCCTGAAAAAAATGAACATCTTGGTGAAAACCTAGCAATAGGCGCCTTGATAATTCGCAAAAAAATCAGAAAATATCAAAAAAATAAATAAAAATTGAAAAATTAAAAATTAAAAAAAAAAGAAAAAAGAAAAGTGCCTTGGTGAAAACCTGGAAACAGGCATCTTGGTAGCAAAAATAGAATCTCTGCCAAGATGGTGAAAACCCGGCAAACGGGTGCCACTTGTTCAAAACACTCCATCTATCAGCACAATCTTGGTATTTCCCAACTTTCAGTCTTGCTTTAGTTTGTACATATCTCCCGGTTTGTTTCAACATTTTTAGTTTTCAATAAGTCGGTCTGTACATCAACCAGCTCAAGCGTCTGTATCCTATCAATGTTTAACACTTGGGAGCAATCAATGTCATATCCTATGGTCTCCCATGTATCTTAGACGGATCATATATAGTCAAAGTCCTTTGAAGCTTCATGTGAGTCAGTCAGTCAGTCTTGTCTCTAGAAAGGATTTTGCATCTAAAACAACGCAATCAAACATCAAAACTCAACTGAAAACAATCTATGCTTTTTACATGTTTTTATCTCCTTGTATGCTTACTGATTCACATTGAGATTTTTGCATATTGTGTCCCTTCGAGCTCTTCGATGATATCCTTTATAGGATTTAGAGAGTGATGACTGGAGGCATAATCTTTTCTTTGTCTTCTACTTGTATGTGAAAATCTAACAACTTTGGAAATTTCGGATTGAAATGGTGTCCGACTATAAGAGCCTCTATCTCGAATTGGATGGCCATGCATACCTCAACCATTGATACCCAGACAATTCAAGGAAGTTTGATCTAACTATTGTCTTTTTGAGTAAGTTCTTTCTCCTACTGTGGAACGCGATCTTGCCTAAGGATGTGAACGATAAAGGGTCACTACGGGTAATTCACATTGGATTTAGAATGATCTCTTGACTCTTTGATGTGTTTGCAATGCAAGGCGTATTTAGGTCATCACGACGTTCATGTTTTGATGCTTATACAAATTGCTATATCAAAATGGACATGATATTCAGGTCATCCTAGCATTTATGCCTTGGTACTTATATCTAATCCGACATTCCAAAAATAAAATCAATATTCATATGTCCATGGTTGTTTGACCAGTGGGGGTTGTATTGATTCTTGCGCATACAAATCAATATTCATATGTTTATAGTTTTTTTTAGCTAGTGGGCATTGTATTGATTTATCTGGTTACCTAAAAGTTCAATGATGATAACAATTCGACATATGATCAGTGACTAGGTCCTAGGTCTTAGGTTGCATTTCATTTTGCATGTCTCTTTGCATTTTGCATGTTGCATGATCTCACAATGGCTAAACAAACTTCAATGCTTAAACAATTCTCCACTCGCATCTTCAAGTCTAACAAGAGTTGAATCTCACATGAAGGTTCCTCCAACGAAACAGCAAGTAGAATCATTTTTCGGGATCAAAATTCAAATCTGAGATCGTTTAATATGTCAAAATCGTGATTTAAAATTTTGGGCCCAGGACGGTCTACTTCTTGCATAATCGACCTTCAATCATCACAGAGATCTAGTATTCAACTTAACTGATTATCTTACATCAAACTATCAAAATTTCAACTTGGTCAACTATGGTCAACTCATGGTTTAACCTAGTCAAACTTGGTCTTTTAGGACCTCCAAACAATGCAGAATGCATTCCCGGACGTGTTTAACCACTTCTCAAATTAATTCACATGCTTCTGAACCATATCACGCTGACTTCTCTTGTCCAATTTTAATTTTAATCCTGAAGGGGGCATTGTATTGCACATCATTCGAAGTCTGTAATCAAATTTGAAATCATATCTTCCTCAGTAATCAAGACAACAACCATGTCTAGTTATTGATTCATCAAAAGTCCTCATCGCTCGAGGCAAATCTATCATCACTTGGGGCATATCAGATTCGTCGATCCATATCAATCTGGTATTCTCCTAATCTTGTAAACTGTATCAGTTTTTGCAACCATCGGGTCATAGTGTTCTTTCCTTGGTTCTTCGGCAACTGAAGGATTCAGATGTGATACCTACTCGTTCTACTAAGACAATCGAGTCTAGAACCGGTCACTCACTTCTTAGCAATCCTAAGGTTTGGAATCAGGCATTTTAACACTCTTTCGCAATCATCGGTTCATCACTGCTATAGTGAACATTATCTTTGGTCATTCAGGACCTATTATCTCCATATCAAATCAATATCAATCAGCTTTTGTCTCAATTTCAAACATCAGTTTCATATCTCTATCAAACACAGACTATCTTTAAACCACTGCCCTTCGCACAGTAATTCAAAGAGGGGCAAAATGTAATACCCCAAAAATGGGCTATAAGTTCATTAATCTCTTACATCTTCAATTCGAACGAAATCGACATCAAAGTCCTAATCTAAGGCACATCTAAACATCATCGAATCATAATTGATTATCTTAAATTCTGCATTGGAGAATATTCCTAGTAATATTCCTAATCATCATAATTATCTTTAATTTTATAATTATTTGGCAATAAATCACATTTATCCTAAAGTTTGATTAATTGAATATTTTCATATTTAATTAATTAGATTTAATATTTGCCACTTAATTGTGTAATTAAATTTAATTCTATCTATTATTAATTGTATTATTTAATTTTGACAATAAATCTAATATCATATGAATAATTGATTAAATTCTTATTTAATTAATTAAAGCAAGTTGTCATTATTTAATAATATAGTTTTTAATAAAAGTTTGATTAAATAATTGATTAACCCATAAATCAATTATTTTATTTTTTAAAAGCAGTTAAGTTGGAAATAAATCACTTTATTATTAAATTAATTCATAAATAAAACATGCACAATCATAAAAGCAGACAACTATCAATTATCAATTAAAGCTAAACTCTATTTTAAGTTAAACTCTGCTTTTGCATATTTTTGTGAATTAAATTATCTTTATTTAAAAATAACTCAAAAATCAAGCTGAGTTATTTGAGTGATTTATGGCTTTTTTCCATGCACCTCCAAAGCCCTAGATTTCTATAAAAACAAGGCTCAGCTCTTCATAATTCATCTCTCAAATTTGCATCCACAGAATCTCATATTTTTGCACAATCACGTTGGAGAATTGGAATTGGGAGAATCAAAGCTTATTGCGAATCAAGGCTATTGTGAGATCAATTTGTTTTTTTTACATTCATTTAGATTCTTTTTCATATCATTGTTAGATCATTTTAGCATATCAATTTCCATATTAGCATAGATTCATATCAGTTTTTATCATTCTTATTGCATAGAAATACCAAAAAAAAAAAACTTAATTGCATTCAATTTCATATCCATCTTTTGCATTCAAATCCTTCATTTAGGTGTCGTCTAGGTCACTGATCTAGATAACAATTTGAGAACATTAATCTCGCACCTACTAGAAGGCAATAAATCGCTTGGTTAAATTAGATTTTAATTTTGCACGATTTGATTATAGCTAACCTTTAATGTTTTACTGAAGTGTTGTGTCTATAGATCAGGTACAATTTTCACACACACACTATTAATGTCTAAAAACTACAAGGAAATCAAGATAGTTCATTTAGTCCCAAATCCAATAGACACTCACCTATTATGAATCTTAGAATTCGATGGATAATTCTAAGAAAGAGGGGAACTTTTAACTCTCAGGAGGGCTCAAGCTTTGGTGCATTCATCAATGATTCTAATCTCTAGGATGTCAGACCCTATCTAGAGAAGTTGGTTCAACTAGAATAAAAGAAGGAAGCATTTTACAATTCACATGGCAAGATTGAATGGATTATGTCTCTCCACTTCCTAGATAGGTAGGAACATGATTTCTAGTTCCAAAGTGCAAGATGCCTTTAGATTTGAAAAGATATAACGAGAACACCTTAAGTTTGATAAATTTGCCTCAATTCAGTAGAATTCCAACTTGTATCTATTTACGTATAGTTACAACATTAACACAATTTTTTATTTTCTCAAAATTTAAAAACTTAAAAATATAAAATCAATGAATGGAACAAATTTTAATACAAAATATTTTTCATAAAAAATAATAAGAAATAGATATTCAAAAATCTACAATGAACTTGAACTAGGGGATGTCAAATGATCTTAACGCTAGGAACATGTGACTTAACAATAAGAGCACCACTACCACAAGCAGGGGATGGAAGATAAAATCATCAGTGAAATGAGTTCATAAGGGAGAAGAATAATAAATGAGAAGGAAATATAATACCATCCCAAGGCAAAGGCTCGTGATAGACACATCGCTAAGTAATGTAATTAGATGAATGCATCCATTCTAGAAGAGGAAATTGCACATTGATTATTCTGCCCCTTTTTGAGTCACCCATTTTTGTACTAATAAATTTCTGGTACCCACAGTCACTTTAATGTCTATCAGACTCGCCTAAGTCTCTTACAAGTCTTTTACATGTTGTCAAAGTTCAAGTGTTTTAATAATTTGTAAAATAGCCTAAATGTCTTGAGCTTATAACTGTTTTGAACCACTTTGAACTTCGTTCAAGGTATTTTAAGGCAATTCAACAAGGTTCCTGGAGTAATCAAGGTCAAATTGTTATTAAGGATCACCCGCTGACCTTACAGACCACTTTTCAGATATGGGGGATGAAGCTGAAATTTCTTAAACCCTTGTGAACCACTTTGAACTTAGTTCAACCTAATTCAAATAGGTTCGCCAAGGTTTTTGGGCTCCAAATATTGTTACTGCTAATTCATGTGATAAATTCTTCTCCAGCACGTAGAAGGCAAACACACTATTCAAAAACAGGTGGAAGAGGGTGAACATTGATGAACCTCCATGAACCATTTTGAACTTAGTTCAAAGCAATTCAAAGCAGTTCAAACTGGTTCAAGAGAGGTAAAAATTTGTATCCTCGGGTGTCATGGAAAGGTAGATGTATGACAATCATTAATGTTACAAATCCCAAAAAAGCTCTGCAATTAATGAGATTACATCAAGATGAGCAGGCATATGTATATTAATCATTATTCAGTAAGGCATCAAGAATGTCGTGAAAAGTAATCAGTATTGCCCCTATGTGAAAGGTCAAATCACTGTCTTTTCTCCACGTAAGAAAATTTTTGCATTTGAGGCATAAAATCTCAACCAGCCCTATCTACTTGAAGTAAATTATTAGGATAATTACAAACAATTGTGTTCTTGAGGAGAATAAAAAAGGTAAGACCAGCTAGGAGCAGCAAATTTGTTTGAAGTGTCTAGGTTTCAAGATGAGTTCTAGCACTCCTTTCTTATCTATATTTGAAGCTTTGATTGGAAAGGGTTTTGACAAGATTTACTCCGTTTAAAACTAGAAGTTGAAGCAAAATGAAATCTGCATTCCATTTATTTGGGAATATTTCTAGTTTAGCTTGTGAAGGACCTGTGATAAGTGACACCAATTTGAGGGAGGTTGATTTGGAAGAGCTCAGGGAGAAATTGGTTAGTCAGATAGAAAAGTCATAGTTTAAGCGCTAAGAATTCCTAACCATAAATTTGTTGAGTATTCCCCCGCCCAGTCAGTTGTTACGTTCAATGAAGATGCGGATAGACACATGACTATGATAGCTAGAAATTGGTTACATAAACCCCAGAAATGAGGTTCTCGACAACCCAAGCACCTCAATAAAGACCACATGAAACCCTACGTCCATGACATCATGGTATTATTGCATAGAATCAGAGGTTCATCAGAAGTGTATGTCTTTATCGAGTGGATGTACTTTTATATTCAAATTGTCTTAGAAGGGACGCAGTTCCTGGACTAGGGTGAATTAATTACTAACTCTTTGAGGGAGCAGCTAAAGATGTCCTAGCTAAATGGTAGTGATTTCTTCATGTCCTCATACCTTATGTACTATCTTGCATGTAGTAAAGAATTAATAGGAATTCTGCATGAACCATGGACGAAGGATATGACTGTATTTGAGTACTACCCTATGCTTTAGAAAAAAAAAGTTTTTGAGAATTACAGACAGGTGCATGATGTATTTATGAGAAAATTATGTTTTGAATTGGTTGGGCTTGTGAATCAAAGGATAATAGAAGATACCAAAAAGCTAGTGCAAACATATGGTAGTTATTATATCTAGTACCTTCGCTTTACTTATATCAGGATAGGTGATTTTGAAGATGAACCTATTTAAAGATGCCTAGATTTTCTTTTGATTGTTTCATTCTAGCAGAGATATGTAGATAAATTGTCATAGTTGTGAAGAGATTTCTACTTGAGGAGAAATGGGAAGATGTTTTTCCAATTAAGCTATGTCATTTCTCATGCAAGTCTATGGCAAATGCTATTAGCATAGGATGTGATTTGCGCAGCTTCAATTTTAAATATTATTTAAAGAGAAAAAGGTTTGACAACAAAGGTTTCGTCAGACAAACCTTGTGTTTGAAGGCAAATTTTTTGTCAAAACCCCACTTAGAAGATTTATAGGAAGATTGCTCCAATGAGGCAGAGGTTGCCAAAAGAGAACACATCAGATTCAAATTATCTCAAGTCATATATTTTTAGTTGAAATTGAGTATTGGGGAATTAATGATGATGGTTCAGATGTGATCAAACCTGGATATGAAGAATTGTATGGCATACCTAAGCCTACAGTTGATTGGACAAGGGAAGAAGAGGATAACATACAACAGAGAAGCTGAGGTGTAATCAAGCTTACTGAAAAAAGGCTTAAACAGAAAAAGGAGATAAAATCATCGACAATCTTTCCTGAACAACCAAAAAAGATCCCTCTTCCTTCCCCTGTACATAATTCTAATGTTTCTTATTTTTTGGATGATGCGGGTTAAAAGAAACTTAAGGGTAAGAGATCCAACATTCACAAATCAACCGAGGAACCTTCTCCCTATCTTTTAGCATCAAGGATCACTAGATCTAAAAGCCATTCACAAAAGCATCACAAAATGGCTAACAATGTTGCGTTGTATGTGGATCTTGATAAAGATAAAGATTTGAACCTAGATTCAGAGATCATGGATGAGGAATTAGATGAGGCTCTTTTCAATGATGAAGTTGTACCCTCTAAGGATATGATCACTCCCATGAACTCACCAGGAGAAAAGATCTCTTCCAACACTACTCCTAAGTAGTTGACAACCTCGATGAACAAGAAACGTAGCATTGTACCAATTTCAGTTCCCACTAAAGATATAGTAAGCAAATATATGGAAAAAATTCCTAAGGAGAAGAAGATGAAAACAACTTCCAAGATAATTGTTGACACAAAGACTAGGTGATGGGTCATCGAGGTAGCCACTTACAAACCTAAAGATGTAGAATGGGACCCAACAACTGAGGACTTTGAAATAACAAAAGTGGACTTGGGTGTGATGGATAGAGATGTTAACAATCACCACTTCAAAGAATTTGCACAATGGATGCTCACTCGTTGATGGAAGGATAGCAACGATAAAAGGGAACTAAAACATACCATCAAGGTGATGGCCGAATTTATAGACACCTTCTGCAATTTCGGCCCAGTGTCTTTGGCTCAAGTATTTGTATCTTCTTTTTTTTTTTAAATATTGTAATGATATATTTTTAAAAATAAATTATTTTATTGATTTTAGAAAAAGAAATTCAAGAGTAAAAATATATTTACCATAAAGTTTTTAAATATATTTTTTGAAGTAAAATTTTATGATTTCTAAATTCAAATGTCTTGGGTTTGAAAAAGTAAACCATAAAATAGAAATTGCCTTCATACTTTTTTTCTTTTTTTTAGGCAAAAGTGGGGTGTCCACCATATTTTATTAATAAAACTGATTCAAGAACTCCCCCGTGGAAGAATCAGGAAGAAACCCCGGGATCATTGTTTTATACAAGTATAGATTTGATATTTGTCGGTTACAATTGGATTTACATAAGAGGCCTAAAAAGGCGTTGAATAGTTGTTCAAACATATCCCACATATCGGGAAGTTCAAGTTAAAATACAATGCGCAAATTGAGTACGCATACCAAAAAACCCATCATCGAGCCAAAAACCAAAAAAATCTTACAATACGAAATTGGCATCGAACTATACAAAACCAACAAAATTGTGGGAGTATCAAACTATGAGACTCTTATTCAATCATGTCCTTCGTACCCCAATCTGAAGCAGGAACCTTTGTAGAATGCGGAGACCAGCCCAATGGCTCCAGGGCAGCACCCAATCCAAATTCTGATGAAGTCAGGCGCATAGATTCGCCCTCCATTGAAGAAATAGGATGCCAACCACGACCCAAAGTCGTGTCATGAGAGCAAGGCGCATCAAAACCAGTAGTACGAATATGTTGATCGCCAAACAAAGACCCACCAGTCGAGCTCGAGGGATGAACATTGAGGTCCAGTACATCGTCTAGCATCCTTGGAAGTTGGCCGCAAGTGGGTGGGCTTGGATGAATCATGTTGCCAACCCGAGAAGGGGGAGTATTTGGGAATTTGAAGAGGTCCAATAGCACATTCACCTTAACTTTAACCGAATCCACCATGTGAAAGCCCAAGCGCCGATTCGCAGAACGGAGGGCATTTTCTGCATATCTTGCATCCTGTTTCTCCAAAGATCATTTTATACTTACATACACCAGCATACAATCATGGTTGGTGAGCAATTCATGATGGGAAAACAAACCACCAACTAGAGCCATACCATCCCAAAGATCATAGTTTTGCAGAGCCCGAATGAGCACATTATTCTACAAATAATTAGGGTTGATTACTTTCTCCACCAAGGAAACGAATAGGGGCACTAATTGTATGAGGTCCATGGCATTGGACAAGAATATGGCTACTAGTTGTGCTAGGAAAAAGAAATGTCGCACATGTGGTGCAAGGATTTCTTCACCGATAACAGTGTGGATAGCAGCCCGAATCTCTAGAGAATGGCAGACAAACATGGAATCAAAGGAACCCTCATCAATAATCACAGGCAGCACCTCCTCCAACCCAATATCTTGCAGCTCATTCTATAGTTTCTCGGCAAGATATCATAATGATAACTTCCGCATTGTCTGCATTTCAAATTTTGAACAACCCTCGACTTCATTGATGTTATGCAAGTGATACAAAATGACTGAGGTGAAAATGGGATTGGGAAGATATTTAAAGTTGTCAAAGCACACCCATTACTTAAGCCATAAATTGCATAATTCGTCGAATCCCCTCAAATCTTTGGGATGAAATGAGATGATGCCAGATCGTACCTTGGAAATGAAAATTCCCATATAATATTTTGAGAAAGTACATAATTGCAGCTCACAAAATCCCACACATGCAAGCAAAATGATATAAATGCAGGGGAACAGAATTTGACGACATATCATCTATGGAAATTTAATCTATCACTAATTCCTGAATAGGTACGTAGCATGCCACACACATTTAGTACTGAACCACCATCATGCGAAATACATCATATATGTACTCAGTGTCCACTTCATCAATCAAGTATTTAATTTGCCACTTTCGCATCCAATTCTGCTGAGGAGATTTCTTTCATATCCACATAAATCAATTCCTGAAGTTTAATGTCCTACTTGATGATGTCATCTGGTGCAAATGAAGTCATATCGTGGCCATTGTAGGCCTTATTAGCAAGGTGGTCTGCCACCACGTTCCCTTCATGAAGGGTATCAGAGATGTATATTTCATCAAAGGAATCTAATAGGAGCCAAATTTGATGAAAGATATATGCTAACTGCCAACTGTGTGTTTCCCATTTTATACAAGTATTAATAATGATCAAAGAATCACCCTCTACTTGAATTCGTTGAAATCCACCTGCTCTAGTCAATGTGAGGCCAATAAATAACCCATGAGCTTCAACCATATTATTTGTACCGCAAGGAAGAGGGCAATATTTTAATGCTATAACTACTCTATGATGATCTCAGATACACACACCTGCACCTGAATCACCTGGGTTGCCTCTAGAAGATCCATCAAAATTTAACTTCACAATCCCTTCAGCTGGAGGAATCCAGCGAACCAGTTTGCGATCTTGTGGATTTGAATTAAGAGATCGCTGGCACCAACCAAATGGTACTTGAATATGTTTCCATTCCCTTGATATCACACTATCCCAACTTGTCATATGTAGATTACACTTGAGCTTTGAATGACTGGAATTCACCATTTCAAATATTGACTTTTCCAAATTAGAAAGTACTACTTGAATTGCAGAGGAAATTTTGCAGAAGATTCTTTTGTTACGCTCCCACCAAATTGTGCACACAACCAGAGTTGGGATACATGTCCATAATGCAGAGAAGAGGGAATCTAGATATAATTTTGGCCATGACTGAAACAAATCCCAAAGACTGCTTGGCAAAGGTGATGAATAGTGAAGTTTCCTAAACACAAATATCCAGCAATGTTGTGCAAACGGGCAGGTTAAAAATAAATGATCCACACTTTCTCTATCATGACCACATAGTAAACAATTAAAAGGTTGTGCAATCTTTAATTTGTGTATTCTGTCACTTGTTAAAACCCTATTTTTCAATGCTAGCCATGAGAAACATCCTGCTTTGGGTAGTGTTAAATGACTCCAGTGGAATGTGAATGCCTGAGAAGGTGGAGAGTTGATTTCCTGTTGTTGGATAATGTTATACCCATCCTTGATGTTATAATTGCCCTCATTCCCAGGGACCCAAAGCACCTTATCATCAGAGTTTGATAAGTATACCGCTTTTTCTAAAAAGATTTTTTTCCAATAATTTACAATCCAAGGGAGGAAGATTCAATTCTGATGGATCTTTCTAGATCACCTTTCTTGAGTATATAGAAACTGCAGACACAAAGTTTATTAGAAGTGATCCCCACACATTGTCAGATGCAGTTACAATGCTATCAACACCAACCATATTACTTAATGGTGGAGCCCCGTTCCATGAGTCATGCCAAAATTTAACTTGAGAACCACTATTAACTTCCCAAGATATATGGTTAGTTACTATCTCCCTTGAGGCCATCATGAAGTCCCATATTGTTGATCCTTTCGAGGGATCAAGGATGGTCAGGATTCTAGCTAGATTGTTGTTATCTAAATATTTGTGTTGCATGATTTGACACCATATATTGTGGGGCTTGGTATACATTTGCCAAACCAACTTTCCTCCAAAGGCTTTATTCTGTTTATGAAGATCATGAATCCCCGCACCTCCAAGTTGTTTTGTTTGTGCCATACAATCAAGTGAGACCAAAGGAATTTTCTTTTCTCCATTCATATTTGCAGTCCATAGGAATTCTCTCAAGATCTTTTCGATGGAATTGATAACTGAAGAAGGAGCTTTGAGAACTGATAGGTAATAGTTTGGTATTGCTGAAAGCACAGTCTTAATAAGAAGGATTCTACCTAAAAGGGATAGCCATCTTGCTTTCCAAGCAACAACTCTTGATTTGGTTCTATCAATAATGGGCGCCCAGTAACTTGTTTTGTTGGCTCCGACAAAGAAAGGAATTCCCAAATAGATTGATGGGAGGAAGTCTACTGAAAAGCCTAAATATTGACAATCTTATTGGATACTATCTGATTTGTATTGAACAAGTAAATCTTAGATTTCTGCGAGTTCACTTTCTGATTTGAAATTGAGGTGTACATATCCAAGGAGTGTTTAATCTATTTTGCTTCTGATACAGAAGAGGCTCCAAACATAAGGGTGTCATCCGCGAATAGGGTGTGGGTAATGTAAATGCTTATTTCACTAATACAAGCACCTTGCCAGAGCCCTAAAGCTTGCATATGCTGAATATGTCTACTAAAAGATTCAGCCATCAGAATGAAAAGGACTAGGGATAAAGGGTCTCCCTGTCAAACCCCTTGTGTGGATGAAAAGAAACCTACAGGAACTCTGTTAATCACTACCGAGAACCAGGCCCCCGATACACAGGCTCTAACCCATTTACACCACGCTTTGGAGAATCCAAATTTGTGTAAGATGTTAAATAAAAAATTCTAGCAGACCCTGTCATATGCCTTCATCATATCCAACGTAATGACAAAAATTGGAGATTTGCTTGCATTAATGGAATGGAGTGTTTCATGTGCCACTAGTGCCCCCTCCATTGTTTCCCGACCAGGGACAAAACCACCTTGTGGTTGAGATACTAGACTTGGAATCAAATTCTGCATCCTGAGATATATGGCTTTCGTAATGATTTTGTAAACCGTATTGCACAAGGAAATGGGTCTAAATTCTGCAAAAGTTTTAGGTGCTTTCACTTTGGGAATAATAGCTATATTGGTAGTATTGAAATATTTTAGCATGGACTTACTAGATCTGGATTCTTCAATAACTCCCAATAGATCCCACCCCACTATGTCCCAACATGCTTGAAAGAAAAGAGCAGTGAATCCATCCGGGCATGGCGCTTTATCTGGGGAAGGGAGAAGACTACTTTCCTTAATTCCTGAATTGTGAATGACACCATTAACTTGATGTTTTTTGATTCCGTAACAATAGTTGGTATGGCAGCTAGAAGCTCAGTCTCTCAGGTATCCGAGTAAGAAGGTAGATTCTGGGGGGCCAGCAAGGTTTTAAAGAATCTCACCCCTTCATCTTGTATGCTTTGAGGATCTGTAATTAGAATACCTATCTTCGCATTGTTAATAGAGAAAATCCAGTTAGCTGTTGTTTTTTGTTTAGCTGAGGCATGAAAGAACTTTGTGTTTTTATCCCCCTCTTTTAGCCATAGTTCCCGAGATTTCTGCCTCCAATAAGTCTCTTCTCTACTACATAGTTCTTCCCACTCCGTAGATAGGCTTTTTTGAGCAAGGAAAGAATCATTATCCATGCCATGTTTGGTGATCTTGTCCAGCACATCTTCTAACTTTTGTTTTACAATCTCCTTCATACTTTGTTAATTCTTTGCTCTTCAATTATAATCATAACCGATTGCAAATTTTACATATATTTTTTAAAACAAGATTTTATGGTTTATAAATTCACATTTGAATAATAGTGAAAAAAATAAACCATGAAACTAGAAATTAATTTTTACCTTTTCAATCACTCCTAACATAGCTAATTTCATTTAGATTCAAAAGCATACAAATGCATTGACTAATAGTGAAAAAACAAAAGTATTTCAAGTAAACTAAAGAAGATTAAGATCATTTAAAATCCTATAAAAGCAAATATATTTAAACAGTTTTTATTTATATTTATAATAATCATTAGTAATTTATAAATATAATTTTTTTAAAATAAGGTAGGTTAAAATACTCTTTTTAATGGGTAAAAATAGTATATATTTCATAATCTATAAAATAGAAAAAAATATTTGAGCTGTGTTTATATTTAAGATACTCACTATTAATTAATTAATTATTTAAATTTATTATATTCTTAATTTTTATTCCTACTATAAAAATATGACAAGAATGTTACCTTTTAAATAAATAAATTGATGATCTAAATTTTTGGAGTAATATTTCTAATCATCAGTTACTTTTTACTATGATGTACATTGAAAAAATTTAGTCAATTAGTAAACATTGCATAAAAAAATTTAAAAAATTGACTAAAAAAAAGAAATACAATTATAACAAAAAATTTAAATATATTGTTTGAAATAGGATTTTGTAAAATAGAAATTGGCTTCACACTTCCCTAATTCCTTTGCCCAAAACTAAGTTCCCTACAAAATGCATTAAAAACAAAAACATTGTCAAACTATTTTTTTCAATCATGAAGGTCATTACCAATTTCATTCAGAAATATCTCCTACTTATCATTATTTTTAGAAATCATAAAATATTCTTTCATAAAATATATATATATATATATATATATATATATATATATATATATATAAATTATAATTATATTTCTTCTTCTAATTTTTTTTCCTAAATAATATATAAGATCATGAAATGACTTTATTTTTTAAATATAGTTTAATATAATATTTTAAAAAATAAAATAATATTTTTTTAGGTCAATAAAAATGTGGTATAAATTTAAATATAAAAATTATAATCTTTATTTTATGAAATGATGTCATTAGTGAATTACATTTTTCTAGCTTAATCATAAATTCCTTATATAAAATAAGGGAGCCTGATAAGACAGGTAGTATGGATTACATTGTATAGAAGCACGATGAATTGGAAACGGGAACGACCAATGGATGCTGACAAGTAGGTAGATGAGGGCAGATGGTTAAACCGACTCACTAGCTTTGATGGGCAGTGCAAAAATTCAAACACCCCAAGCCAAACCTTCTAGAGCACCTAAATTGGTGGAGATGTCTATGAACAAGAAGAGGAGCATTGTCCCTGTTTCACTCGCAGTTGAAGACATGGTGAGCAAATGCCTTGGGAAGACTTTGAGGAGTAAGAAGCCGAAAATGGAATCTAGGCTAAGTTTTGATGAAGGTACAGGTCACTGGATGGCTGAAATAGCCAAACCAGCCACAGGTAAAGATCAAGATGAAATATCTCTCCAGAACTATGAAATACAAAGAGCGATCTTGGAAAAGGCACGAGGGAGGTGGATTTGAAAATCTTTGAATCATCAAACAAAAGGATTTCATCGAGAATCTAAAAGGATGCAAAAGATAAGAAGGAAATGAAAGAGGCCCTAAAACAAATGGTCGAATACATACATGCAATTCAAAATCCAGGTCCTTTGCCTATTTCTAAAATTCACACCATGTTGGATGTCAAATCCTCAGTTAATCAAAAATTCTTGGACCAGATACAAAGGGAACGAATGATTGCAAAGACTTTGGCGACTGGTTAGACTACATGACCCTTGAGGCAATAAAATACATAAACAATCTAAGTGATACACACAAGAGTGTTTTAGGAGTTACCAAAAAGTTGGAGACAGAGATAAGCTCCTGGGAGGAGGAAAAGGGAACCTGGGTGAAGGAAGTGACATGGATGGAAGAGGTGCAAAATTATGGACTGAAAAAGTTTCTAGCCGAAAAGCCTGTAGCCAGTTTGGACGACAAGGTATTTTATGTCTCCAAAGTCAACATTAAAAGGAGGAATGTCGTGATAGAACAAGGAATTGATGAAGAAGACGAGCTACTAAAGGAATTGGTCTGCATCAAAGATATCACACAAAGTGATATAAAATGCATAGATGTCCAGTTGATGGAGAATGATGAAGGCCCAGTTAGAAGTAGTGAGGAGATAATTAAAGCTCTGCAAGAAAAGTTGAAAGAGGCCAAATAATCAAAGTCGCTTGGCGCATGCGATTTCTCAAGGATAGCCCACATCAAATCAATGTTGATCATTGGGCAGGATCATTTGAACATGCATGAAGACAAAGTTGCACAAATCTGAAAGGATAGGGAGGTATGGAAGTAGCGTATAACGTACATAGGCCTGCCACATCAATAAATTATCTTCGCTTTTACAACAGCCTATGAGATCTGGAAAGCAACGTGTCTAGCTGCAATAGCATCAGAGAAGCTTGTTGGATCCACCACCTCAGCAACCAGCTAACCGTGCGAAAGATGCACTTGAACCGTTAGGGCTAGTTTCTGTTATTTTGTTATGTTTTAAGTTAGTTTTTATAACTACCAAAAATGAGGACTCCTGGTGGAGTAATTTTGATAACTGTTTTCAAGCTATGCGTGGCTATATATGTAAAAACTAAAAACTCTGATACGACCGACACTTTGAGGTTAGAAATTAGATTTTTAGAAGTAAGTTTGAAGTCTTTTCTTTTGATACTATATGTTGGATATGAATAATAAAGATACATAGATCTATTGGTTTATGATATAGTGTTTTATCCTCTTTTGATCTGTTGGTTGGAGGCAAACTTATTTATGTTTATGTTGGAATGGAGGTAGTTTCTGGATTAAAATCCATTCGATCTTTGTTATTATGTTCTTGGTATATTTGAGATTGCATTTTAAGTAGTTGATGCCGATCATTCTGCTTATAGCATAAGTTAGTCATAGATTTAGTTCTGTAAAGCATATATGTAATCTTGCTATGTTCAGATTCATAATGATGGTTGAATGTATGTCGCCTTTGTAGATTCTTTCTACTCAAAAGTGTCATGAATGAATACTTTATTTCATTTTAGTTGAAATAACAACAATATATTTTTAGAGGGAGTTGTACCTACAAATACAGAAAATTAACAGCGAGTGGTTGATTCAATTGTGGTTAATAATTTGTTCTTGCTTAAATGGGTTCAGAGTCTTTACAAATTAGATATTTCACACAAGGACAAATCTGTTAACTAATTGGTCTAAATAGTTTTATTTAATCACTAGTTAACACTAAAAACTCCAAAACAAATGCAATAGTACTTGCTTAGCCTATCGACAAGTACTAATAAGGGAGGTTGACAAGACAGTTAGTACAAATTACACTACACGAAAGCGGGAGGAGGGAAAATTGACGGGCAAATTTGAAAATAGCATAATGGCAAGCGTGATTAAACAACCACTGGGTGAATATTTGTTTTGTAATCAATTTAATTATGTTTAATTTAATTTATTATATTTATTATTTAAATTGTGAGAATATAAAAAAATTAAATTAAAATATGAATTATTTATAGTATATATTTTTATAATGTAGGTTATTTATAGTATATGTATTTTTATATTATATTAATTATTTATATTATATACTTTAATTTATATATTTATTTAAAAATTGTGTGTTCTTATATTTGTTATATATATCAAACTGATTTTCCATCATTAATGTCTATTGTCTTTACAATAATGTCTTCTCACTATCATTATCATTTCTAATGTGGGAAAATGTTTTATCCTTTAAGTTCATTGTTTTACTATTTTTACATTAATGTGTGAGATCACATTCTTGATCCAAAGCAAGTAATCTCTAGTTAGATAGATTTTTATTACTATCATTTCACTATTTACTAAAAAATTTCAACATATTAAAATATGTTGGCAGTTTCAAACAGGTAGAAATATATAAAGTAAAAATATGTAATATAAATAGTTAATATAATATATAAATATATATAAATAATTACAATATAAAATATATACTATAAATAATTTATAATATAAAATATATATTGCTTCATATTTTAATTTAGGATATTTTTCTAACAAACAATTGCTTCTATAATTTAGATTGTTAAAATTAATAATTCAAATATCTATTTTTATAATAGATTTTCTATAATATAAAATTTATATAACTTATTTAATTATATTTACTAAAAATACATAATATAAATAATTAATATAATATATATATATATATATATATATATATATATATAAAATTAAATTGATTACAAAATAAATTAATACATATAGCCTAATAAACTAAAAATATGTATAAAAGAAACTCAAATAAAAAATGAGTGTTTTTAAAAAGTATATATTAAAAATATTGGCTAACAAAAACCATCGAACTATTTAAAAATAGGTGGCTAAGCTCCCCATAAAGATAATTTTTATTTTTTTCAAGATCTGCGAACAGGCATTAGACATGTACAAGGAAATAAGTTACTTCTTCGTGAGTTCCCTTTTTAATTTATAGAAAATTAGATGACTTTTTTTTGAAAAGTTTGTTAATGTAACAATTAAAATGTAAAGTAATATTTAAATTTAAAAATAATTTATTTTTTTCAATTGAATTTTTAATTAACAAATAGGTGCATGTTTTTTTTTCCAAATAGTTTAAATATAAAATTTACTAATTTGCATGATATTTTTTAATTTTATTTTTATTTGTAATTGTTTATTTGCTATTGTCAATTTTATAAATAAATATGAAAACATATAAGTCCTGGATTTTAAATTAAAATTGATTATAAAAATTTAATAAGTAAATTTAAATCAAAATTGATTATAAAAATTTCAAAGTACTTTTTTAAGATTTTTATTTGTAAATTAATTATCTATTTTAAAACAGAACTCACGGAAGAAGTAACGGCACTGGCTATGGGCGAGTGCCAATATTGGGCCATTTAGCCAGTGCCCTTAGAAACGAAGTCTTTGATAAATATAGTTATTTGCAAAAAAAAGTATTAAAATTTTCATAACAAATTATATATTTAATTTTATTAATTTAATCATTATTAAAATAGCTATAACATATATAATATATATTATAATATAACAAATAAAATATATATTATATGCAAATTTTAATAATATGATTTTTTAACTTTTAAATATACATATGTAGCAAAATAAATCGATTTTATATATTATAATGTTATTATATAATAATTAATATAAATAAATAAGAATAATTTTTTAAAAAATTAAACATATAATTTATCCTTAAAAATATTTAAACATATTATTTCAAAAATAATTATACTTATTCAAATTTAATAGTAGCACTAGCGCTAGTTAAATTGCCAATAAATTTGAAATTAGAAAGTACTAAATTAATCTTTCTTTTCTTTAAAATTGCACTGCATTTCGTGCTCAACACTACAACTACTATATTGTATGGTATATTTTGTATTTCACTGGCATAGTTTATGTGAATCCTGCAGGAGTATGATGGCCACAACATAGCAATGAGATGCATGATATGGTTGGATAGTCGATGGCTAAAAGTGAGACATATTGAAACACATAATAGATATAGCTTATGAAGAAAAAACAACTTAAACAAGAGTTGTGATAGAGCTAGAGTCTTTGCCTTATGTTAGGTATGGAGTATAGATTTGTTCTATAGAGTCTTTGCCTTATGTTAGGTATGGAGTATAGATTTGTTCTATAGTTAAACATAATGACTTAACAAGAAAATGATGCAAGTGTACCAACACAACTCCAAGAAAGCTCATTTTGCATAATATTAGAGATAATTGGGGAGCTCATCTCAATAAATCATAATAATTATGTGTGCAATCAGTTAGCTTAGGATTTGGGCCAAACATAAATAGATTAATAGAAAACAAAAGACAAATGGATAGAGTACTAGCTATGGCTCGCAATTGTTTACTTCAAGGGTAATTGATCACGTTTCAATAGTTTTTAAAGCATTTATTAACTTAAGTCCAATATTTTTAACAATATTAGACAAATAGTTGTGACTTTAAAGATGTTAATGTTGATGATGACTACTCATAATTCAATTTAATGTATTCCTTAGATCTAGAAAGTAACAAATCATGAGATGACACATCAACATACGAATGGATTTCACTTTTTTTGGGCCTTTTTGGACGCCATGGTAAAAAGCATGCTGATGTGGCATCATATTTGATGATGTGGCCTTGAAACCTTAGTTATACAGAGGGACCTTGCTAAGTAAGCTACTTTAAAAAATTGGGAGTTGAAATTTCTACGTCAGATTTTAAGAAGCTTGAAGTTAGGGAGCTCAACTAGTAGATCCAATCGAACAAGAGGAAGTTGTAGTTGCTAAAGCAAAATAGGGGAGGGAGTGACTGGAATAATTGTAAGAAATGTGTTGTTTACAAGGATCTTTGCAACCATAGAAATTATTTAAGGTTTTTTAACACTATTCGTATTCTTTATTACCTATTGAATCTTCCATTGCCTATATGTGCTCAACTATAACAGAAGATAGGATTTTGGTAGATCTCAAAATATTGTACTTAGAGAGAGGTTCTCCCAAACTTCATACTGTCAAAAACATAGGTGTGGACCTCAATATAAATTACTCCTTGCATAATGCTCGATCATTTGATGTAATGTTAGGTTTCTCTTCCTTTTTTCTTTTTTTCTTTTTTTGGGGGGGGCGCTAGTTTTCCAATTTGATATTGAAAGATCATTTTTAATGAAAGAGAAAACCACCTTGATTGTGTTATTAGTAAATAGTTAATAAAAGTACTTAAAATAGAAAATGAACTAAATAATTATCCAAATGTTTCTTTCTAAGAATATGGTATAAGTAGTGCCTTGTCCTCAAATGTTAATGGTTGTATAAGGTCTTTGAAAGACAAATGTTCTTTTGAAGTTGGGTAAAAATTCTAAAAGGGTTTTAATCAAGAGAGGCATGGCATACGACGGGAACATTCCTATGAGCGTGTGTTGAGTATTGCAATGCAGAAATAGAGGCTTAGGCTTGTCATTTACAAGCGTTCAATCGGTTATAAATGTTAAAATCAAACTATAGTATATATTTTTCTAGATTAAGTAATTGAAATTATTTTTGCCGGAATAAAAACCCCAGCAAATTATGCATTGGCCAACCAAAAATAAGATAAAACATCAATTTTTTACAAAATAAAAAATATTAAAATCAAACTATAGTATATATAATTTATTTCTTTATTGGCACAGTTTCGAGAACTAAATTAATTATAAAGGGCTCACTTGAAAATATTAGTCTTTGCCTATAAGGCAGGGACTAACAATTCTAAACTTTATAATCTTTTTTTATTTTATTTTAAAATGATTAGATTCTATGAAGGTGGAATAAATATTACGTGAGAAATTATGTTACAATTTTAAAAATTATTTATTTAAAAAAAAATTAGTTTAGTAAAATAATAAATTAATATAGTAATAGTATTTAATTTTTTAATAATATTTATATTTTTAATTTTTTTTATCGATAAAAGATTATTTTATTTTATTAATAATATAGAAATCCATTACATTCCAAATGTGATCTTCATTCTTCAACCTAAAATTTACACTCCCTACGTAATAGTACCAAAAAATTGACCACCTAGTGACATACATAGAGACCCTATACAATCAATGGGTGGGTAGACTATACAAAATTACCCTTCTACAAATATAATACCATATACATTAGATTGCCACAACAAAATTTAGTATTCTTCACACCACCCTCGCCTACCTTCAGACTAAAAACTAGATATTAATGACCATACACACCATGACTAGACCTATGAAAAATTTCAAGGAATAGGGCGGGAAGGCGACGAGGAGGATGATGAACCACCTAGCACCCATGTGCCTCCAGTGCTCGACAACTCACCAACTTCATTTGTAGCCTCACCCATTGTCACATTAGCATCAAAAGCCTTGGCGACCCCGTCCATCTCGAAATTGCCTCCACTCATTTTTGCATGCAAATCTCAACCTCGAGCATGATTTCTGCGAGGTGCATGTCAACCAAACCTACAAATTCTCCCCTGCCCAATTACCCCATATTTACTTCCCCTTGCACCATTGGCACCACCACAACCACGACCATGACCTTGACCAGCACTCCACCTCTCACACCTTTGTCACTCCATTTCTTCCCAGGAACCCGTCAACCAAAGTTGAAATGAATTAGGGTTCATCTGGCTTTGGATAATTCTTGCCGCTAGCTCAAGCTCCCAATCATATACAAAATCCACACAAGAACAAAAGTTGATGTGATGGTGATGAAATGCTAAAGTGAAGCTAATTAAAGTTACCGAGTACAGAGCAATTAGACCAGAACTGAGAAGGTGAATCATATTTGAGGCTACCGAGTATTGAAGTTGAATTTTGATTGAAAAGAACTAAAGTAAAGAATGAGGTAAAGATGTTATTAAGCATAGTGAGTCTAAACAACATTTTTTGATGCATTATTACAGATAAATTTTGTACCAATTTATATTGTATTCAAAATTATAAAATCCCACTAGTGGGTAGACCCTAATAGGTCTTATTTTGTAAAGCCTTTAACAAGGTACATCTCTTAGATTAGAGATTGTGAAATCCTTTAGCAAGGTAGACTGTAGAAGTCTTGTTGTACTCCTAACAGGGTAAGCTATCAGAAGTAGTTAAACATTGTAGCTCTAACCGACCACCCTTTTTGTTGCAGTAGTGAAGGATTGTGGGTACCATCCCCACCGTAGTTTTTCCCTCTGACCAAGGGTTTTTGCGAGACCAAAATTTATTGAGTTATGAGTTATGTTTTCATGTTTTGATTTCTATGTTTTATGGTGTTACATGCAAAGTTTACAATTCGGTAAATGATCAGAATATATGATAGCAATACAAATCAAGTTAAGAAAAGGTTGATAAAAAAATTTTAAGTATTGATTCACCCCTCCCCTCTTAGTACTTAACTTTCCATTATAAATCCAACTATTGGTATCAAGGCTTGGACTCTTGAGATAAGGGTTTGACCACCTGAGAGTGAAAAGATCATGGCAATGGAAAGTTACAAGCAAGCTAAGCAGATTGAGAATCTTGAGTTTGAATTGGAAAATGCACATGATTTGATTGATGATCTGAAAAGGAAATTGGAAAATTCATTGAGGGTGAGAAAGTGTTTATCTAATGAGTTGAAATCCACACAACAACATGTTGAGATATTTTTGACATCATCTGAAGGGAGTGTGACTGATGAATCTGAAACATCCATTGAAGACCTTGTGAAAAAAAATAAAGCACTCACTAAGCAATTGAACCTAATAAAGAAAGATCAAGAGGCACAAGGTATTAGAATGGGTGAAATACTTGAATCGAAGGGATCAATTAAAGATGCAAAAAGAATGGCAGAAGAAGACAAGAGGCAAGTTGAGGCAAGACTAACTAAAAAGGATGATGATATCATGAGAATGACACAAACACATTTTGGTATGGCCGACCAACTGTTGAATGCAAATCATGAGATAGCCAAGAAGGAATCTAAGACTCAAGCATTAAGGTCCGAGGTTGAAAGATTGACAAGGGAATTGAAATCAAAAAAGGAAGTAAATGAAGTACTGAAACAGAATGAAGAAACATTAAGGAAGTTGGATGAACAACTTAGAGGCCAGAGACAACCGAGAGATACAATTGGACTTGGATTCACTGAAAATAACACTACCAAGAAGGGAGAGTCCTCAAACCATGCTTCCAACTAAGACATTGCTACCCCATCGAAGATAAAGAAGCCAAATTGTTATTATTGTGGAAACCTAGTCATACAGCTAATGCCTGCAAGAGCAAAAGAGGTAAACCACCGAGCATTCCTAAATTTGA
Source organism: Chamaecyparis obtusa (assembly GCA_027943335.1). NCBI lineage: Eukaryota > Viridiplantae > Streptophyta > Pinopsida > Cupressales > Cupressaceae > Chamaecyparis > Chamaecyparis obtusa. The sequence goes on from BSBK01007348.1 coordinate 375,019, forward strand.
TGGTTGTTGTTATAATTGTTATCAAAATTTCATTGTTTTAGCAATTTTTCTATAAAGACATATTTGAGAATCAGTTCAACTCATTTATTGTTATTCAATCAATTGATATGCAACATCAACGTAAATACAGTGCAAAGTTCTGAAAAGGAAAATCATTTCATTTGTATTGAACAATGATAAAATACACTTTTTTGAGTTCTTTCATTTGAAAATACAAATGCATGTATTCAAGAGTAATTCATAAAAGACTCACACAAGCCATGAACATATCCTATTTCTCCTACAAGATTTAAGACAACATTAAAAGACAGAATAGGAGAAGAGAGAATAGGTCTAGAGTAACCAGTCATTGCATGTTGCTTTGATTGGTTAGTGTCGTTGCTGATCTGGGAGTTGTCTTTAGTTTGTGAGTCTTCCAGCGAGTTCTTGAGTCTTGCAAAAAATGGAGAAAACAATGATGTTAGATCCCATACATATCTAAGCAATGGTTGTTTACTTTAATTTCTCTCTATGCCTATGTTGATTTGAATACTGTCCTAAACATGCAGAAGAAAGAAAATAGGATATCCTTAGTGCTGGTGTAAGAAAGGAAATGTTCATGCTAATGTGTTTATTTCATGTGCAGGAAAATAATTACTTCAATGTGTATGTGCCCCTAACCGAGGCTCTCTTCGGGTATGAGCCCGGCATACGCATTGGAGTACTTATTTTAAACAAATGTAAAGAATCAGGAATGAATCATATAGTTTCAAAGAGACATATTAATTTTGATATGAAACCTTTCATTGTAATCAAATGGATCAGCTAAGTCTATTTAAGGGACAATAATCTCAAATTGAAACCTTATGGATTATAATAGTAACAAAGAATTTTTCCAACAAATGCAAGCATGTTAATTTCACAAGGAACAGGTGCTGAAAAGCTATGGATACAAAGTTATAGAAATTGGTTTATGGGTGTCATGAGCCCGTGCTCGAACCTCATAAACAAATTTCATTTGCTGGGATTACATCTATTTCACTGAAATAATGAAGTTTGTGCATGTGATGATAAGGGTTGGATTCATTTTTAATGTATTAAAGCGAAAAGGATGAAAAATGAGTACAGGCTATAATTATTGTTGTGTTGTTCCTTATTGACTACCGACATAGAATAACCAAGTGTAGATTGGAATAGTGACAGATGCTACAGTGAAGGTTAGAGCCATGTGACACAGAGATAATATCATCATAGAGTAGAAAAGTTATAAGGATATCATGCAAATGGGGATATGATGCATTATTGTCATGCTAATACAGTAGTAAATAATTTATGGATCAAACAGATGTCTCAGAGGATAGAGGAAATAAAAGATGTTACCACTATGATCAGAGGAAATATTAGTTCAATGCTAAGGATGACAATCACAGTGAGTGTCAAGAATTATAAACAGCTAAGGCACTGTTATTAAGACATATGCATCCATGATGATAGTGACAATGCATTGTGTCAAAATGACAAGTAAGAACATGATCAAAAGTGAATAAAGCAACAATGGATAGAGGAAAAATAGTTATTGCAGAATATGTCTTGCATTAGCTGCCAAGGTATCAAACACATTGGCGTTTGTTGATTGGATTGGACAAAGAAAATCAGAGATGATACTTCAATCCAAAGAAAAATGTCACAGAAACAACATAGAGGCATGTGCCTCTTGAACACTATCTGTATTATTCAGGGGAGTTCCATAAAATTTGTGAGAGATAAGTGTTTTACCACATGGAGTGAAAGCAGCGAAAGAAGCATATGTAAAAAAATAGCAAGACAGGGTCTAGTCCCGTAAAAGCTACAGGAACATCAAATCATGGTGGGGTTCCTCATGGTCAAATTGGGGAGAAAGGAGGTGGCTACCAAGATCAAAAGTTTGTACAATCTCAAGTAGTAGGGCAGCTGATGGCGGTACTCAATGTAGATCAGAGACTAGTCAGTTTTACTCGCTGGTTCATAAGCTATCACAAAGGAAATTGTTGTGTCTAGTCAACTGATGACTTAAAATTCTGTGGATCTTACAAGTGGAGCAGAGAAGAGTGAGATACATTGAAGTGCCAAACAAGAGTAACTTGAAGCAACAGAAATAAAGAGCAACAAAAATTTACAGCAGCAAACTCCCAATAAAACCCTTACTCAAGGAAAAGATGGAAGTTACATTTTATGCAGCTACAGGAAGATTTTAAGGTGAAATTTTTCACTAAAGCAAATAATAGAAATATTCAATATTTATAAGAGATGCTAGCAATCTTGAGAGCAACATACTATTCTTCAAGGGGTTTCAAACTTGGGTTAACAATATGTGTAGAAGCTCCCGGTTTGGCTTATGTTTTCAAGACTCAGAGAGCTTGTGTGCTATACAAGTTATGAAAGCCAAAGATACAAGTAAAACTCCAGCAAATAGTCAAGTAAAATTTCATGACAGAAAATCAAATAAAGCAGTAATAACAAAGAATATATGCCACAATTTTAGCATCAAGGCAGCTAATAACTTTTCAAATGTTGAAATCTTCAGGCATAAACCGTCAAGCAAAAGGTGAGAAGAGCTATTTTAAACTTCATTAAAGCCCTAACAGTAGCGGCCATAGCATCCTACTAACCATGTATCTAGAAATAGCAAAGTCTTAAAAATCTCATAGAATCAATGAATGAATTCGACTGTACCTTTTCAATGTAGTGGAACAACAAGTAAAAGCCCAAAATTTTAGCAAAGAGAAGGGAGTGGGTTAACTTATCTAAAAACCCGTGATTTCCTTGGTCAGGCTGAGTTTCCTTGGTAGTTCGAGTTCATCAAGTTCAAAGCCGTTAGCAAGCTACCAGTCAAGAGCATTGATAGATCATTGCCGTGATTTATGAAAATAAAAGAAAATGCTAAGCTCGAGCCTGTGTATAGTCGGGATACATGTATGTTTCAAACTGCTTATTCTTAGTCACTTACCAAAGGGAAGCTGAGTTGCTTCTGAATATGAACTCGATGTTCTAGGTTGAGTTTTCATACAATGTTCTGGCTCAAAAATGAAGTCATCAGTCACATTATGCCAGTCAAAGCTCAAGTTTAACAAATGAAGATCATGTTTTAGCTTGAGTCTTTGAAGAATAACTCACTGTTTCAAGCTTATACCTTCAACAATGGCAGCATACAAATTCTCCACCACAAAACCCTCACATTGGCGGTGCCTCAGAGCACAATAGGAAAGAGTAAAAATAAAATGAGTGATTTAGGGTTGAAAGGCAGTTTTAACTCGCCCTCAAGCCTTTTTTCATAAAATTTGAAGTTCGATGCATTTTTGTGAGATTGTTTTCTTTTCTAAAGTATGTCGTGGGTTGAGTTTTAGAAGTTAAGTGTTTTTTCTAAACACTTGTGTTTGCATTAACTTTATATTGTAAAACTTATTAAATGATATTATAAATCATTTAATAAGTTTGTTGTAAGAAAAATGCAAAAAAGGAGGAGTCTTGTTGACTTGGAGTTCTTCTAGGAGAGGTGGCAGTCCTTTGGCTATGTCATGGAGAGATAAGGGAGTATTTATTCCTTAAAGACTTCTTCTTGAAGTTATAATGTAAAATGGAGACATAAGGAGGGTTTTTTGGAGGTGGATAAAGTCTTCAAACATTCAGAGAGCATATAGGACTTGGTTGAGCAGATTTAGGGGTGTTGGAGTTCTTCTAGGAGAGTGGGGAAGATTTTGGGGTCGGATTTTGACTTTATCTAGCCTGTTTGGGGGGTCTTTATGGCTTTTTGAGCCTTTTGAGGTCAGTTATAGATGAGTCATAGGGTTCTTTATGACTTAGCGGAGCTTTTTCAGAGGATAGACTTCATTTCATGGGCTTTTAGGTCCTATTTTTCAGGCTATTTTCTAGCATCCGACCCAAGGATTGGGTTTGTACTTAGTGAGTTTTTGGCTCATTATTTTTCAGTTTTGATTATGCAGAGGAGGCTTATGTGACATTTTTGTCCTTAGCATTTTTGGTGCAGACATTTGTAACTCATTTTGGAAGATCAAATACAAGTGACAGTAGCTGAGTTTATGTTATCTAAATTTATTTTTAGAGCCTTCTTTTCTTTCTGCAATTCTGTGTGTATTTTCAGGTGATTTGATAAGGATAATTAGTGAATTGTCATTATTCCATGTTGTTTTGTCTCACCTAAACACCTAGTTGCAGAAGAGTATGTTTGTTTGCAAGTTGTAGTTCATGTCTTAAAGGGTGAAGCTCATAAGAGAGGCATTTGTTTTCCTCTTTTTTCTGGTTCATTTTTCAGACTTTATTACAAAATACTTATGCAATCCTATATAGAAAGGAAGTGTTTTGTATTCACTCAGATAATTTTAGTAATCCTTCTTAGTTACCTGTATTTGAACTCTCATATCATATTTGGTGTATCACCTGGTTCTCTAGTTTAAATTTTAAGATCTTAGGTTCATTTCAGTAACTTCTATCTCTTTTCCCATAAGTTCAAGTTAGTTTTGTGGAGTTATCAGTGATTATCCAATAGGAATTGGCCTAGAATCTGAAGGTTTCATTTCTAGTTACGCATTTCCCACATGCAGAAATGAATCCCATGTTAGGCAAGGTTGTTAAACTTGTTTAGTTTAACAGGGTGCAAATTTTAGCCTTAACAATAATTACAATAAGTATGGACATCAAGCATTTGAGTGTAGATCAAGGATTTTTAACAATACAAGGAAGCCAAAATTCAATGGTTACTACAATACTTGCAATAGATGTGGTAATAAGTCTGAAGATTGTAGGTCACAAAGAAAGAATGTCAAATGGGTACCTGATCGACAGAATACAACAAACAACCAACAAGGCACATCAATACCATGGGAATAAAACACAAGAATTTAATGTACATCATGTGGGAGATATGGACACATTGCAACAAATTGCATGTTGATGCATGGTAGAAATAATAGAAGATCATGGAGAAATCCTAGAATGGCATGTTTCTGATACTCCTGAAGAGTTATATTGTTATCATTAGTTTTTGTCAAATTCATATTGGAGAGTCAAACTCAATCGGTAAAAGGAGTTATAGGACTCGGTCGGTGAAGCAAATGGTGAAGTTGGTAAAGGAAGAGACAATTTTGGTAAAGGTAAATGATTAACAGGCACTAGGCAAAGAAAGGAAGGCACCGAGAAGTGCATGGTAGTTATCAAGCTGAGAGCACATGTTATCAAGCAAGAACAAAAAAATTTGCTAAGTAACACAGACCAACATAACAGATTATGGCAGATACATTAAATTTGGACACCGAGCATAAAACATTTTACTAATTTCAAGAAGATCGTTTGATAAAACATTGGGAATGTAAAAATATAATTGTGGATGATTACAAGGTAAGATCCACCAATGGAAAATGAAATGAATATATACATTGGAAATGAAACCAAAGCTACCACCATTTAAGGAGAAGAATCTATAACATTTCCATCACTTCTAAGTCGAGTATATAAAGAATAGTTTGTGAAAATCAAAATGACGATGCAAATGATGAGCAATTAGAGATGGAGGCAAAGCTGATGTGATGGTGATGAAATATTGAAGTGAAGCTACCGAGTACAGATCAATGAGAGTAGAATTGAGAAGGTGAATCAGATTTGAAGTTATCGAGTACTGAAGTTGAATTTTGATTCAGTACAGAATGAGGTAAAGATGTTATCGAAAATAGTGAGTCTTAACAACATTTGTTGATGCATTATTACAAACATATTTAGTACTCAGTTATATTGTAATTAGAGTTGTAAAATCCCACTATTGGTAGGCCCTAATAGGTATTATTTTGTAAATCCTTTAATATGGTACATCTCTTAGATTAGAGAATGTAAAATCCTTTAGCAAGGTAGATTGTATAAGTCTTTTTGTACTCCTAACAGGGTAAGCTATCAAAAGTAGCTAAACATTGTAGCTCTAAACATTGATGTTAAAAACACACACAATCAAATCCAGAAATGCACACACATTTGAAATGGATTGTGAAAATCTAATATTATTAATTGTAGCTCTAACCGAGCACCCTTTTTACTATAGTATTGAAGGATTGTGGGTACCATCACCACCGTAGTTTTTCCCTACGACCAAGGGTTTCTGTGAGACCAAAAATCATTGTGTTATGTGTTATGTTTTCAAGTTTTGATTTCTATGTTTGATGATGTTTCATGCAAAGTTTACAATTTGGTAAATGGTCAGAAAAGTTGATAAAAAAATTTAGATTACTGATTCACCCCTCCCCTCTCAGTATTTAACTTTCTATTATAAATCCAACAATTGGTATCAGAGCTTGGACTCTTGAAATAAGGGTTTGACCACTTGAGAGTGAAAATATCATGGTGATGGAAAGTTACAAGCAAGCAAAGCAGATTGACAATCTTGAGTTTGAATTGAAAAATGCACATGAGCTGATTGATGATCTGAAAAAGGAAATTGGAAAAGTCACTGAGGGTAAGAAAGTGTTTATCTAATGAGTTGAAATCTACACAAAAACATGTTGAGATACTTGAGACATCATCTGAAGGGAGATTGAATGATGAATCTAGAGTAGTCATTGCAAAACTGATGGAAAAGAATAAAGAACTCATTGGGTAGCCAAACCTGATAAAGAAATATCAAGAGGCAAAAAGTATTAGAATGGGTGAAATACTTGAATCAAAAAGAACAATTGAAGATGCAAAAAGAATGGCAGAAGAAGATAAGAGACAAGTTGAAGAAAGACTAATTGAAAAGGATGATGAGATCATGAGAATGACACAAACACACTATGTTATGACCAACAACTGGTGAATTCAAATCAAGAGGTACCTAGGAAGGAATCTGAGACTCAAGCATTAAGGTCTGAGGTTAAAAGATTAACAAGGGAACTGAAATCAGAATGGTGCAGGAGCACACCTAGGCTAACCTCCATGTTTTAGTTGTTTTGGCTTGTACTTGACTCTAGCCAAGTCAAGGATGTTGATTTGTTTTTAAGACCTTAGAAGGTCATTGCAATGTGGGCTAGGTGAGTTAGTCATTAGGACTAAGGTCACCCAAATAGCCATTGTTAGTTGTTTCTTAGTGTTAGAAGCTTAAGGTGAGATTAGAGTCTTAAATGTCTTCTAAGCACATAATGATGTTGTAAAGATGCCATAAGGTCATTAATGATCTTGGATCCTTGAAATATAGGAGGTTAGTAGTCCTAAGAAATAGGATGATGGCATGAAGGTAAGATTCCAAATGTTGTAAAGAAGTTGTCATGACAACATTTGTAATTATTGTAAATGTTGCATGCAACTCGGTTACTTTGGATCCCCTAAAATATAGGAAGTGGGAGATCAGCCAACAGGCCCTAGAATCATGGAGATGGCATCTAATATCACCTAAGACTCAAATCTCGAGGAGGGAGTTATCATTGTAAAAGTTTGTGAATAGTAATACAACTCTGCAACACTGTTTCAAGGAAGAACCCGAGCTTTTGTGGTGGCAGTCATGTGAAATGGATTGAAAGTTCTAAGATAGTGATTGATTAGCATTATTTGATTAGTTCTAAGAGTTTTTCATTTGATAGGAAATTTGATTAGAGTAGTTCTAGTGTGTTGAATATATTGTTTTTGATTTAGAGTCTACATTGGTCCTGTTCTGACCAGTCGGTGCATTCATGACTCCCCCATGAAATCTAGGCATGGGAAACACCTAAGGATGGATGGATATGTTAGGGGAGTCATTAGTGTATATATTTTTAGTATTAGGAGTCTTGGGAAGATGGAGAGATATTTTTACTACTAAGCTCTAGGTGAGCAGACAGAGCCTGGTTAGAGGTTTAGGATTGAAGAAAAGAAGATTACTTGCAGGGTAGAGAGGTATTGTACAACACATGTATAGTTCCAGGTAGGAATTTATCATATCCTAATATGCTATGAGGATTGATTCCATACCAATCCATTAGATCAAGGTTTGAGCAAGATACAAGCAAGGTTACAGTCAGTCCTAGAAATTAGGCCTATTAGCCCTATTTGTCCTAGTTTGTAGGAAGCCAGCGTACGGAGGTTGTCAAACCCTAAAACCCACTAAATATTTTAAAACTTCCAAATGGGTATCCAAATATGGTTTTATATCTTTAGGGTGTTTGGAAATTTTTTGCTAGAATTGGCAAAAAGTCACTGGTAAAGGCTACAAGAAATAGGCCTTATTAGGCTTCCAAATGGTGAATCCTTGAACCCGATAAGGGTAAGATTGAAGATCCTTCTAAAATGGATCAAAATGGAAAAGATATGAAAGTTTTCAACATGATGGACATCCCTGTAAGGAAAATTGAAGATTGTGAAGAGTTGGCACTTAGAGCTTTCTAAGTGAAGGTGAAGGATTGAACTAACTAAAGGGGTGTTAGTCTTTCAAGGTGAAGCACAAAGTATAGAGCTCTTAGAAAAGAGTTGAGATTGGTCTTAGTTAATCATCTAATCCAAACAGGACCTAGAGGAGATTAGGTTCCTAGAAGAGACAAGCTAGGTCTCTTGGTTGAAGTGCAAGAAAGTCTTGGAACACTCACATCATATTGGTATCAGAGCTTGAATTGATCAGGCTTGTGGTTGATGCTGCAACCTACTGAATCAATGGGAGAAAATACACATTTTGGATCAGTGGAAGATAAAACCATGGTGACTAACATTGAGTTAGCCAAGAAGGTTGAGGAACAAGAGGAGGATAACAAATTGTTAAGGAAAAGATTGGCTCAAATGGAGCAACTCTTGGGTGAAGTCCAAGACAAAGCTGATAAGGTCAAAGAGAAAATTGACCAAAAGGAAGAAAAAGAAGCAAGGTAAAAGGAATTATAATTGGAGGAGGAAGCTCCAACACCTGACCCTGTTCTTCCTGAAGAGCCCTTCTTAAAGGCACTAAAGGCTTTGAGTGGTAAAGCTTTGGAAGGTGTGTCACTATTTAGTGGAAAAATGGATCTAGATTCAATTGTGGATTGGATAGACAACATTGAGAACCATTTTGAATGTGATGGTATCTCTGAAGCACAAAAATTTATGGTGGCCAAGTCTAGGCTAAGAGGATCAGCTCTTACTTGGTGGAAGTTTGTGCAAACTGAGAGAGAAAAGGATGGAAAAGGTCCTATAGTTACATGGAAGGGCATGGTAACTAAATTGAAGCAGACCTACCTTCCTAATGACTATGAATTTCAAATGCATAGAAGGAGACACAACCTCAGACAAAAGGATCTAGATGTTCAAGCATACACCAAGCAGTTTCAAAAGCTATGTTTGAGATCAAAGGTAGTTGAAAATGAAAGCATTAAGCTTGCAAGGTACTTGAATGGCCTCAAATGGTCTATTCAAGAAGAAATGAGTTTAGTAAACTTTAAAAACATTCACCAATGTTATCAAATGGCCTTGAAGATAGAAGAAAAGGGCAAGAGAAAGCAAGACCAAATCTCCAAAAGTAGAGGTAAAGGCAAGGATAGTAGAGGACAAAGAGGTGGCTATGGTGGAAGAAGTTTTGAATCAAGAACTCAAGGAGACATAAAATTTAGTGAGCAGCAAGAAGGAAGTTCTAGTAGAGGTGGTAGAGGAAGAAGTTCTAACTCTAGCTCTAGAGGAAGGAATGGTGGATAAGGAGGAAGAGGCAACTACTTTCCCAATATGAAATGCTATCATTGCAATCAAATGGGGCACCCTGCCTATAGGTGTCCAGAGAAAGGTAGTTCTTCACAAGGAGGTGACAAGAGAACTAACCTAGTTCATGATGAGACTAATGCAGCAGAGAAGCATGTTGAAGTACCATTGAATTTAGGGGAAGGTGAGAACCTCATGATGAGGAGAACTTTGATCAAGGAGCCAGTGAAGGAAGAGCCAAGCCAAAGGAGGTCTTTGTTTAGGATAAAGTGCAAGATGATGGGAAAAGTATGTAGAGTCATCATTGACTCAGGCTTTGCTGACAATATTGTGTTTGGGGAAGTAGTCAGCAAGCTAAAGTTGACAAGGATACCCCACACCAATCCAAAAAAGGTCACTTGGCTCAATAAAGGTCAACATGTGTTGGTAAATGAACAAGCATGGGTGGAGTTCTCCATTGGAAGGTACAAAGACAAAGTTTTGTGTGATGTGTTGCCTATGGATGCATGTCATTTTCTCCTAGGTAGACCATGGCAATATGACTGCCAAGCCACACATGATGGAGGAAATAATTCTTATTTTTTCAAGAAGGACAATGTGACTTTCAAAATATAGTCACTATTGGAGGATGTTGAGGTGAAGATAGCAGGTCCAAATGTACTTATGGTGGGTGAAAAAGAGTCTTTACAAGCCATGGAAGAGAGTGAAGGAGTTGGCTATGCATTGGTGCTAAGACCAAGAGAGGGAGATGAAGGCAAGGTGACTAAGAAGACAGAGTTACCAGAGGAGATTCAAAGCATGTTGTAGACTTACCAAGGTATAGTGAGTGATGGATAACCATCAGCCTTACCCCCTAAAAGAGCCATAAGTCATAGGATAGACCTTATCCCAGGAGCCACCCTTCCCAATAAATCAACCTACAAGATGACCCCTCAACAAAATGATGAAATTGCAAGACAAATACAAGAACTCCTAAATCAAGGCCTAATTAGAAAGAGCATTAGTCCATGTGTCATACCCATTGTACTTGCACCCAAGAAAGGAGGAACTTGGAGGCTTTGTATTGATTCAAGGTCTATCAATAGGATAACCATAAGGTATAGGTTCCCTATCCTGAGGATTGAAGACCTAATGGATTATATGGGTGAAGCTAAGTACTATAGTAAGATATACTTGAAGAGTGCTATCACCAAATAAGAATACATGAAGGAGATGAGTGGAAAACAACCTTCAAGACCAATGAAGGTTTGTATGAATGTCTTGTCATGCCATTTGGATTATCCAATACTCCCTCCATATTCATGAAGATCATGAATGAAGTCCTCAAAGACTACATAGGCAAGTTTGTAGTAGTATATCTAGATGATATACTGATTTATAGCAAGACAAGGAGTGAGCATTTAGAACATCTTGAGATTGTTTTCAAGAAGCTACATGAGGAGAAGCTGCTGATCAACTTGGAGAAGTGTGAGTTCATCAAAACAGAGCTAGTGTACCTTGGATTTGTTCTATCACATGGCAATCTGAAAATGGACAAGAGCAAAGTGGAGGCTTTCATGAATTGGCCTACTCTAAGGACAACAACAAAGGTAAGGAGTTTTCATGGCCTTGCACAATATTATAGGAAATTCATAAGGCAATTTAGTGCAATTTGTGATCCTATGTTGGATACTATTAAGTGAGGCATGAAAACTAAGTTTATATGGAATGAGGATGCTAACAAGACCTTTAAGTTGTTAAAGGAAAAGATATCTACCCAACCTATTTTGGTGCTACCAAGCTTTGAGAAGCTTTTCACCATTGAGTGTGATGCTAGCAATGTAGCTATTCGAGTTGTTCTAAGCCAAGAGGGTAGATCGGTGGCTTTTAATTCAGAGAAGTTAAGTGAAGCCAAGAAGTACTCTTCTTATGACCTTAAAATATATGCATTGGTCCAAGCTCTAAGGAAATGGAGGCACTACTTGCTTCCCAAGGAATTCATAGTGTATTCAAACAACCAAGCACTTAGTTTCTTGAATTCACAAGAAAAGTTGAGTCACAAGCACATGAAGTGGTTTGAATACCTACAAGCTTATACCTTTAATATCAAGCACAAGAAAGGAGTCCTCAATAAAGTGGCAGATGCATTGTCTAGAAGAGTTCTCGCAATCCAAGAGATTCAGTTGAAGAGCATGGGAATAGATCACTTCAAGGATCTATATGCAGATGATGAAGATTTTGCAGACATTTATAAGTTATGTGCCGAATACAAGAATCATTTTCATAGTAGGTATGTTGAGTATACTTTGCAAAGTGATCTTTTGTTTAAGGGGAATCAACTATGTGATCCTAGAGGCTCTATTAGAGAGAATTTGATACAAGAAAAGCATAATGGTGCTTTGAGTGGTCACTTTGGGATCACTAAGACTCAAGAACTTGTTCAAAGGTTCTATTATTGGCCAAGGATGAATCTTGATGTTAGGAGGTATGTGGAAAGTTGTGTAGTATGTCAAAAGGCCAAGGGCACTTCTTCAAATGCAGGCCTTTACCTACCACTACCTATTCCTACTAGGCCATGGGAATGCTTGAGTATGGATTTTGTACTTGGGTTACCCAAGATAAGACAAGGCATGGATAGTGTTTATGTGGTTGTGGATAGATTCAACAAGATGGCTCACTTTGTGCCATGTAAGACCACTAATGATGCTAGTCAAATAGCTTCTCTCTTTTTCAAAGAGATAGTAAGAATCCATGGGTTACCTATCAGCACTGTGTCAGATAGAGACACTAAATTCATGAGTAATTTTTGGAAGACTCTTTGGCAAAGATTAGGCACTAAATTATCCTTTGGATCAACCTACCATCCCCAAACTAATGGTCAGATCGAGGCTGTCAATAGACACCTTGGAAATCTACTAAGGTGCTTGACTAAGGAGTATGGTCAACAATGGGATCAGTTGATTGGGCAAGCTGAATATGCCTACAATGACACTATAAACAGATCCACAGGGAAGAGTCCCTTTGAAATAGGCTATGGCTTACATCCTAGAGGAGTATATGAACTAAGAGATTTGAAGAATGGAGTGAAGGGAAGTGGATATACTGATGACTTTGCATATGCTATGTAAGAGATACATGAAACAATGAGGAAGCCCTTGACAGAGAACACCATGAAACATAAAACCAAGGTGGATGAGAGTAGAAGAACAATTTAGTTCAATGTGGATGACTTGGTTATGGTGCATATTAACAAATCAAGACTTCAAAAGGGAGTCCCTCACAAGTTGCAGATGAGAAGGATAGGTCCTTGTCCTATCTTGGCTAAGTATGGTGATAATGCATTCAGAGTTGAGCTACTGGAAGATAGTGGACTATCCCCTATCTTTAACATTGAAAACTTAGTCCATTACAAAGGACCGCAACAAGACATGGATCAGAGTCTCAAGAAAGTGATCAAAGATGTGGAAGATCTCCAATTACCCACTGCTACAATCACATGAGCTGACAGTGTATTGGATACTAGAGTCTACAAATAGACTAGGACTAAGGAGTACAACGAACACCTCATAAAGAAGCATGGTCAAATTGATGCTGATGCAATATGGGTTAAGGAATCAAAGTTCAAGAAGATGGGGATTGATCCAAGTATCCTCAAGCCAAGGGTGGATTGAACTTTTTTTTTTGGGGAGGATGGTGTAGGAGCACACCTAGGCTAACCTCCATGTTTTAGTTGTTTTGGCTTGTACTTGACTCTAGCCAAGTCAAGGATGTTGATTTGTTTTTAAGACCTTAGAAGGTCATTGCAATGTGGGCTAGGTGAGTTATTCATTAGGACTAAGGTCACCCAAATAGCCATTGTTAGTTGTTATTAATTTTCTTAGTGTTAGAAGCTTAAGGTGAGATTAGAATCTTAAATGTGTTCTAAGCACATAATGACATTGTAAAGATGCCATAAGGTCATTAATGATCTTGGATCCTCAAAATATAGGAGGTTATTAGTTCTAATAAATAGGATGATGGCATGAAGGTAAGATGCCAGATGTTGTAAAGAAGTTGTCATGACAACATTTGTAATTATTGTAAATGTTGCATGCAACTCGGTTACTTTGGATCCCCTAAACTATAGGAAGTGGGAGATCAGCCAACAGGCCCTAGAATCATGGAGATGGAATCTAATATCACCTAATACTTTAATCTAGAGGAGGGATTTATCATTGTAAAAGTTTGTGAATAGTAATATAGCTCTGCAACACTGTTTCAAGGAAGAACCTGAGCTTTTGTGGTGACAGTCATGTGAAATGGATTGAAAGTTCTAAGATAGTGATTGATTAGCATTATTTGATTATTTCAAAGAGTTTTTCATTTGATAGGAAAGTTTATTAGAGTAGTTCTAGTGTGTTGAATATACTATTTTTGATTTAGAGTCTACATTGGTCCTGTTCTGACCAGTCGGTGCATTCATGACTCCCCCATGAAATCTAGCCATGGGAAACACCTAAGGATGGATGGATATGTTAGGGGAGTCATTAGTGTATATATTTTTAGGATTAGGAGTCTTAGAAAGATGGAGAGATATTTTTACTACCAAGCCCTAGGCGAGCAGATAGAGCCCAGTTAGAGGTTTAGGATTGAAGAAAAGAAGATTGCTTGCAGGGTAGAGAGGTACTGTACAAAAAAGGTATAGTTCCAAGTAGGAATTTATAATATCCTAATATTCTATGAGGATTGATTCCATACCAATCCATTAGATCAAGGTTTGAGCAAGATACAAGCAAGGTTACAGTCAGTCCTAGAAATTAGGCCTATTAGCCCTATTTGTTCTAGTTTGTAGGAAGCTAGTGTATTGAGGTTGTTAGACCCTAAAACCCATTGAATCTTTTAAAACTTCCAAATGGGTATCCAAATATGGTTTTAGATTTTTAGGGTGTTTGGAAAAGTTTTGCTAGAATTGGCAAAAAGTCATTGGTAAAGGCTACAAGAAATAGGCCTAATTAGGCTTCTAAATGGTGAATCCTTGAACCCGGTAAGGGTAAGATTAAAGATCCTTCTAAAATGGATCAAAATGGAAAAGATATGAAAGTTTTCAACATGATGGACATCCCTACAAGGAAAATTGAAGATTGTGAAGAGTTGGCACTTAGAGCTTTCTAAGTGAAGGTGAAGGATTGAACTAACTAAAGGGGTGTTAGTCTTTCAAGGTGAAGCACAAAGTATAGAGCTCTTAGAGAAGAGTTGAGATTGGTCTTAGTTAATCATCTAAGCCAAACAAGACCTAGAGGAGATTAGGTTCCTAGAAGAGACAAGCTAGGTCTCTTGGTTGAAGTGCAAGCAAGCCTTGAAACACTCACATCACAGAAAAGGAAGCAAATGAAGTATTGAAAAGGAATGAAGAACCATTAAGGATGTTGCATGAATATCTTAGAGGTCAGAGACAACTGAGAGATACAACTAGACTTGGGTTCACTGAAAATAGCACTACCGAGAAGGGAGAGTCCTCAAACCAAGATACTAACCAAGACACTACTACCCCACCGAAGACAAAGAAGCCAACTTTCTATCATTGTGGGAAACCTGGTCATACAACTAATGTTTGCAGGAAAAAAGAGGTAAACCACCGAGCATTCATAAATTTGATGGTTATTGTTATAATTGCAATAAGTATGGACATCAATAATTTGAGTGTAGATCAAGGATTTTTAACATTACAAGGAAGCCAAAATTCAATGGTTACTGCAATACTTGCAATATATGTGGTCATAAATTTGAAGATTGTTGGTCACAAAGAAAGAATGTCAAATGGGTACCTAACTGATAGAATACAACAAACAACCAACTAGGCTCAACAATACCATGGGACTAAAACACAAGAATTTCATGTACAACATGTGGGAGATATGGACACATTGAGGAAAATTGCATATTGATGCATGGTAGAAATAATAGAAGATCATGGAGAAATCCTCGAATGGCATGTTTCCACTGTCATAAGGTAGGTCACCTAGCCAAAGATTGCAAGTACCAAGGTGAAGCTCCAACCGAGGAAAAGACAAATGACACAACACAAGTGAATGTTGAAGAAATAAGAAACCAGATGAATAAAATATGGAGAAGGAAGTCTCTAGATGATGGAACATCATTTGGATCAATCAATGGCACCAGATATTTAGTTGCATGTTACTTAGGAATGATATATTCAGTTGCATGTTATTTAAGGAAGATATATTCAGTTGTATGTTATTTAGGAAAGATATATACACTTGCATGTTATTTAAAAAAGATATATTTATTTTCATGTTGTGGTAATTTATTTTTAGAGAATTTTTTTTAAAAAAAAATCATACTGTAGACTATGATTTTGAACCTGTTACCTGTCTTGAAAGGCTGAAACATTCAAACATTAGACTAATCTAACATGATCATGAACTAAAAAATAGCATAAGACATGAAAATAAAACCAAAGCCACCTCAAGATTATTGCTAAAAACAAGTGCTATAGAGCAAATGTTTGATTCGCTTCAATTGGAGGGATGTGGGTGTGCTCTCAAATGCATGGAGAGGGATTTATGGTGATGCATAAATGATGAGAAAAGCTTGAAATATGAACTAAGATTAATCCATTAAGCTATTCTAAGATGTGTTAGAAAGCATGAAAAACATAAAGAAATCTAACAATTAAGATGTATGCTAAGATGATCTAGCTAAAAATGCTCATGATAACAATGCATAAATGATAAAAACTAAGCTAATAATTTGCTCTTGGAAGGAGGAGTATTTATAGGATTTCCTAAGGGCTTGGGTTAGGAGGATAGGTTAGAGTTTGGGGTAAGGTTAGGGGTTGAGTCAAGGGGATAAGGATGAAGACTTTCTAGAAAAGTCTAGGCTTTCTAAGGATAAAGAGGAATTTAGGAGATAAATAAAGATTTATTTATCTCAAAAGCTTTAATGAGTTTGAGGCTCATTAGGGGAAGGGTTATCTCCTTGTGACAAGTGTCATAAGGGGATTGGGTTGAAAGATGGGAGGAATGTGCACAATTTGGGAAATGTGCCTAAGGTCAAAGGGTGTAAGAAAGGGGTGAGGGGCTTCTTAAATGCACCATAAATGCATGTAAGAGGGATAAGGAGGCCTTAAATGCCTTCAATGCATGTAAGAGAAGCCTCTAGAAGTTTGTTGACTTTGGGTCAAGCTTAGGAGTTGGCTAACCTTGTTTAGGGAATGTGACAAGGTTAGGGGGAGGATTAGGATTAGGATTAGGGGATTTTAGGATTAGGATGGGTGAAGAGGTTGGGTTGAGAAGTTTCTAGAAGAGTCTAGAGTTTTCTTAGGTTTTATGGAATAAAAGTTTATTCATTCCAAAAACTTAAGTTTGGGAAAATTTATTGAAATATTTTCAATAAATATGAAAATTAAATATTTAATCTTAATTAAATATTTTGAGTTGAGATTAGGGTTAGAAAAGATGGGATTAGCCTTTTAATCGAAATTAAGAAGGGATTAGAAGATTTTGGAAGAGGTTAGTGGTCTTAAAGAAATTGGCCAAGTTTTGGTCAAAAAATAAATTAATTATTTATTTTGAGATTTTTGGTCAATTTATTAATTAAAATAATTAATAAATAGGGGATTAATGTTTAAATAAGATTTAAACATTTTTGGGAGGGATTTCTTAATTAAATATTTTTAATTAAGAAAAAGGGATTTAATGACATAAAAATAAATTAATTAATTAAATAAATAAATAATTAATAAATGATGATGTCATCAGAGATTTTTCAAAAAATAAAAATACTTTATTTTCTAAAGGATTTTTAGGTGTCTACATTTTGCCCCTCTTTGATGTGATGCCGCAAGTGGCATGGCTTCAAAGACAAGAAAATAAGATGCCCAAGGCTAGAATTTAGAGAAATAAGGGATTGTGCCCCCTCGAGAAAATAACACAAGGAGTAAACGTTGTGGAATTTTCTCGAAAGGAAATAGAGAAGGAACGACTGAGGAAGCAGGGGAGATAAATTACCAAGCTTCCAAGAGCAAAGATGGGTGAATGCAAGATGAGATGGAATGCAAAATGCGGGATGCAGCTATATGAGGATGCAAGATTAATCTATATGATGCAAGATGCAGGGGATTTGGGGAAGCTCCATACTTTAGATCTTTTAGAGAGCACAACCTAGTTTAATATAGCAATGCTAGAGACCTGCCAAGGATACTAGGATCACGAGGCCTTGTCACCAGTGTTGCATAGGACTGACGCTAAAAAGACACGCAGGGTTGCCCCAGCATCGCACATGAAACCCGAAGGAGGCATGGTGGAAATGATGCTGAAGAAACCACAAACACACGACTGACTCACAAGCAGAAGCAAAAGATCAAAAGACCTTGCCCCAGATTATCCTCATTCGCAGCACACCATGATATAAAGGATCGTGGTGACGTTGAGTAGAGAACAATAAGAAGCTGTAAAAGATTAACAAGACCCAAAGGACAAAATCCAAGGTCAAAATGAAAACTCCAAAAAGACATCCTTTGCCAAGGAGAGAGATTTGATTTGACTGATTTGATGGGGGGAAGATTAGATCGGACAGGAGGAAGGATACATCCTCAAGGACCCGCTGATTGATGAGAGAATGAGTGGTGTTGTTCGCTGGCAAATGATGAAGTCAAAGAATAATCACGGGGATCAAGAATAGTCGACAATTGAGGTTGTTGAAGTACAAGGCTGGGTAGGACAAAGTGTGCTGATCAAAATGCTGCTGCAGGACTGACAAGGACTGATGTACAACGGATGGGAAAAGATATACAATGGATATGTACAAAAGCTCAAGATTGGGGATAGAAAGATCTCGCTATACAGGATATACAGGAAGGACTGCGCGACATAGGGGAGTGTACAAGATATACAAGAGTGGATACAAGACATGGTACAAGATATGTGCAAGATATGGTACAAGATATGTGCAAGAGGAATGGTGGTGTTGCAGAAGGTTTATGGCGGGGGGATGGTGGAGGGGGATGGGGAGGGGAAAAAGGACTGAGATGGTGGGATGGGGGATGGGAGTTTGATAGATAATGGCTCGGTCCATCATGTATGGCGCCTGTTTGCCAGGTTTTCACCAACACACTTGTCCAAGGCGCTTGAATTGCCAAGTTTTCACCATTGGACGATTATTTTATTTTCTTCTTTTTTTTTTCTTTTTTTCTTTTTTTGAATTTTTTTATGGATTTTCAGAATATGTAGGATCTGGTTCAGGCATAGAACCTCTTCAGATGTATGATGTTGATTGGATCATTCAAAGGCTCTCCTTCTGGTGTAGATAGCTGATAAGCTCTGGAGCCGAAGCATGAGGTGACCACATAGGGGCCCAGCCAAGTAGGCTCAAACTTGCCTTTTTTTTCTCGATTTGCTTGGACCTTCTGATTTTCTTTGAGAACCATGTCACCGACCTGGAACTGTCTAGGATGGACCTTCTTGTTATAACTCCTTTTGAGTCGATTCTGGTATGCAACCAGGTGATCATATGCTTGCTGTCTCTTTTCATCTAACAGGTCTAGCTGTGTGAGACGGGCTACACGATAATCTTCATCAGTGGTGTAGTTCTTCATGGAGACTCGCAATGAGGGGAGCTCGACCTCGATCGGCAGAACGGCTTCAGCACCATATACAAGGGAATATGGGGTGGTGCCTGTGGGAGTGCGATAGGAAGTGCGGTAGGCCCAAAGGGCAGGATTGATTTGGAGGTGCCAGTCACGACTAGAATCATTGACAACCTTTTTGAGAAGTTTCAAAAGAGTTTTGTTGGTTGCCTCAGCTTGGCCATTTCCTTGAGGGAAATATGGACTAGAGAAACGGTGATGGATGTGGAGCCTGGCACACAGATCATCCACATGCTGGTTTTCAAAAGGTGTGCCATGGTCTGTGAAAATGGTAGATGGTATGCCGAAGCGGCAAATGATATGGTAAAGGATGAACTTGGATATTTGGATGCCAGTAGTAAGGGTGAGCGGAATCGCTTCAACCCATTTGGTAAAGTACTCTATGGCTGTTATGATATACTTGTGTCCATCCGAAGAGAGGGGGGTGATCAAGCCAACGAGGTCGAGGCCCCAACATGAAAAAGGCCACGGTGGTGCAATAGGCTGTAGATCCTGTGCTGGTGCATGTATCAAATTGGCATGTTGTTGACATGGGAGACATTTCTTGACAAATTCACACGCATCATGTTCCATTGTTGGCCAATAATCTCCAACTCTAAGCAGCTGCTTTGCTAGAACCATGCCACTCGTGTGGGCACCACAAATTCCAGCGTGAACTTCTTGTAAGGCCAGGACGGCCTCGTTTGAATCTAAACATCTAGATAGGACATTGTGATACCCGTGATGATATAGGGTGTTGGCTACAAGAGAGTAGCGGGAAGCTCTGCGAATAAGGTTTTGGCGTTGGTTATTGGTGAGATGGGGAGATATGATACCATTTTTTAGATATGCATGGATGTCGTGGTACCATGGGGATTGGGGACCAACCAAGACACACACCATATTTGCATCGGTGTTCTCATAAGCTGGCAAGTGTAGCTGCTCGACTAGAAATTCATATTGTGTTGCGTCACGTGGGATTTCCAATAAGGATCCGATGGTTGCCATTGCATCTGCTGCTTTGTTTTGAAGTCTTGGGATCTGTGTGAACTGTAGATGTAGGAAATGCTCTTGCAGTTTGTCCACCAGCTCTTTGTAAGGTAGCAACTTGTCATCCTTTGTCTGATATTCATCTAGGACTTGTTTGATAATCAGCTGTGAATCTCCAAATACTTGTAATTCTGTGATATTCCACTGAATGGCTGTTCTGAGACCTGAGATGAGTGCCTCATATTCTGCAATGTTGTTGGTACATGGGAATCCCAATTTGAATGATTTTGGGATGTAGTCACCGTGAGGTGTGACGAATAGGATTCCTGCCCCTGATCCATGTGATGTGTAGGAGCCATCAAAGTATAGTTTCCACATGGGCTGCTCTTCAATCATGCATAAGTTTTCATCAGGGAATTCCATGATTAGTGGATAGGCATCCACCAGTGGTGCTTCTGCTAGCTGATCGGCAATGACTTGCCCTTTGATTGCTTTGCGATCAATATACTGGATGTCAAACTCACTGAGTATCATGACCCATTTTTCCATACGGCCTGTGAGAGTTGTCTTTGATAGTAGATATTTGAGGGGATCCACTTTTGAAATGAGCTTGATTGTGTGACTGAGCATGTAGTGTCTAAGCTTTTGAGTGGCAAAGACCACTGCAAGGCATGCTTTTTCCATAGGTGAATAATTAAGCTCATATCCGACAAGAGTTCGATTGATGTAATAGATGGCTCTCTCCTTGTTGTCATCATCATGCTGAGCTAAGAGTGCCCCCAGTGCTGTAGTGGTTGCCGAGATGTAGAGTATGAGAGGGCGTCCTAGAATTGGTGGTACTAGGATTGGAGAATTGGCAAGATACTCCTTGAGCTTATCAAAGCTTCTTTGACATATGGGATCCCATTTGAAGCTTGTGTCTTTGCATAGGAGATGCGTAAAAGGTTGGCACTTGTCTGCCAACTGAGAAATGAACAGACGCACTGATTGAAGCTTTCCTTGTAGGCTTCTGAGCTGTTTGAGTGTTCTTGGTGGAGGCATCTCTGTTATTGCTTTGACCTTCTTGGGGTCTATCTCTATGCCTCGTTGTGATACTATGAAACCTAGGAGCTTTCCAGATGTAACACCAAAGACACATTTCTTTGGATTAAGCTTTAAGCCATAATGATTCAGACGATCAAACACACGCTCTAAGATGTTGAGGTGTTCATCCCTTGTTTTGGATTTTGCAAGGATATCATCCACATAGTCTTCAAGGATCTTGTGGATCATGTCATGGAAGATTGCTGTCATTGCTCGCTGATATGTTGCTCCTGCATTCTTTAGCCCAAAGGGCATCATATTGTAGCAGAAGGTGCCCCATGGAGTTGTGAATGCTGTTTTATGTTGATCTGCTTCTGCTATACGAATCTGATTGTAGCCTGAAAATCCATCCATTAGTGACAACATTTCATGGCCCGCTATAAGGTCTACGATCATGTCTATGTTAGGTAGCGGGAAATCATCTTTAGGACATGCCTTGTTCAAGTCCCTAAAATCTGTGCATATTTTGATGTCTCCTGAAGGCTTTTTGACAGGTACCATGTTGGAGATCCAATCTGAGTAATCTATAGCTCTGATAATCTTTGCATCTAGAAGCTTTTCTAGTTCTGATTTTACCAATAGAGCTACTTTGGGATGCATTTTGCGTAGCTTCTGCTTTACTGGCTTGACATTAGGATCCACTGCTAGATGATGAACGACAAGATTAGGATCAAGCCCAGGCATGTGCGCATATGACCATGCAAAGTTTGTAGTAGCTTCTTGAAGTAGCGCAGTGAAAGCCATTTCTTCACCTTCTGTCATGTTGGCTGCAATGTAGGTGATCCTCGGACATTCCTCTGTACCTAAGTTGACTGGCTTGGTTTCTTCTATGATGATAGGTGATTGCTCAGGTCTGTAATCCTGGATGGGAGGAAGAGGCAAGTCTTCATCTTCTAGCGCTTGAATTGCCAAGTTTTCACTAGAAGATACACTCTTTATTTTTACTTTTTTGGAATCAGAATGTGCCCTAGAAGGGTTTTCACATAAGGATTCATGTTTTGCTCTTTCTATTTCTCTTTTGCAGCTAAAGCTTGCCTCTTCCCCAAAGTATCCCTCTGGGTCAAGCTTGTAGATGTGAGATGATTCTGAATCTTGAACTGATTGTGGGCCTGATGCCCCCATGAATTCTAGGAGTGCTTCCATGCTTTGGAACTCATCGATGTGTGTAATGCTTGGTTGGTCCCAGTCTATGAGTTCAGGGTGGGTGAGGGGAAGTTCTATGAGATTTATGGTGAGTTGTCGGAGGACAGAAGTCCCTAGGAGGGTGTCATCGTCAAAGATATCATCGTAGGATCTGATTTCTTTCTCTTCAGGGATGTCTTCGATCGTTACAAGGTCATCCTGGCTATTCGAAAAGTTCACGTTGGTCATGTTAGTGCCCGCAGTTGTGGTATTGGGATCTTGTTCAAGCAGGCGAGAGGTATTAAAGCCAAGTCCTTGATATTCTGGATTCTAGGATGGTATGATAGGAAACAAATTTTCGTCCTCTTGTGGTCCTAGACCACCACCTTGATAGTTATAGTGTTCTGTGACATTTTTGTAGGGGATTGGGTATTTCTCTTTGAAGTACTCAAGAAGTTGTGTGTCACGTGATGGGGGATCTTTGTATAACCATTTGTTAATATCTGGATCCATTTCTTTGCTGTTGATGGTACCATGAGACTCAAAAGTCATGTTTCTGATTTGCTTGAGCTTATAATGTTCCTCAACAGGCTTGTTTTGACAACTTGGGTGCCCTTGAGTATGTGGATCACGTGGAAGAGCCCCTACAGCAAATGCATCATTGAGGCTGTATTCGCCACAACCCTGGTTGTTGATCTTGACGGATGATAAGGTGGAAGAGAGGATGGTCTCTGGATCACGATGGGATCGGGATGAGCTAGCAATAGAAGTACCAATATCGGTTCCAGGACAATGAGTAGAATGAGGGAAAGATGCTTCCATCGCACGACAGTATGCGAAGGGGTTAGGATCAGTGTGGATGGTAACCTCAGTGCCTTGATGTGGAAACTTGATGCACTGATGGTAAGTAGATGGTACAGCCTTAATGGAATGGATCCATGGGCGGCCGAGAAGAATATTAAATGGTAGGTCAAGATCAACAACGTGGCAGACAGTATCTTGCATTGCTAGGCCTAGATGGATAGGCAAGGTGATAGTACCTTCGGAGGTACGCTCCAAGTTGTCATATGCTTTGATAGTGATCATCTCATGTTGTATGTTAGCCTCCGTGAACTCGATCTTCTTGATGAATTTTAATGTGCACAAGTTGAGGGCTGAGCCATTATCCACCAGAACTCGTTTAATGGCGAAATCTCTGACCATGACAGCAATGCGGAGAGGGAGAGTATGGTCAGGAGCGACATCTGGTATATCAGATTCTTTGAAGGATAAGGCACATGCTGCTGATAGGTGTCCCACAAGAGTTTCAAACTGAGTTGTGTTAATGTCCGTGGGGACATGGCCTTCTTTTAGAGCTTTGTCCAGGATCTCCTGATGGATGGGTGATGTGCGGAGCAAATCCAAGATAGATATTTGGGCTGGCATGTTCCCAAGATGCTCTATGATATTGTATTGTGCACTTGGTGCATTATGCTGTGTTGCGCGTGCATTTGATGCTGGCCTGGTGTTAGACTATGTTGTGGATGCAGTAGACGTTGGCCTTGGAGGAGCAGCTGACCTCGAAGGAGCACCGGCAACAGTTATCCTACCACTGCGGGTAGTTGCAGCACATTGTCGATCCGGCCCTCTGACGTGGATGGTATTGATGGTGGGCTCATCTTGGATGGGCTCAACCGGAGTTATGCATCCGACATACTTGTCATAGTTGATGTAGGTCGCTGTGTGATCTTCTTGCTTGCCTTTGCCACGATTTTGGGGCTGATTGGCGTTGGCTTGATTCTTCCCGGTATTGTGTTGAGGGAACACATTTTGATATATTTGCAAACCAGCGTTGGGTGAAGCTTGAGCTGGTGCATCGACCTGGATCTCCTTGCGATCAATGAGATCCTGGATGTAGTTCTTAAGCCGCATGCACTTCAATGTTGTGTGCCCCTTCACACGATGGTAATCACAGTATTCATGTTCTTTATACCAATCAGACTTTGGTGCGTTGTCATCCTTCAGTGGGATGGGCGGATATGTAATCATATTTGCCTTGGCTAGCTGATAAAAGATCTGATCCAGAGGCTCACCCAAAGGTGTGAAAGTCCTCTTTGGATTGTTCTGATTGTTGGGTTTGTTCTGCCTTGGGGCAACGTTAACTGCGTTAACAAGATTGTCCTGACGTGCTGGCTGTTGCTGTTGGTATTGCTGCTGATACTGTTGCACAAGTGGTTGATGAGCTTGAGGAGGCTGTTGATAAATAGGTGCTTGATATGCGGGAGCTGGTGGTTGCTGATAGATGGGCGCTTGTGGCGGTTGGTATGTTTGAGTTGGTGTAGGACTAGCCACAACGAATTGTACATTCTTAGTGTCAGTGGCTCCATCTGTAACAACATTCTTGTTACGATTCCAGTAACGGGATTTATCATTGTTGGGTTTGTTCTTGGAATCATCCTTGAAGTGACGAATAGTGCCTTCGTCTAGGAGAGCTTTCTCGATGCCTATGCCTTTGCTCTTGATGTCTTGGTATGTCTGGAGACAGTTCATTTGCATGTGGTGGGATAGCTTTGGATGCAGGTTATCAATGAAGATCTTTGTTAGATGCTTCTCTGGCGGCTGATATGATAACCTAGTTGTAAGATTCTGCCATCTTTGCAAGTATTCTGCAAGGCTTTCTCCATCTTTCTACTTTGAGTTGCATAGGTCTAGCAAGGACAACTCATTCTCCACATTATGGGCATAGTGTGTGATGAACTTCTCAGAGAGTTCAGCAAAGGTTTTTATTGTCCCATGTGGTATTTTGTAAAACCACTCAACAGCAGTTCCTCCCAAGCTTTTGGAAAACAGGCGCAGGAGATAGTTATCACTGTAAGCCACTTCTTGGCATGCCATGTAGAACTCTTTGATATGGTTTACTGGATCTCCTTTTCCCGATACTTGTCGAACTTAGGCATCTCAAAATGCTTGGGGAAAGGGATAGTTGCTATGGACCGATCGAAGGGATATGAGCACACCTCTTCGAACTTGTATGTTTTATTCTCTGTTCCGCTTTGTAGCTCCTTTAGAGCATTTTTCATTGCTTCCCACTCAGCATTGAGTGGCGAGGGAACTGAGACTTCTGCTTGTGATGGAAGCTGTGGAACTGGATATGGCGCTTGCTGTGGATAAATAGGTTGGAACTGATTTTGGGGCAATGGTTGCTGGGGATATTGCTGGTGTGGCATAGGGGGATATTGTGGTAAATGATATGGAACCGCTTGATGTTGTTGGGCTGCTTGCTGTTGTTGAACTGGCGGTTGTTGTGGGACTGCTTGCTGATATTGGACATTTGGAACTTGCTGTTGTAACTGATGGGTGGGAACTTGTTGTTGCTGGGGGATGATAGGGATTTGTTGCTGGGGCTGATAGCAAGGGACTTGCTGTTGTTGAGGAATGATGGGTGTTTGCTGAAAGGGGACATGTGGTTGCTGTGGGGGAGGCTGTTGGAACGATGCTGCTTGGGGGTATGATGGTGGTAGTTGCTGAGGTTGGTTTTGGGTTTGGCTGATATAAGCTGGGTGCATGCCTGCGTTACTTAGAGGTGGAACAGATGTGGGGAAGCTAGAAGCAAAGGGTGATGGGGTAAGATAGCTGGGGAAAGTTGGCTGTTGAGGTGGTGGAACTTGCTGGAAGGTATTTGGGATTTGGGACGAATAGCTTGAAGCCAGCGGTGGTTGGGGTAGTTGCTGCTGTGCTGCTTGGGCGAAGGCGGTTTGTTGACTTGCAACCATAGATGTAGGGGATTGAGATGGGATCCCCCATGCCTTCATTTCTTCTTTTGTAAGGCCCCACTGAGAGCTTGTGTTAGGGTGCACTGCAGCGGATGATGGAATGGTAGGAGCAACGGGAGCTTGGGACACGAATGATGGTTGAGAGAAAGGAGCTTGTTGAGGTTGTGGTTGAGCGGATGCTTGTGAGGAGGAAAATGAAGGAAACACCCAAGAGAAAGATGAGGTTGGAATGGGAAGTGATTGCGCTAACCCCAAAGAAGAAGGTACGGGTGCTTGGGGGGTGAAGGGTGACGGTGCTCCTTTGATGGTGAAAGGCGTTGCTTGACTTGCGGATGGTGGCGAAGCTTTTGGTGTAAAAGCTTGCGTGAGAGGTGGAAGCTGACTTTGGGTTAAGCGTTGGATTTGGGCTTGGGCAGCCATAGCAGATGATGAAGCAAAAGGGGTAGGAGATGGAGCGGATGGCGCTGCAGCTTGTGTTGCGGGACTGGCGAGGCTTCCTTGCAAGAAAAGGGGAATGGTGGAAAGCTCTTGGGGTGTTTTCATGATAGGATCGGGGAATGATTGGACAAACGGAGAATATGCTTGTGCTGGAACTTGGATAGTATTGATGGGGATGCGTGGATAGAGAGATGGTGGGATGGAGGTACTTTCTGATAGATAGTGGGCAAACGTGCTTTGCTGATGTTGTGGTACAAGGGCATTGGTCGCTGGTGGGCTTTCTGGAGGATTTGCAAATGCTTGGATTGCCAACGGGGATGAAGGGATGTTTGGATCTTCACATGGGTTACTGGCTTGGATCTGGGGATTGTAGGTCATCATGGCGTTGGTGAAAAGGTTGGGATCGGATGAGGTTGTTGGTGGATAAGGATTCATGCTTCTTCTTTTCCGAGATCTGGTCTCAACAGGCATGGAGATGCAAGTGCTAAATGGATGCAAGATGTTTGGCTAAAAGATGTTGATGGATGCAAAGTTGATGAACTTCTAAAGATGATGACTTTCTAGAATGCAATGCAAGGATGGATGAACTGCTCGGATTTGGATCAAGGATGGTGGAAGATTGGTGGGAGATGGTGGCAAATTGGTAAAAAAGCTTGGTGATGATGGAGGATTGGTGGGATGCTCTGATTTGGGTCAAGATTGGGTGGAGGATTGGCGGGATGCTGGTGGAAGATTACTAAGTGTCAACAATGAGTTGTTATTTTTCCCTGATGGAGGATCAGTGATAGGATTTGGGCCAACCTAGGATAGACTGATGATCTTCGATTAACTGGATGCTTATCAATACAAGCCAATCTCTTGCTCGAGATGATGAGGCTGTGCAAGGACAAGTTGGATTTCCTTTAGACAATGCTCTGTCAAAAAGGGGATGCTTTCTGATTTAGGATAAGGGATGGAAACAACTCAAAGGTTTTGAACACTAAGTGTTTGTGGATTTTGAATCTCTGGATTTGGTACAAAAGATGGTGGGTTCTGATTTAGGTGATGGATGCTGGATTTTGGATGAAGGATATGGGATTCTGATGGTGGATTGCTGATGGAAAGATGGTGGAGGATGATGGAATAATGCTCTTTCTAAAAGGATGATGCAGATGCGACTGGGATGGATGATCTATGATGCTGCTAGGAGGATGATGGTGCATGCAACTAAGAAGGATTTCTAGGATGTAACTAAGGTTTGGTGATGATGCAAAGATGAAACTAAGATGAAGCTAGGATGACGGACTTTCGAGATAAGATTGTGAGATCTGAAGGTAGAATGGACATGTGATGGATCCAGCTAATCTTCTCTTTCAAGGTTGATGTAGCGATGGTTTACTCGGAAATGGTAGGCAAACTGTTTGACTCTTGCATTATAGCCAATATTATCAAGCCTTTCTTGACATTTTTCTTCTGCTTGGGTTGCTTGGACAAAGGATTGATGGCTTTTAAGGTTCCTTTTTGCAACTTTCTTCTCTTGATAATCTTTGGATTTGGGCAACTTAGCTTTTGGATGTTTGATCAAATTGGGCATATCTTTGGAAAATTCTGATAGGTTTGGTCCTAGAACAAAAGGCTCTTTGGATATCTGATTTCTGCAAGATTTTCTAAATATCAATTTTGTTGATTGGTTTGATTTTCTCAAGTGGCAAAGGATAAATTAAAAAGACTTCTGACAAAGCAATCTCCGCAAAGGGTAAAGCAACCTTGTGGGATACAAACAGGATGACTGACTCTGATAAAGCTTTGAAAGTGTATGTTTCAACAAGTGTTTTCATGAAGTCTTTGACTGTCAAGCACTTCAAACAGATCTACCTAAGGAAGGTGAGTATCAAAATCGCTTGCCCACAGCTTGGTATCCCCCAGAAGGGAATACAAATGGTGAGTAATCTTGAGGCGACCCGGTAAACCCCTTGGAATCGGTCCTTGCACAAGGATTTTGATACTTTTGGATGTAGATAGGGTAGCCTCTATTTTATCAGGTTTTTAATAGTTCCGTGGAGTCTCCATACCCGGTTATGCTGACCGCCTGTGACTCACTTAAGAGCCTAGCCAACAACGCTGGGGGAGGAATATTTACCTTTCCCCAAACATTTGTATTTGGCACAAGACGCCCGGCGATTAGGAGATGTAAGTGAGTACTTTTTGCCTTCACTTTATTTATATAGCGGCTGGGGGGGGATACCGGTTTGAGGTCGTTCTCCGAGGAGGAAGCGCTTTTCTCCTCGGACAGGCCTCGCTAAAAGTAGAACAAGTGAACTTGTCCAAGTTCAAATGTTCTACGTTGCTTACTTTAACAAGGATTTTGCAAGAAGATAAAGCTCCTAGATGCACATCAAGCAAGTTTGTTCATTTTCCCAATTTGATTTAAGTGTGTTTGAACTTTGAAATTTTGAAGACACAAGTGCTTAAGGTTTGATTTGTTCTTTTTCCAAAAAGTAAGCGATTTGAGCGATTGCAAGTTCTTTCTTTGATCATTCAAGATTGAGATTGGCGTGTTGATTTAGAACTTTGAAGTGCTTTTTTTTTTTTTTTTTTGTCCTTTAAGGCATTCAAGATTGAATTTGCATTTTGCTTGAATTGAAAAGGAGGGAATAGAGATGTTTGTTCTTTTAATGCATTCAAGATTGAGTTCAATTTTCAAATGGACAATGACTCTTAGGACTTAGCTTCATTCCTTTAGTTTCATTCAAGATTTGGTTTGCTCCATTTTAGACTTCAAAACAAAGTTGCCTAGATTTAGTTTGATGCATGAATTTTAAAAGGCATTCAAGATTTTGCAATAAGAGACTTGTTCACATCAATAACAAAGCTTTAGGACTGATTTAGGAAAATTTTGAAACCTTTAGGAAAGTTTAGGAACCAAATTTGAAAAGTTTTAGCAAAGCTTTTTGATGATTTTGTTCCTAGTTTGCTTTGAGATTTTTAACAAAACTTTGAAGACATTGCAAATGAAGTTCTTTTTTAGCTCTCTTTGATGCTTTTTAATTTTGATTTAGGACCATTTAGGATGATTTTTTAGTTGATTAGGGACCACTTAGCTTTCCAATGCAAACTTGATGTTCTTTTTATGCTCCCAAATCATAAAATGTTCCTACTTTGCATGAATGCATTTAAAACCTTGATGTTGCAAGGATGCAAATGTTTTGATTGATTTTTTCTTGTTTGTTAGAATAAATTTTGCAAATTTTAGTTCTTAATGCATTTAAGAATGATTTGGGGGTTTATTTTAAGCACTAAAACAAGGTTTGTATGATTTTGCTTCCTTATGGATTTTTTTTTGAAAAAAAAATGGCCATGACCTTGCTAGAAGAAGAAAAAGTAGATGGAATAGAAGAATATAGACAAGAAGAGGAAGAAGAATTTGAAGAGCTCCATCCACCTATAAGCTTGAAAAATCTGAAAACACTCCAAAATCTATCAGAATGTTTGCAAAGAACCCGTGAAGTGGGTCCCACCGGGCGTGCCAGAATGTAGACTATGATTTTGAACCTGTTACCTGTCTTGAAAGGCTGAAACATTCAAACATTAGACTAATCTAACATGTTCATGAACTAAAAAACAGCATAAGACATGAAAACAAAACCAAAGCCACCTCAAGATTGTTGCTAAAAACAAGTGCTATAGAGCAAATGTTTGATTCGCTTCAATTAGAGGGATGTGGGTGTGCTCTCAAATGCATGGAGAGGGATTTATGGTGATGCATAAATGATGAGAAAAGCTTGAAATATGAACTAAGATTAATCCATTAAGCTATTCTAAGATGTGTTAGAAAGCATGAAAAACATGAAGAAATCTAACAATTAAGATGTATGCTAAGATGATCTAGCTAAAAATGCTCATGATAACAATGCATAAATGATAAAAACTAAGCTAATAATTTGCTCTTGGAAGGAGGAGTATTTATAGGATTTCCTAAGGGCTTGGGTTAGGAGGATAGGTTAGAGTTTGGGGTAAGGTTAGGGGTTGAGTCAAGGGGATAAGGATGAAGACTTTCTAGAAGAATCTAGGCTTTTTAAGGATAAAGAGGAATTTAGGAGATAAATAAAGATTTATTTATCTCAAAAGCTTTAATGAGTTTGAGGCTCATTAGGGGAAGGGTTATCTCCTTGTGACAAGTGTCATAAGGGGATTGGGTTGAAAGATGGGAGGAATGTGCACAATTTGGGAAATGTGCCTAAGGTCAAAGGGTGTAAGAAAGGGGTGAGGGGCTTCTTAAATGCACCATAAATGCATGTAAGAGGGATAAAGAAGCCTTAAATGCTTTCAATGTATGTAAGAGAAGCCTCTAGAAGTTTGTTGACTTTGGGTCAAGCTTAGGAGTTGGCTAACCTTGTTTAGGGAATGTGACAAGGTTAGGGGGAGGATTAGGATTAGGATTAGGGGATTTTAGGATTAGGATGGGTGAAGAGGTTGGGTTGAGAAGTTTCTAGAAGAGTTTAGAGTTTTCTTAGGTTTTATGGAATAAAAGTTTATTCATTCCAAAAGCTTAAGTTTGGGAAAATTTATTGAAATATTTTCAATAAATATGAAAATTAAATATTTAATCTTAATTAAATATTTTGAGTTGAGATTAGGGTTAGAAAAGATGGGATTAGCCTTTTAATCGAAATTAAGAAGGGATTAGAAGATTTTGGAAGAGGTTAGTGGTCTTAAGGAAATTGGCCAAGTTTTGGTCAAAAAATAAATTAATTATTTATTTTGAGATTTTTGGTCAATTTATTAATTAAAATAATTAATAAATAGGGGATTAATGTTTAAATAAGATTTAAACATTTTTGGGAGGGATTTCTTAATTAAATATTTTTAATTAAGAAAAAGGGATTTAATGACATAAAAATAAATTAATTAATTAAATAATTAATTAATTAATAAATGATGATGTCATCAGAGATTTTTCAAAAAATAAAAATACTTTATTTTCTAAAGGATTTTTAGGTGTCTACACATACATAGGAATTCTTTTAGAGAAACAAAAATAAGAATAATAATGATATATAATTAAATATTATTTGATGAGAATTTAATGTTGATGTCTTTGTTATTGGAGTTTTTGGTTTTTGTGTTTGATTGTCGGTATGGGTAGCATTAAGTTACATTTTAGGAATTGTTATCAGAGGCTTGGGGTTTTACCTTTCTACTCTGGCATAGATATTTACAATCTTTGTAATGTAATAATGGTTTGGATCTTTTTACCCAACCTTTGTTCATTTTTAATCTCATTAGTTTGTGAACTCTTTGAGATATTTTTTTTATGATATGGTTTGAGGACTAGTATGGATTTTTGTGATGTTTGTTTTGAGGATCAGTGTGTGTTCTTATTGGCATCAATGGAACTAATATTTGATCATTGTTCTTCTATGAGATTTATGAGATTTATTTAACTTATGAGCTTGGGGTAGGTTATCTAGGTAATAGAGGGGAAGTGGATTGCTTTGGAGGTGCCAGAGCCTAGAAGTGGCTTCTTGGGTATCCTTTGCAAACTATTTTATAAAGTGATAACTTAAATACATTGAGATTTTTAAAATGAATTAATAAGATATTTGTGTTCCTCACCCATGCCTCGAGTGCTAGTACATGATAGGATGGTTTGTGAGAAGATGGTTGCCTCTTGCATGGACTTGGATATAGCATAGTTGGTACCTTATCTACATGAGAGGATTACTGGTATTGCATAGAGTCACTAGGAGGCTGGGGTCAAGATAGACTGCCAAGGTAACTCTAGAGTTGACTCATGTGATGAAACTTCCCTTTATGCATCTTACATTTCCTACATGTGTTGGTTGCCTATGAGATTAGTATGCTTACCTTCAAGCATTTTGAGTTGTACCTTTTTTGAAATAGACATATTTTAGGATCCTTTCCTTAGGTTTTGTATTATTATTGGATTTTGGTATTTTTTATTAGAGTGGGATCTTTTGTTATCTCCTCAACACGATGGGAGTGGACTTTTTGGTTCCACATGCTTGGGTGGTAGTGATTCTATTACCATTGAGATTTCAATGTTCATGATGGTGTTGGATGATCCTTATTGTTATTACCTTCTTCTTGTTCTTGTTGGATACTTTCTCTTATTTTTCATATATTGTACTTATACTTTGTATCTTGGTTTATTATTACATACCTTATGACTTGTGCAATAGATCTTCATTATTATGTTTACCTTGTGGTATCAGATGTATCTAGGTTTTATTTATGAGATGATGTACTTGTTATTCGTTTGCATTATATGGAGTTTGTATATTATTTGTTTTATTTAGTATATTAATTAACTTACATAAATTCTACGTCATGGAACCCCTAGGATTTGTAATCT
This sequence comes from Chamaecyparis obtusa, assembly GCA_027943335.1. Taxonomy (NCBI): domain Eukaryota; kingdom Viridiplantae; phylum Streptophyta; class Pinopsida; order Cupressales; family Cupressaceae; genus Chamaecyparis; species Chamaecyparis obtusa. The sequence goes on from BSBK01007348.1 coordinate 407,981, forward strand.
ATAAACGAGTTACACTTGTGAGTGTGTATTGTCTTATGTTATATTGTTTCTGCTTTGTTATTCATTGTTGTTTGTAAACTTTTAAGAAAAAAAATATTCTATAAAATTAGTAACATGTTTTAGGTTAATTTCTTCTAAATTCCCTGGCGGGGAATTACATAACTGATGCAAAGCTTGATTGAGTGTTGATTGGTATATGTTTGATGACAACAAATCAATTATTGTATTGTCATTGATGTCAACTTAGTGTTGTTTTGGTTGACAATGAACTGATAAGTGTTTGAGTTGCTAATTCCAATGTGTAGTGAGTATGTGAAGGCATTGGAGTGTGCGCTTCTTATGGGAGACTTAGAGATGTCTCTAGTTGTTGTATGTATAACCACAATTTCTAGAAATAAGTAGGCAAAGAGTGTTTGGATTGGAAAGATAAAGTACTAAGAGGGGAGGGGTGAATCAGTACCCTCATAAACTTTCAACACTTAACAATTTGAAATAGTAGTTATTAACTAACCGATTGAGTCCATTGTTTGTAACATACATTCATATAACTTGAAAAATAAAAGTGCATGTAAACAAAACAATAAATCATTCATGAAAATAAGTACACATGACTCAGATATTTTGGTTACGTAGAAACCCTTGTTAGAAGGTAAAAACTATGGTGGGGATGACACCCACAAATTCTTCACTGCTACAGTAAATAAAGTATGTCGGTTAAGGCTAAAATTGTTGATCACTTCTGATGATCTTACCCTGTTAGGAGTAACAAAAGATCAACTAGATCTACCTTGTTAAAGGATTTTAGCAAGACAAATTATGTGTGCACTCGGTTAAGAGATTTACATAAGACGGTTAAAGTCTACTGTGTTAAGAGATTTACAATCCGCTAAAATGGTTAAATTGATAACAATAGAATATCTGTAAAATGACAACTTATGCTTATCTGAATCAGATCTATGAAATATCAAATGAACATCACCTCAATGTGTTGAATACAACCTTCTGACCTACTCAATAGCCTTGTATGTTTCTGATAAAACTGATATTGTCTCTAATTAACTTCTTTATCATATAACCCTTGTCTGATCTCTGATGTCCCTGTGTGCGGCTACTGCTTCATGATCTCTCATATCATGCATGATTAAAAATGACATCTTTTACAATTATATATCAAACTAATTTGACCTAATTAGGGTTACAACATCTTAGAAAACCTAAGATCAACAGTGTAAAAAAATAACCTAGATCTAACCGTTACATAGGAATCATCACAAAATTAAATGATTACATCCATATTGAATATGCCTTGATCTTGGTAAACCATTTATAGATCCATGTAAACCATTTTCATAGAGATATGTGTCATTCCTGATTACTATGTTGTTTCTTGAATAACTCTGTAATCACTGCATTCGATGTTCGGTGAATAACTAATGCTCGATATGTAGAATGCTCAGTGATTACTAGCTCGATACTCGGTAATTCCTGATGCTTAGTAAACACGCTTGGTTAAACTTGTATTCTGATAGCTTTAAGTTATGCCTTGTATTTTCTCAGTGTGAAGGCTTAGTATGTTCAACCGACTGACTTGTTCTCTCCTTATTCCAACCTTTACCGACTAAGTAATTTATGATTATACCGATTGAACTCATTTGATACTAATGATTTTTTTTAATGCTCAAGTAGAGATAACAATCTCCCCCTTTGGCTTTAGTATCAAAACCTTATGTATATGTACCGACTTCAAAATTAACTAACTGTACATTGAATTCTTCCTTTTCTGACTAACACCTATCTTTGTGCATGCTCTTGGTAGTGTGAAGTACATAGTGGCATATACACAATTGTCCCCCTTTTTGAAATTAATTCCAATACAAAAAAAATATGTACTTACAACTTATCAAAAATATACATTGGTCTTTCAAGTTGTCAAGAGCAATGTGATCAAGACCGACTTGTGCATGCATATCAAAAATATTCTCCAAAATTGAAATCTCCAGGGTAGCTACTAAGGCTTTTTCCTTCTCAATATGTCTTTCCATAATTTTCAGGTGGGGAAGCAGCTCGGCTTGTAGCTCGGTGACTCAGTCACTTATGTTATTTTCCTTCTTCCTCAAGTCCGATCTCAACCGCCTAAGTTCTTGAACTTTTAGTATATGCTTATGAAAAGCATTAGGCTCGATTAAAGATGCATTTGCACTGACCAAGATCTCTTCATCTAATTTCTTAATCTTTTCGCTAACCTCAACAGTGAATTGGTCTATAGTGCATAATTTAAACAAAATTTGTACAATTCTCTGAGTAATAGATTCAAGTTCAGTTACTACCTCAAATAACTTCACTTTATTTATAGCCACTTCTTGGCTGATTTTCTCTGCTTGCTTCTGTTGTATCTTTTCTTCAGCCCTTTCTTCAATTCTCTTTTCTGCATCAATATCTAGGGTGTTTATGTGTTGAGTTAGAGATGCAAGTTGATCAAGAATGGGAGAATCCTCATTCATTGTAGTCTCAGGAACAACTTGCTGAAGGATGTCTCTAACCTCCTCTAGAATCTATTTGATTTTTCTTTCTTTCCTTAATTTATCTCGTGTTGCCTTCCTCGTGCATACTTTCCCATATTTTCTAAGTTCCTTGGGGTCTAATGTTCTTGGGTCACATTCTAGTATCTCAATAATTTCATCCAGTGTTACTGGTCCTTTTCCATGCTTCTTTTTCTTCTTCTTCTTTTGTGGTGACGATTTAACAAATGGAACTAGAGCTTTAGTCTCTATGTTTGTTTGTTCTAGCTCGATAGATACACTTTCTTCTTTATGTTCCCCGGTGACCTGTGTCTCAGTTGATTGTCCTGGGCCATCGGTATTGGTGTCTTTTTGTGTTGTTGGCTCTGTCTATTTATTTTCCTCCATTACTTGTGATCCTTCCTCTATTTGTTTAGGTTGATTTGTCTTTGTTGTGCCCTATTCACTTGTTCCTTTCTCCCCTATAGTGTCTTTTGTTTCTTGGGGGTTGAGCCTTCGGGTTCCTTCTGTGATATTATCTTAACTACTTGTACTAAGATCGGTAGGTCACCCGGTATTACACTAGTTTCTACCTCAGTAGGTGCATTCTCTTCAATTTTTTATGTAGCAATAGTAATATCTTCATCATCCTTAACATCACCAGGATATCCATTAGTGGTGTCTTCAATAAGAACATCATTTGTCCCTATTATCAATACTTGCTCGGGAGGATCCCAGTATACTTCTTTATATCCTACCGGATAAAAATCTATAGCTAGGTACCTCGGTGTCAGATAAGTCTATTGGTTCCTTGGTAACCAGATCAACATCATCTGAGTGTATACCTTTACCTTTTCTTTTCTTCTTCTTCTAGGGTATCACCACCAGTGCCAACTTATATACTTTTTCTCGGGCTTGGAGGATTGAAGTCCATAATAGTTGACTATTTTCATCTACCTCCTCAAGCTTTCCGGCCAAATGGTTCAATTTTCGACTCTTCACCAAAAATCTTTTAGAATATTGTTTCATCAAGTCTTCTATCTCGGTAACTGTTAATGTGGGCATTGCCAATATCAAAGAGTGTTCCCTCATCTTTTTCTTAGTACTCAAGGCATATGTCCATCTTGCAGATATCGATTCATACAAACTCTTTGGTACATATTTATTAAATTCTACCGGTACCTTTTTAAACTTTATCATCATTTGTATGATGGCCTCTTCTATCTTATTTTGATCCTCGGTTGACATACGTACAAACTGACTTAATTGTGGGTTTCCAAGGCCTCCAATTTCTATTATTTTTTCTGCTAGTTCATCAATAGATTGATTTTTATTCACAACTACCTTGAATTGATCTTAAACTTCATCTTCTTCATCTTTAGTGTCATCTTTTTCCCTTATAAGCTTTCTCCTCTTCTTTGGTGCCTCAAAGGTGGCTTGTGCACCTCTCTTCCTCTTTTGGTAAATCTTTGTAGGAGTGGGCCTTGATATTTTTACAACTTCTTTCTTTAAAGGCAGAGAAGCAGCTATGGTAGATCGTGTAGCCCTTGTTTGTACTTATTTTTGCTTCCTCTTTGCAGTGGTCTTAACCGATGTAGACTCAATGTCTTTCTCTGACTCGGTTGCCTCTTCATCATATGCAGTGTTAGCTAGGAGTAATTATTCCTCGGTCGCTACCTCAACCAAAATATCCTCAGATGCTTCAACATCATCTGCATCATCTCCAAATTGTTTCACTAACTTGTCCATCATTTTCTAAGATTTCTTTGTTACTTTGCCAATTACAAGAACCATTTTTATTCTCTATTTGGCCTCTTCATAGGTTCCAAACCTAGTAGCCTATGGATCCTTAGGCTCTGCCAGTAAAGCCTTTATTAACCTAAATGCTCGATCAATATCCATTTTTTAGCCCATTGGTGCTAGCCATTTTGTTCTCGGTTCAATAGCTTTTATCAGTGTGTGGTCGGTGTCTACTAAGAAACATGTATCATGCTCATATTCCTCAACCAACTATCTTGGAATCATGCTTCTTAGATTCATTATGTCCTTAAATTGCTCAAAATAAACATCCATTATACTCACAAAATCTTGTCCCAAACTTTGAATAAAGTCATTAATTTGTAGAGTAATTGGCTTATCAGTGGTCCAATCAACATTGCCTATGGAGGGGAAAAAGTTTTGCACATAGAAAAATATGCAAAGTAGCAATGAACCAAACTTACATGTATTGTATTTTGTAGACCGAATGGTTCTATATTCTATTCTAACTGCTTCAGCAATAACTCGGCAAGGTCCAATTAAAATCCCTTCATAATTTTATAAGCTATGTCCACAGCTCCACACGGTACGCTATTAGGTCTGCTTGATTGAAATATTTTATAAGCAATAACATATGCATTGAACCTAGTTTTGGGAGCAATGATGGTTTTGATTTTCAATCCTCTACCATCCCATTTAGCTCCTGTAGCTTTCTCTATCTCGATTCTTAGTGCACTCCTAGTGCTTTCACCTTGTCAATTATAGGATAACCGGTAACTGCGTGAATAATATCCTTGGTGATCTTAACAGGTTCATCTAACCATATTTTTCCATCATGTACATGGCTCAAAATAATCCTGATCCATTCATTCTTGAAAACCCTCAAGAAATGTAAGGCATTAACCAAACCATTCTCTCTAAATGTGTATGCTCATCTTTTAGTTTCACGTCAACACTTAACTCTTAAAAGGTGTTTTGGGGCTCGAAATCACCTACCTCTCCAATTTGTCAATGTATGTAGGCTCGAATGTCTTCAACCAGCAAAACCCTAGGTGGTATGCTCAAAAAGCTCCAGTTTTGTCGGTCTGCGAAGCAACCTCGGGATGAAGTTTGTACTTCGGCTCATCACAAGTTGCAGACATAATTAACTTAACATCCTTCTCAGCTCTAGTCTTAGATTTTTTGACTTTTGATGCAGACGCCATTGTTTTTTGATTTAGGGCTTCGGGAAATAGCAACAAAATGGCTCAACGAAGATGGAACTTACTTGTAACTATGATAAATTTGTTCGAAAACCTTCAAATCTTTGTTCAACTGCTCTGGAGATCCTTCACACAAATTCTCACTTGAAATCTCTATGTTCTTCATGTTCACAATGTGAAAAATAAACTAAGTCCATCGTGTATTTATAGCAAATTCCAAATTTCCGCTCAAACTTTTCGCAATAAATGCTTGAACTAACACGGCTCGATAAGAATAGTTGTGCTCAATGTATACTTCAAAGTATCCAAAGCTCAGTTAACACATAAGATATCACTCATTTAATACCATGTCTCAGTTAACCTTGCTAGTAGTTACTGACTAACAAATTCTCACCCGATCTTGCTTATACCGACTGTATACATTTAAGGCTCAAAACATATGAAACCATAGTGCATCTTGTTTCATGCAGATTTGGTATTCAATCACTCGATATAAGGAACTGTATGTTAGATATAACCGATTTGAATTTGTAGTTTCATACATGCCTTTTCAACTTAGGTGGAAGTGGTGATGTCACCTAATCCAATGGACAAGGTTTCACCGACTGCATTTCTTGACTCAACATTATCACTTGATTCTTTTCTCCACATTGTCTTTCTTATCCTTATGATGTCCTCAATTGTATTTCCATTTTCATAAGTTTGTGTCTTTGGTGCTCAGTCTGTAATCTTTACTTAAGTGACCGACCTTGTGACAATGTAAACATGCCATACTAGTGTATGTCTAGTTGTAAGATCTACCTCTCTAGTTCTTTCTTTCTCATGCAATTAGCTACAATATGTCCATACCTTCCACATCCTGTGCAATTAACCCATGTGTTCTAAGACCAAGTCTAAGCATTACCTTATCTTCTTGGTTGATAGGTTTTGTTCTATCCTTTCGGTGTCTAGACTTGCTTCATCTTAGTCTTGCATTCTTGTGATATGTGTCCATGCATGTTGCAACTGCAATAGCTTTTCTCCATGTAAGGTTTGTTAGGAATCCTATTAAACTTAGATTTTCACTCATGTGCTTGATGTCCATACTTTTTACAACTATAACAATAACCATTAAACTTAGGAGTGGATTTAGGAATACATTTAGCTTTGCTCCTGCAAACATTGGATGTGTGGCCCGGTTTTCCACAATGATAATATGATAGATTCTTTAGTCTTTGATTTGTGTAGGCATTCATTTGTTCATCTTGTCTTGATGGTTCTCCTTTCTCGATGTAGCCTAATCTAGTAGTACTTCCAAGTCCTCTTTGACTGATCAGAAATTCATTAATTTTCTTAGAATTATCTTCAACTTTCTTAATCATCTCATTATGTTGTTATTTCATCTTGACTTCATTTTTCAATCTCTCATTTTCTTCTTTGAGTTCATTGATGTCTTCTAGTTTCCTTGTAATTTCACTGTTCACTCTGTTAACTTCCTGACTCGTAACAATCATCTAATTAGAAATTTCAAAGTGATGCTTGGTAAGTCTCAGTATCTCAGATTCCTTCTCTTGTAGCTTCTCAGTCATTTGTCTCATGTGTTCAATAGCTAATTTCCTTTCTTGTTTGGCTTGTCTAGCATTGTTCACGACATCAATTATTCTTGTGTCTCTTGACCGATTTGCAAGGCTTTGACTTGTTCAGTAAGATGTAGATTCTTTTCTAATAAATTAGATATTCCTCCTTCAGATATGTCAAATATACTGCCATATCTAGATCCAGATGTCTCAAAGGGGCCATCTATATCTTCTTCATGATAATCAGTCTCACTGTAATGAATAGCCATATCCTTCCTCTGAATCAGTAACTTCTTCAATTCATCTCGAGCTTTCTTGTATTGTTCAATGAAGATTTGCATCTGAATCTTTTGATTCTCAATAGTCTTATCCAACCTATATCTTTCCATCCTTAGATCTTTACCTCTTTAGTGGTTAAACTTTCTTAATAAGAGATCTAGCTCTGATACCAATTGTTGGGATTGGAAAGATAAAGTATTGAGAGGGGAGGGGTGAATCAGTACCCTCATAAACTTTCAAGACTTAACAATCTGCAATAGTAGTTCTTAACTAACCATTTGAGTCCATTTTTTGTAACATGCATTCATATAACTTGAAAATGTAAAGTGCATGTAAACAAAACAATAAATCATTCATGAAAATAAGTACATATGACTCAGATATTTTGGTTACGCAGAAACCATTGTTGGAAGGTAAAAACTACGGTGGGGATGACACCCACAAATTCTTCACTACTATAGTAAATAAAGTATATCGGTTAAGGCTACAATTGTTGATCACTTCTGATGATCTTACCTTGTTAGGAGTAACAAAAGATCTGCTAGATCTACCTTGTTAAAAGATTTTAGCAACACAAATTATGTGTGCACTCGGTTAAGAGATTTACATAAGACAATTAAGTCTACTATGTTAAGAGATTTACAATCTGCTACAATAGCTAAATTGATAACAATAGGATATCTATAAAATGACAACTTATGCTTTTCTAAATTAGAACTATGAAATATCAAATGAATATCACCTCAATGTGCTAAATACAACCTTCTAACCTTCTCGGTAGCCTTGTATATTTCTGATAAAATTGATATTGTCTCTGATTAACTTCTCTATCATATAACCCTTGTCTGATCTCTGATGTCCCTGAGTGCGGCTACTACTTCATGGTCTCTCGTATCATGCATGATTGAAAATGACATCTTTTACAATTATATATCAAACTGATTTGACCTAATTAGGGTTACAACATCTTAGAAAACCTAAGATCAATGGTGTACAAAAATAACCTAGTTCTAACTATTACATAGGAATCATCACAAAATTAAATGATTACATCCATATTGAATATGTCTTGATCTTGGTAAACCGTTTATAGATCCATGTAAACCATTTGCATAGAGATATGTGTCATTCCTGATTACTATGTTGTTTCCTGAATAACTTGATAATCATTGCATTCATCGTTCAGTGAATAACTAATGCTCGGTATGTAGAATGTTCAGTACCTGGTAATTCTTGATGCTCGGTAAACATGCTTGGTTAAACCTGTATTCTGATAGATTTAAGTTCTATCTTGTATCTTCTCGGTGTGAAGGCTTAGTATGCTTAACCGACTGACTTGTTTTCTCCTTATTCCAACCTTTAGCGACTAGTAACTTATGATTATCAACTGAACTCATTTGATACTAATGACAATCCATAATGCTCAAGTAGAGATAACAATGAGTTATGATCAATTGAAGAGAAATAGGGAAAATAAGAGAACATGCAGTGAATGATTTCATTGTCCTATCAAATTAGTATGGATCCAACTTTTGTGGTCATGATATAATTATCTTGACTAGTATATGTTATTGATATTATGATCGATATAGGGCTAGAGTAGTGCAAGGAATCATTTTAGTTGACAGAAGATCATTATGTGCAAGTTAGCAAAATGTTTGAACAGTTGGTGTTAGATCGGTGAGCGGTAATGATGCAATCAATTGTAGTGGATGTTTTCACGATCTAGGTGTCAAGGTGACATGGCATAACAGATTTGTAATGTTAATTTTCTATTGCATTGTTTAAGGTGATCAAATCTATCAAGTTTTGGAAGCGTTTTGGGGAAGTCAAATAAAGTTTGACTATTCTTGTTTTAAATTGATCTACGATGAATCTTGTGTCCAACCTAAAGTTTTAATCAAATATACTAGATTGATAATACATTTTAGGGTCAAATGATCGAGCGAGAATGATTAAAATGACTTAAATTCAAATGTAATACATTTTGTTAGGAGACTAATGCTGTAATGAACATGTAATATGTTTATATGTAAATTGGTGAATTATGCAAGTGTAGATCATGGATGAGAAGGTGGGGTCAAGTGAAGAGTGAATATTTTTTGAGAGAAGAAAAAGTGTTGTGCTTAATTGGATCTAAACAAGTAGAGGATAAATGCTACACCCAAATCATTATACTTGTTTAATCCTTATAGGTTCTGCAGGAAAATCCCTTAACTGGGCAAATCCTAACAAACCTCTTGATCAGTAAATCCTTTAACCAGGTGTCTCTTTAATTAGGTTTTTTTCATAATCGTTTAACAAGGTTACTCCTAATAGGGATAGAGGTAAATCCCTTAATTAAGTGACTCCTAATAGGGTATGATGCTAACATGACATCATTGTAAGCTCCTAATAGGGCTAGGCCTTTAACCGAGCGCATTTCATAAGAGTGAAAATTGTTAGTGGGTACTAATTACCACCATGGTTTTTCCCTCTGACTAAGGGTTTCCATGATAGAAATATTGGTGTTCTTGTGTTGCATGTTTGGATGATTTCATTGTTTATTCCTGCACAATTTATATGTTTATGAATGTTATTGAATGGTTGATGAAAAGTTTAAGTTTGATTGATTACTGATTCACCCCCCCCCCCCCCCCTCCTCTTAGTAATCTTGGACCTTATAGTATTAACAATTGGTATCAGAGCTTAGGTCCTCTTTGTGGTAAGCTTAACATCTTGAGGAAAAGATCCAATGATGAATAAGGAAGGTCCTAAGTTTGCAAGAGATAATTACACAATAAGGATAAATCAAATGAAGATCTATCTAAAATGTATGGGGCCACAATTTTGGAATCATGTTGTAAACAAATATGTTGTTCTTGATGGGACTCTTACTGCAGACCAATTGAAGGAGAAGTGCATGAGAATATGCAAGAATTGCAAGCTATAGTAAGTACACTATCTGAAATTGGATATATTGATATAAATGGTTTAGAGACTACTCATGAGGTTTGGGAAAAGTTTAAACTAATCTATGGTGGAGACTAGTATATACAAAAAGGTAGAGTAGATAGTTTGAAGGGAAAATATGATGACATGAAAATGGTTGAAGGAGAAAACATTGCTCAATATGGTCAAAGGATAAAATAAATTATCGGTGATATCAAGAGTGTCAGTGGTACCATTGAAGAAGAATATGTTGAAAGTAAAATGTTGAGGACTTTTCTACCTTCTTATGCCATTAGCATTTTTGTCATTCATGAGTTGAGAACAATTGATAATGTCTCTATTGATGGTTTGATTTGTAAGCTTACTGCTTTTGAGTTGATAAACTTTGATAATAGTATTCCTAGAGTTGAAGCATCTTTTAAGGCATCTTTGTCATTAGCATCAGAGAAGAAGGGAAAGTAGATAATTCATGAATCTACCTGCATGTGAAGGTATTCCAGGGAATTTGAATCTATCTTGGATGAAGAGAAGAAGAAAGAGGAACTTGAAGTATTACTTGGAAAGAGACTGCCTAAAGGAATTGTCAAGTACAAAGACAAGATACATTTGAAGTGTTTCTCATGAAATGAGATTGGACCTCTACAATAAAAGTTAGTGTTATTGTATATTATATTAGTTCTCAAATCCTGTGAAGTGTGAAATGGAAAAATATTATTTTTTACATTTATATACTGGAAAACACTTTTAGAGATTGGAAAGAGGGTAGTGGGAAAATATGAGTGTGGAGCTACTCTATAGCCTATTCAGTTGATTATCTTACTTCAAATGAATTGTCTTTTGCTTCAATAATTAAAATAAATAGACACAATACAAGTTCATAATTGTAAAAATTAAGGAATCTGTGGTAAAAAAAAGTAACAAAATGTTGACAAAATTGGTTGGAAGGATAGATGATCAATCTAAGCCAACTATCACTCAGTGAAGTAAAATTATTTCAAGATGAAAAGGGATCATTTGTGATGTGTGGTAGACCAATCAATTAGGATCCTATACTTTCTTCGATCAAAAAAATAAAATCCATTAAAAGCTATTAAAATTTTCAAGCTACATATAACTTCGATGATACAACCAACATCATGTCATATTTAAATCATACAACCAATACATGTCATATCTACACTACTAGCATTTGATAGGAACTATGCTATAGTACATCTCTTGTTTCATGTGCAATTAGCTCATAACTAGCACTATATCAGAAAACATTCGAAGTACCATTGTATGTTTTCTTTTTGAAGTAAGATTTATTTTATGAAATAAAATATTCTTAGTAGCACTTTTAAGTGTTGAAAAATCTATCAAAAAGGTGAATAATGAGCTATTAAATGGTATTTAATTTTATAAAAGCCCTTGCATTGTAGCCCGTCTTAAGTCTATACACATCTCATTTTACACAATTATTGTAATTCACTAACAACTAGAAAGCCTCATTTAACAATGACCACTTTGTTGCTAAGCTTTACTCTTTAATATAATTTATCATGTTTAGATATTTTATAAGTTCAAAATAATCTCAAATGTTTTATGATGTTTTCATCACATGTGAATGTCAAATTCCTCACCTCTTCCATCAAAATCTTTAAAATATAATGCTTTAAGGCAAGGAAGCCAGAAAAAGTGGGCTTTGACTATAAGTTTATGTTTGCTCAATTCATCTGAGACAATTGAAATAATAAATTTAACTTAGATAAAACTTTTATTTTATTTTAAAATCTAAATTTTTAAAGGGAAATCGAGTCAGATTGTAGGGTTAGAAGCTTTGGCCTCTAACTCTATTTCTACTTTGAAAATAATGAAGCTTGCATGTCCCATCAAATTGATGGTTTTAAATATCTCTCTCTCTCTCTCTCTCTCTCTCTCTCTAGAAATCCTCACAAAAAATGAATGTTGATAAGTTAAAAATTGCACTCGCTTGCTCTCATTCTCAAGATGGAAACTATTTGAAGAGTGTATGCTTTGAGACCTATGTATTTATGTAATTCAATTTATGAAAAATGAGATTGATAAATGATTTGTGATGAGTAATCATGATTTTGTATAAAAGAAACATGCATGGTCAAATATATCAAGATCTTTAAATGAATCAAAATGATACAATAATAGAAATGACTACTAGAACTATAGTAATAATACTTGGTTGTGAATAAATAAATAAATAAATTTATGTTTATCTGTTTGGCCTTTCTTCTTTTTTCTATGAAAAATCATCATTCGTATAAAAATAATATATTAAACACACACAAAATAATTTTCATATTAGAACAATACTTTTTGCCTTCTTTCTCTTCTTCTATAATTTTTTTAATTTATATAAATATTTAATATCAAAAAATATATTTAAACTATTAAAAAAATTATAGGGTGATCAAATCATTTTCTATATAATTCCATAGAGAAAAACATGTACACAAGTTTATTAAAAAATATAATGTAAATATCAAAACATATAGAAAATAACATACTTAGGAAGAAACTCTCTAAGAGGAGTAAATCAAACCTCCAAAAGCATCTACACTTAAGTGTATTATTTAGCAATGAGAATATTGAAATACACTTTTAGAGTCTACATGAATGCTTTTTTACAATCAAGTTCCTTGATGAAGGGTGCTCCCCTTAATAGCACAAATACATAACACAAACAAAGAAACAACAACAATTTGCAAGAACAGAAAATGGACTTCTTATTATCTCCACAAGTGTGGAATTACAAATTTCAAAATTACAATATGCAAAGCCACATGGGAATTTTCCTTACAATATTTTTTAAGACAAAGCCTCGAATAATTACCCAGAACTTCCCTAGAAAACACTATAGGCCTTCCTTATATAGGCAATTTTCCACCACCCGGGAAGGTTCTAGATTTTAGCCATTAAAGCTGACCAACTCTAGAATTATTTTATTTTTCATTTTATTACATTAGATTCATCTCAAAAAAAATTTCAAAACTCAAGAAACTTTGAAGGAAATTCATTTTATTCCATTTCAGGTGACCCAACTTCTAGAGACCATAAGTCATCACCCGTTGACCCGATTGGCTATTATGACCCCTTTCCCATTTCAGGAAGGGCACGGAGTGCTCTACAGTGCCTAACTATGTAAGCTCCAGTCAACTGAAGTTTTGACCTCATTTAGAGCCTCTAAAGCCTTCAAAACCGAGTTCAAAGTTTATGTACCCTACTGTCAATACCGAAAATTTTCAATATCTTCAAAACTAGACTTGATCTGGAAATGAAATTTTACTGGCAGACTGATATAACCAAAGTGAACCTCCAGGGAAGAAAATAGACCATTCTGAGCTCAAACAAAAAACTTACTAAAAATAGTAAATTTCCAAAAATAGAAGCTCTGCACAAGATAGCCCTTATTGAAAAGAAACCAGAAATATTTTTTGGGTGATGCAAGATTGCTCTTACACCCATGATGCTCCTGCATCATTCCTCCAATGCATTATACATGTGCCCAAACATGTAATTATAGATCTCATGAATTCCATAAGAGAGCTCAATACAAATGCACCAAAGCCAAATCACCAACTAGGCAAACAACTAACCTCAATTACTAAACATGTGTTTGCTTCAATAAATTCAAGCTCACACAAATACAATTGTGTGGAAAGGTAAAACCACGTGCTTCAAAATAATGAGTATACAAAACCATTGACACAACATTTTTTTAATATAGTAAGTTTTTCCAATATAAGACTTTTTTTAATGAATAAGTGTGTCTAATTTTATTAAATATAAAATATACACATTCAAAAAAAGGGTGGGTAGACACAAGGTCACGTTGAAAGTGCCAGAAAAGCTAACAATATTAACAAGAAAAGTCTCTAAATAGTGAGATTCCACATTGGAGAAATATCCAAGGCTACCTAAGGGAACTACTTTGATGTCTCAGGTGTCAACTAACCACTACCACTACTTGGTATATGCACAAAGATGGGGGACCAAAAAGGTGCCAAATTCTTTTTTGGCCCCCAAAAAGATAGTGCACACACCATATAGGGCACATGTGCTATGGTTTGGATTACCCAAGCCTTAGGCTTGAATAATTTAAAACATAGTGTATGCGTGCTATAGCACAAACATGCTATGTAAAGTTCTTAAATGAATAAAAACATGCCAAAAACCTTCTAAATAGGCAATAAAAATCTAACAGGCCTTGCAAGGCTAATTTCAGCACCAGGACTTAAGTTACATTTTATGTATATACTTTTAGGATGTTTGAGAGTGGTTTCAGCTTCATAGGAGTTAAGATATAGATTGTAGATTTTGAGGGTTTTTAGGAAACTTCAGACTTACCCAAATTTCAATAATCAACACATTGTCTTCAATATGATTCCCAATGGACTATTGATTGTAACCTTAAGCCCTTGACTTGTGCATGATCATTTAAGGATTGTTTCTCATTGTATTGTTTATGCTATGGTTAGTTTAGTAAGTGACATGTATGTTTAACCATGTTAGAGAGAGAGAGAGAGAGAGAGAGAGAGAGAGAGAGAGAGAGAGAGAGAGAGAGAGAGAGAGAGAGAGAGAGAGAGAGAGAGAGAGAGAGATCATTAATCATCATAGGACACACTTTAGGGTTCTAAGTGGTTCTAATATATCATAAGGGGTCATAATGGGTCCTAAGTGGTCCTAGGATCCCTTAGGACCCATTAGGACCCCTTAGGACACATTAGGACACATTAGGACCCCTTAGAACATATTGATGAAGTACAACTAATTGAATATCTTAAGGAAGAGTTTGACAATCGATTGGATACTTGAAAGACAGTGATTGATGATCATTGAGCCACTAATGTGTATGTAAGACATTAAATCAGTTAATGTATTGTCATCGATGTCAACTAGCTTTGACTATACTTATCATGATGGTTACAAACATCTTAAGAAGGAAATAATGATGAAGGAATGAGGAATCTACATAAATATGAGATGGATGAGAAAGATATGGATATGGTATTCATTGGGTAACTTATTGATGAGTCTATGACATTATGTTAGTGATTTGATTGCATTACATGAATCTACTATGGATTGAAGATCAAGAATGAACAAGTTTATGTGGTCAGTAAATGAAGAATTTAGTATACACTGAGCAAGTGTAGTGTATACCGAGTACAATGTTAACCGAGCTAGTTATCACCAATGCATTATGGTATTGACCAAGTGAAAGAAATTAATGGAACTTGCGACTATTGAATAAAGATGATGAGTTGGACAATTGTTTATAATTTTGAGGTAAATGATAATGTTTTTTATGATGATCAAATAGCTAACAAAATTCAAAGATGATCAGATGAAGGAGAATGAAACATGTTATTGACACAATTGTCGAGGAAGGTTAAAGCGGAAAAATCAACAGTGACAATTAAGAGGTAAAATCTATGGATGGAAATAAAACGGTTTATTATGTCTATATAAAGAGATAATAGATTCATTATTGAGTCTGTTGTAGGAGAATTCACGTGAAAAGATTGTTTTCATGCAAGGCTGATCAAACTGGTTGAAGATAGAACCGAGCAATTCTATAGACAACACTGAGTGTCAGAGAAAGCAGTTACCGAGTAGAATAGATTTGGAGGAAACAAAGAGATTGAATTGATTATTAATCAGAGATATTTTTGAGCTTAGCATAGATTTGAAAATCTACAAATCAAGTTGTATTTGAATTAGATTATTACTGCATCAGTTTAACCATTGCTACAGATAAATTTCTTAACCAAGTGGGACTTAACAGTCTTTATATTTCAATATGAAATTCAATGAATGTTGATTATTTTCTTGTTGACCCCGCAATGAATGTTTGGTCAAGGGAGAACTGTTGGTGATAAATCCCCTAACTAGATCACACCTCATAGTGTGTTTTGTAACCTTTAATAGGGTTGGCTCTTAACCGAGCTCACTTCAGAAGAGTGAATTATTTTGGGTTACTGGTCCGAGGAAGTTTTTCCCCTAACAAGGTTTCCACGTTAAAAATATGTGTTATATGTGTATGAATGTGTTGAATTATTATTTTACTTTACACATTACTATAATTGGATTGATCGGTAAACACAATATTTAATTTACTGGTAATCAGTAAATGAAGAGAAAGGCACAGTTAATATTTTACCAAGTTGATTAATTTGTTTGAAAGTTTTGTTATATACATCTGGGAGTATTTCGGACTGTAGGATAACTGGACTTAACTGATTCACCCCCCCTCTCAGTTATCTAACACATATTAATCATCATAGGACACACTAATGGGTTATAATATGTCCTAATGTGTCCTAATGTTTCCTTAGGGGTTGTAATGGGTTCTAAGTGGTCCTAGAAACCCTTAAGACCCATTACAAACCCTTAGGACCCATCAAGACCCATTAGGACACATTAATAGTTGTAGGACACACTTTAGGGTTCTAATGTGTCCTAACATGTCCTAAGGGGTTGTAATGGGTCCTAAGCGGTCTGTGGGGTCCTAATGGGTCCTAGTGTGTCCTAGTGGGTCTTAATGGGTCCTAAGGATTCCTAGGACCACTTAGGACCCATTAAACCCCCTTAGGACCCATTATGACCCATTAGTGTGTCATACACCCCTTAATGTGTTCTAAGGGGTATTAATGTGCTCTAACATGTCCTAATGCATCCTAAGGGGTTGTAATGGGTCCTAGGACCACTCAGGACTTTTTATGACCCCTTATAATACATTAGAACCCATTAGTGTGTCCTACTACATGTTTTCTAATGTTTCCTAAGGGGTTGTAATGGGTTCTAATGTGTCCTCTTGGGTCCTAATGTGTCCTAAGGGGTTGTAATGGGTCCTAAGTGATCATAGGATCACTTAGGACCCATAAGGACCCCTTAGGACACATTAGGACCCATTAGGACATATTAAAACCCTAAAGTGTGTCCTACAACTATTAATATGTTTTATCGGGTCATAATGGGTTGTAATGTGTCCTAATGGGTCTTAATTGGTCGTAATGGGTCTTAAGGGTTCCTAGGACCACTTAGGACCCATTAAAACCCCTTAGGACACATTAGGTTCCAATAGGACATATTAGAACCCATTAGTGTGTCCTACACCCCTTAATGTGTTCTAAGGGCTATCAATGGGTTCTAATGTGTCCTAATGGTTCCCAATGCATCTAGGGGTCATAATGGGTCCTACGACCACTTAGGACCTATTATGACCCCTTATGATACATTACAACCACGTAGAACCCATTAGTGTGCCCTATGATGGTTAATGTGTTGCAATGGGTCCTAAGGGGTCCTAACACCACTTAGGACCCATTACAACCCCTTAGGACACATTAGGACCCATTAGGACATATTAGAATCCTAAAGTGTGTCTTGTGACTATTAATGTGTTCTAAGTGGTCCTAATGGGTCCTAATGAGTCTTAATGGGTCCTAAGGGGTTGTAATGGTTCCTAAGGGTTCCTAGGACCACTTAGGACCCATTAAAACCCATTAGGATATATTAGGACCCATTAGGACACATTATAACTCATAAGGACACATTAGGACCCATTATGACCTCTTAGGATACATTAGGACCATTAGGACACATTAGAACCCCTTAGAAAAAAATAGAACACATTAATGGGTGTAGGACACACTAATGGGTTCTTATGTGTCCTAAACGGGTCCTAATGTATCCTAAGGGATTGTAATGAGTCCAAATGGGTCCTAGGACCACTTAGGACCCATTATGACCCTTTAGAACACATTAATTATCGTAGGACACACTTTAGGGTTCTAATGTGTCCTAAGGGGTTGTAATGGGTCCTAAGTGGTCCTATGACCACTTAGGACCCATTATGACACATTTGGACCCCTTAGGACACATTAGAACCCATTACGACCTCTTAGAACACATTAAATGATGTAGGACACACTAATGTGTCCTAAGGGGTCCTAATGTATCACAAGGGGTCATAATAGGTCCTAAGATAGGTCCTAAGTAGTCCTAGGACCCATTACGACCCCTTAGGATGTATTAGGACCCATTAGGACACATTAATACCCCTTATAGCACATTAAGGGACATAGGACACACTAATGGGTCCTAATGTTTCCTAATGGGTCCTAATATGTCCTAAGGGATTCTAATGGGTCCTAAGGGGTCATTAGGACACATTAAAACCCATTAATACCCCTTATAACACATTAAGGGACGTAGGACACACTAATGGGTCATAATGTTTCCTAATGGATCCTAATATGTCCAAAGGGGTTCTAATGGGTCCAAAGGGGTTGTAAGACCCACTAGGACCCATAAGGACACATTAGAACCCATTAGGACCCCTTAGAACACATTAACCATTGTAGGACACACTAATGTGTCCTACAAGATTGTAATGAGTCATAATGTGTCCTATTGAGATTTAAGTAGTCCTAATGTATCATAAAGGGGTTATAATGGGTCCTAAGTGGTCCTAGGACCCCTTGGTACCCATTAAGATCCCTTAGGACCCATTAACCATCATAGGACACACTGATGGGTTCTAAGTGGTTCTAATGTATCATAGAGGGCCCTAGTGCATTTTAAGGGGTCATAATGGGTCATAGGACCACTTAGGTCCCATTATGACACCTTATGATATAATATAACCATTTAGAACCCTTTAATGTGTCCTACAATGGTTAATGTTTTCTAAGGGGTCCTAAAGTGTCCTAAGGGGTTGGGAGTTGCATGTTTTCAAACCTGGATGCTAGGATTTCTATATTATAATTCTTTTTGTCATTATTCGAGACACAAGTTTTATGAATTACAAGTTTTGGCTTTGGAATTAGAATTGAAGGAATTCTTGAAAGCTTGGATTTTTAGGTTGAGATTGGTCTTTGTTGTTTCATATCATCAATGGATTAAGGTAGGGGTTTGAAAACCCTTTGCAATTTTCTTTCAAAAAGATTGTTTACATCATGTTTGCCAAATTGCCAAATGTTTTTGAATTGATTGTTTCATGATTTCCATTATTTGAGGTTTTGGATTTGAAAGACTTTTGGGTTTTGTTCTGTGAGGATAAATTCTTGTTTATGTTAATAACCGTTAAACCCTAGATCTTTAGTTGGGAATGTATCCTTCAGGAGAAGATTACTCTCTCTCTCTCTCTCTCTCTCATATATATATATATATATATATATATATATATATATATATATATATATATATATATATATATATATATATATATATATATATATGAGCGTACATACATTGATTTACATATGGGCATAATCTTTTTATAGAATTAAAGAAAATATAGAATTACCTGTTAGTGTTTTGATTATATTCTTAAAAATAAAATTTAAAAAATTAGAACAAATTGAAACCACATAATCTTTTTGGACAATTCTATTATAATTAAATTTAGAGAATACATACATGCTTTTATATATATTCAATTCTTAGTTATTAGAAAAAAAATTGCCCTTCTCAGAAAATTGATTGGAAAATTATGATTTGGGAAAACATTTATATTTATATTTTTGAATTCTATCATTTAAAAAAATAAAATAAAATAAAGGGTCACTGGAAAGACCTAGAAAAAAAGAGTACAAGAGTAATTATTTGAATATACATATTATTAGAAAACATTAATAGGTCAAGGGGGGCTCTTACCTCGCCAACTTGCCGCTTGCGTGGGCTACCAAGGGAAAGCTCCATGGACTGCCATGGTAGCCAATGACAAAGGTTGTTGACCCCATGACATCATCGTGGGCTTGGTTTGTGGCTGTCGCGGGCCCCCTAAAAAGGGGTTTTGTTTTTATTAAAATAATATATAAATTTTTTATATAATTTAAATTTAATTAAATTTAATAAATTTTAAATATAGTTTATTTAATATTTAATAAAGATTAAATGTTAATTAATATTTATTATTTAATGAAGTTTTAATTATAGTTTATTTTTAATATTTAATAAATGTCAAATAATAAATTAATATTTGTTAATGCTATTAATTAATAAATATTAATCACATTAATATTTAAATTGAATATTAAATATTCAATAAGATATTAAAAGATATTTTATTTTGAGGTATATTGATTGGTTAAAATATTATGTGATGTTTTATATGCATAATGCGATTTTTCATTTAAATACTTATTTATTTAAATAGGTAATTATGCATGGAATTTTATATGAATGTGCTAATGGTCAAGTTGAACTTAGAAAATAATTGAATGTTTTTATACATCTAAGACTTATAGTGATTTGTTTGTTTGGTGTAATTATTGCTTTATTTGGTGTTGTTCATATGGGGAATTACGATGGCTATAAGATTGGTATGCAAAGGCTTTTGGGGGTTTTGTTGTCTATGTGACGTGTGTTTTTAGTATTTTTGTGATGTTGACTTGGTCACGATTATTTTGCCCAACTAGATTTCTTAAGCTCTTTATTTTGTGAATTCTTTGAGAGTTCATGTTATTGTGATGTTATGGGTTTGAGGACTAGCTTGTATTTGTGATGTTGTGGTTTGAGGATCAATGTGTGTTCCTATTATATTAAGAAACTAACTAGAGGATCCTTATTAAATCATTTTGATGGTATGGTTTTGAGAGCTAGTTGTTGTTCCTTATGTTTTGTGGGGTCTGGATTTGATTATTAGGCTTTATGTGATTTATGAGATCTATTTGTGATATGTGAGCCTATGTAGGCTAACTAAGTGTATAGAGGGGGAGTGGCTTGCAAATCGGGGTTGGGGCCCTAAGTGGCCACTAGGGGAACTCATTGTATGTTACATAATAAAGTGATAACTTAAATACATTGAGAGTTTAAAATGAATTAATAAGATGTTTGTGTTCCTCGTCCATGCCTTGAGTGATTGTATAGACTAGGATGGGATTGAGAGAAGATGCTTGATTGAGGTCTTGCATATTAGTACATTTTTATATATGAGAGGTTACTGATGACACATAGAGTCACTTAGGGGTCAGGGTCCAAATAAACTGCCAGGGTAACTCAAGAGTTGGATCATATGATGACACTTCCCCATATGCATTTTAGGTTTCCTACATGTGTTGGTTGCCTCTGGATTAGTTGTATCTTCTTTGCATTTTGAGTTGTACCTTTTGAGATAGATAGCTTTCAGGATCCCTTGCTTAGTTGTATTGTGATTGATTTTAGTGTTTGATATCCTAGTGGGATCTGTTGTTATCTCCTGAGCACGGTGGGAGTGGACCTTTGGTTACACGTGATTGGGTGGTAGTGATTCTTTTACCATTTGAGATTCCAACATACTTGTACTAGAGTTGGATGATCCTTGTAGAAGTTGTACCTTCTTGTTAATCTTTATTGGAGACTTTCTCTTATTTTTCTTATATTGTATAATACTTTGTATTCGGTTATTATTACATACCCTACAACTTGTGCTGTGGATGTTGGATCATTATGTATACCTTGTAGTATTAGTTGTATCTACGTTTCATTTATGAGATGTTGTACTTGTTATTCATTTGCATTATGTGGAGATAGTATATTGTTTATTGTACTTAGTAGATTAATTAACTTACATAATTCTATGTCATGGAACCCTTGTGATTTTTAATTGGTGATTTAGTTACATTTATGAGTATGTTATATTGTTTAAGCATTTTTATTCATTATTGATTGTAAACTTTAAGAAAAAAATTATTCTGTAAACCTAGTATCATGTTTTAGGTTAATTTCTCTTGGGTTCCCTGGCGAGGCGTTACAATTATAATATTCACAATTGCTCTAACAGTTGAGAATAACCTTGTTGGACTTTTCACTCTCTACGCTTGAACCATAATTTTGACCATGTTGCAACATTCTTGATTTTACTGGCTAAATTTCTAGAAACTAAGTGGAATCTTCCAAAAGGAAAACTATTTGGTTTATACTGGCAAGGGGCCACAAATTTGAGATGAACTATACCCAAATGATCCATCTATATTTTTAAATTATTTGTATGAGTGGACAGTGAAGCAATCAAATCATAACAAAAAGGTACTAGGTCATTCATTTAGGTTTGTAAAATTTTGTACTTTGATAGCATATAAAATTTTAGCTAACTTGCAAACATTGGATCTAGCTAGAAAAAAAGAACTTGTAGATGCATAAAGAAAAAATCAGAACAAAAATGAGATGAAAGAAGAATTTCTCATTAATTACAAATGAATACATTAACTTGATATATAAACTTCCTCAAAGAAAAAAGTGAAAGAAAAATTGAATAAAATTGGGAAAAATAGAGATATTCCTTAGTTAGCTTAAAAATTAAGCAACAACAACTTTATCCATAAATCAAGGATAAAACAAGATGCAAAAGCAACTATCCTTGAAAGTAGGGAAAAAACAAAGGTTTCTAAATTATTTGCACTAACAAGGTTACCCAATTGGTAATTGGAGTGATAGAGGGGAGAAATTGTGTAGAATTTTGAAAAGATCAAAATAGTCTTTGAATCTTGTGATAAAATAAATCAGGTTCATAACATAATTATTTTCTAAAGGGTCTCATAAAGAACTGAAATAGGACTTGCAATCTTGGAAGGATGCCAAATGTCAGATTTGAAAGCGTACACTAAGTACCATAGCCTCTATTTTTGATTTGTTCATGGGGTCTCCTACAGTATCACAACATGATGATTATGATGACTTTCCCAAAATTTTGGTTGGGCCCATCATAGGGAAAGTCACTAAATCTAGTGTTAGGATCTTGATAGAAATTAATAAGGATGATGTGATTATAAAGTTGTTTCAGGATGTAGAGAGTAATACTATTGGTCAGGATGTCCCTTCTAGCTCTTTTTAAAAAAGGCTTGGTAGTTCCCTCAATTATTTGTAGAAAAATGTTTGAGTCCAAAAAAAGATATCATGTTGATTGAGGTTGGGTTACCTTCTTTACAAGCCTCTTTGCATAATTTTATCAACAATGAGGACTACAAGGTCTCTCACTTGCATGAATTAGAGTTGCTTGATGAACATATACAAACTACCTTTAATCATATCAAGGCATAGCAAAAAAAAATGTGCAAAATTTATAAGCATAGAGTCAAATCAAGAACATTTGAAATTAGTGATCTTGTCCTTAAGGAAAATCTAAAGAATAAAAAAGATAGAGAAAAAAAGACCAAGTTTGAACTCAATTAGCTGTTAGATAACTAAGGGGGGGTGAATCAGTTAAGTCAAGTTATCCTATAGTCCCAAACACTCCTAGATGTATAAATTAAAACTTTCAAATCAATTAATCAACTCGGTAAAATATCAACTGTGCATTTCTATTCATCTACACATTAGCAGTAAATTATATACAATGTTTACCAATCAATCCAGTTATAATAATGTGTAAAGTAAAATAACAATTCAACACATCCATACACATATAACACTTTGATTTTTAATGTGGGAACCCTGTTAGGGGAAAAAACACCTGGGATCGGTAACCCAAAATAATTCACTCTTCTGAAGTGAGCTCGGTTAAGAACCAACCTTGTTAAAATTTACAAAACAAACTATGAGGTATGACTTGGTTAGAGGATTTATCACTAATAGTTCTCCCTTGACCAAACATTCACTATGGGGTCAACAAGAAATCAATCAACATTCATTGAATGTCATATTTGAAATATAAAGACTGTTAAGTCCACTTGGTTAAGAGATTTATCTGTAGCAATGGTTAGAATGAAACAGTAATGATTTGATTCAAATACAACTTGTTTTGAAGATTTTCAGATCTATGCTAAGCTCAAAATACCTCTGGCCAATAATCTCAATTCAATCTCTTTGTATCCTCCAACTCTGTTCTGCTTGGTAAATTCCTTTCTCTATCGCTTGGTGTTGTCTATAGATTTTCTCAGTTTTGTCTTCAACTTGTTTGACCATCTTGCATGAATGCAATCTTCTCACGCGCATTCCAGAATTCAATCTGAATCTCTTGTCTCCTTTTATAGGCATCGTAAACCATTTTATTTTTAGCCATAGATTTTACCTCTTAATCTTCACCGTTGATTTTTGCTGCTTTAACCTTCCTTGGTAGTTGTGTCAGTAACATGTTTTATTCTCCTTCATCTGATCATCCTTGAATTTTTTCAATCATTTGATCATCATAACAAATATTATCTTTAACCTCAGAATCATTCACAATTGTCCATCTTATCATCTTTAGTTGGCAGTCATTAGTTTCATTTATTTCTTTCACTCAATCAATACCACATCACAATAACTCAGTTAACACTGTACTTGGTATACACTACACTTTTCTCAGTGTACACTGTTCCAACTCGGTGTATACTAAATTCTTCATTTACCGACCACACAAACTTGTACATTTTTTAATCTTCAAACCATAACAGAATTATGTAATATAATCAAATCACTAACATAATGTCATAGACTCATCAATAAGTTATGCAATGAATACCATATCCATATATTTCTCATATATGTCATCTTCATGTAGATATCTCATTCCTTCACCAATATTTCCTTCTTAAGATGTTTGTAACCATCATGATAAGTATAGTCAAAACTAGTTGACATCAATGACAATACAATAACTAATTTAATATGTAACACATATACTTTGGTAGCTTGGTGATCATCAATCACTATCTTTCAAATAGTTGTCAAACTCTCCTTCAAGATATTCAATCAGTTATTGTCTATCAATATATCCCTTTGTCGTTAATGGCAACATAATATGAAATATGCCATAGAATACCAAACATATGTTCTACAACTCTGTATGCAAATCTTGTATTTTGGTAAGCTCTCCCTAGCTTAGGCATTTAATATGTTTAATCACTACACAACATCAATGTCTCTCCCTTTCGCTAATCTCTCTCCTTGTGGATAGATATATCATTCTCTCCCTTTAGATCTTTCTCTCTTGCAGATAGATATTTCATATACATTTCTCTCCCTTTGACAACAATGCCAAAAAGAAATCATCTTTACAGTAGCCAAATCAATATCTCTAGTGTTTGGTTTAGATTTAAGTACCTTACATGTACTGATATGCAGTTTCAGTTTGTCTTCCAGCTTTCACAACCTTAGGAAACCCAAAGTGTGAACATTATGCATCAACATCATTTGATCTTCTGATAAAGTACAGGTTGATGCAGCCTCCTAATCACCTTAGTGACTGTTAGATAGGGGATGGACCCCTGGTCTACTTCTCAAGTACTCAAATGTGTCCTTTAGTAAGGGTTTAGTAAATATGTGAGCAAGTTGCTTTTGTGATTTCACATATTCCAATCTTACTTGCTTTTCTTGTACTTGTTCCCTTAATTAGTGATACTTTATAGAAATATGCTTTGTTTTTGCATGCATCACTAGATTCTTAGAAATATTAATTGCACTTGTATTATCACAATATATTATCACTGGGTCAATGACCTCCTCATTCATACCTTCCAAAAGTTGTTTTATCTAAGCAATATTAGAACAATTAGTAGCAACAACAACATATTCTACTTCTGCAATGAATTGAGAAATGCATCCATATTTCTTACTTATCCAAGTAATCAATCTTTCTCCTGAAAAGAATGCTCCACCAGTAGTGCTCTTTCTATCATTAATGTTTCCAGCCCAATCAACATTAGTATAAACTTTCAGTTCAAATTTGCCTTCTTTCTTATAACACAAACCATAGTTTTCAGTGCTTTTCAAGTATCTCAAAATTCTTTTCAAAACAGTCATGTGTGATTCAAAATCTTGCTACAATTCCAACCGCATGTGCAATATCTGGTTTACTATGCACAACATACATCAATTTAGCAATCATAGATCTATACAAGGTCTGATTTACCTCGATTGACTTGTCATCCTTTATCAATTTGCATCCTGTGACCATAGGTGTGTTGACTAGTTTTGAATTGTCCATACCAAATTTTTTCATTACTTCCTTGATGTATTTGGATTGAGTAATGTATATGCTTTTAGTCTGTTGTAAAATTTGCACGCCAAGAAAAAAATTGATCTCTCCAAACATTGACATTTCAAATTCTTTTCTCATTTCATCAGCAAATGATTTGCATAGATTATCATGTCCTCCAAATATGATATCATCAACAAAAATTTTCGCAATAAGAATCTTATCATCAGTTTCACCTTTCAAATACAAATTATTGCTGTCACTGGTTCTAACAAATCCAATACTAATGAGATAGGAATGCAATCTTTCATACCATGCTCTCGGTGCTTGTTTCAATCCATATAGTGCTTTGTGTAACTTACATACCATATTCCTGTGATTAGGATCAACAAAACCTTCAGGTTTTTCAATGTATACTTTTTCTTCAAGTACCCCATTCAGAAATGCAGATTTAACATCCATGTGATAAACTTTAAATCCTTTGTAAGCAACATATGCAAGAAATATTCTAACTCCTTCAAGTCTAGCAATTGGTGCAAAAGTTTCTCCATAATCAATTCCCTCTTCTTGTGCATAACCTTTGCATGCTAGTCTTGCATTGTTCCATGTAACATCTCCATTCTCATTCAATTTGTTTCTGAATATCCATTTGGTTCCAATCACATTTTTGTCTCTCAATCTCGGTACCAATGTCCATGTTTTATTTTTCTATATCTGCTCAATCTCTTCATTCATAGCCTTAATCCATTCATCATTTTTAATTGCATCTCTAGCAGTTTTAGGCTCAAATTCACAAACTAAGCACGTATTGTTTCTCAACTTACTTCATGTCATCATGTCAACTCTCTTATCTCCAATTATCTAATCTTGTGTATGATGTCTTCTTACATATCTGACAAGTACAGGTTTAGTTCTTTGTTATTCAATATGTTCTCCACTCCGTGCATGATCATGATCTTCATCGGTAACCGTTTGTTGATTCTCGGTCTATATAGACTGTTTCTCAGTAGCATTACCCTATTGATCGGTAATGCCAGATTGTTGCTTGGCTAGAGTGTCTGGTTTTTCAATGTAAACAAACCTACCATAGTCTTCTGATTCATTTTTTAATTTCTTCATCATTCTTTCAACAAATTCATCAACTCTCACATTTGCACTTTCAATCATTTTGTTAGTAGCTTTATTCAAACATTTGTAAGCTTTTCTTTTAGTAGAATATCCTAAAAATATTTCTTCATCACCTTTTGAATCAAATTTCTCATTTCTATCATCTTTCAGAGTGTAACATCTACTTCCAAATATTCTAAAATAACTTACATTAGGTGTGTAACCATACCATAATTCATAAGGTGTCTTGTTTGATTCTTTCTTCAGTTGAACTTGGTTCAATGTGTATACAATAGTACTAGCAGCTTCTATCTAGTACATTTGTGCAACATCCTTTTCAATCATTAGTGTTCTAGCACAATCCACAATTGATCTATTTCTCCTTTCAACAATTCCATTTTACTGGGGTGTCCTCAGTGCAGAAACCTATCTCTTAATTTCATGCTCATTACAAAAATTAGTAAACTCATCAGAAATAAACTCACCACCTCTATCTGATCTCAATCATTTCAGTTCTTTACCAGTATCTCTTTCCACTTTAGTTTTATACCATTTAAACATTTTAAAGGCTTCAAATTTTTCTTTCAAGAACATGACAATCATCATCCTAGAGAAGTCATCAACAAACAAGATAAAATATATGTCTCCATAATAACTTTGGTTTCTCATAGGACCACACTAGTCAGTATGAACTAACTCCAAATACCATTAGATGAAAAATGTTTGCTCTTAAAACTAGATCTTGACATCTTTTCCATTTGACATTGTTTGCACATAACATGGTCATGTTTAGATATGCTTGGTAAACCTCTAAATCTCCTTTTCTTACTAATCTTAACCATGTTGTCAAAATTCACATGACATAACCTCTTGTGCCATAACCACACATCTTCATTTTTAGCCAACAAACAAGAAGTTTCAGCATTGCCAAGATAGAACAAATTACCTTTAGATTGTTCACCAGTACTAATCAACTTTCCAACTTCATCAAAGATCTTCACCTTTCTATACTCAAATGCAACTTGGTGACTTGTATAATTCAATTGTGGTACACTCAACAAATTATAATTAAGTCCTTTCACCCAATATGCATTCTCACATCTGATCTTATTGTTTAACAATATAGACCCTTTTCCTTTCACTAGACAAGGTGTATCATTTCCCATTTTAACAGATCCACCATTATAATGTTCAAGGTATTCAAACTTTTTTTCCTCACCAGTCATATGATGTGTACAACCACTATCAATAATCCATGTATCATTCTTGCTAACTTTAGAAATAAGTGTTGTTTCAACATACCTTTCTTCTTCAAAATCTTCTTTTAATGCCCCAAATACCACTTCAATGTCTTCATCAGTCTCAGTGTCAGTATCTTAATCTTCATTTTCAACAAGGTAGCATGCCTTCTACCTTTACCTTTGTAATCTCAGTTATCTCTTCTGTCATACTGTTGGTTACCTCTTGTGATCTCGGTTATCTCTTCTGTCTTACTGATTTTCATTAGATCTCTCACTTATTTTCTCATTCTCTTTCTTGTTTGGACATCTAGTAGCAATATGACCAATTTACATTTGAAGCATACCAAATATAGTTTACCTCTATGTCTTCCTTTACCTTTTTGTAATCTTCTAACCATTAATGCTCCAAGTTCATCAAGTTCATCCTCTTCAGTTTCACTATCACTTTCATTTCTAATCTTATGTTTGTTTCTTGATTTACCAATTTTCAGAGATTACATAAATGCAGATTCAACAGTAGGAACAATACTATTGTCAAAGTTGTTCAGCTCAAATGCAATCAATCTCCTGATTAGACTATCAAGTGTAACATTATTACCAGGAGCTGCTCTCATTTCATGAATTGCAGAGACTCTAATAGCATAGGCAGGTAACAAGGTTCTGAGAAATTTACTTACAACAATGTCTTCATCAATAATTCCACCTTCTCCTTGGATAGCATTCATAACCTCCTTGAATCTGTTACTATAATGAGATATGTCCTCACCTTCTTTCATTTTCATGTCATCAAACTTTCCTCTTAGACTCTCAGCTTTAGCCCTTAACACATTCACATCTCCTTCATGAACTAGTATAAGCTTGTCCCACATCTATTTAGCAATTGTACATGTCTTAACATCGTCAAATTCAACATCTGATAAGGAAGAAGTAATCTCAATCATCGTAGCATCGTGTTCATGTCTTTCTCTCATCTGATCAACAATCAAAGGTCTAGTTGGTAAGATAAAATCATTTTTCAAGTAGTATGTAGCAGATTCACCAATCCTTGATAGATACAATTTCATTCCACTTTCCCATGTCGAGAAGTTGTCTTTGTTCAACTTTGGCACCTATCTCTTATACATCTTGTGATCTTTAACTTAAGTCCTTCAAACTTTTCCTTCAAGTACTCTTGCTTTGATACCAATTGTTAGATAATTGGGGGGGGGGGGGGGGGGGGGTGAATCAGTTAAGTCCAGTTATCCTACAGTCCCAAACACTCCCAGATGTATAAATCAAAACTTTCGAATCAATTAATTAACTCGGTAAAATATCAACTGTTCCATTCTATTCATCTGCCGATTAGCAGTAAATTAGATACTGTGTTTACCGATCAATCCAGTTATAATAATGTGTAAAATAAAATAACAATTCAACACATCCATACACATATAACACTTTGATTTTTAACGTGGAAACCCTGTAAGGGGAAAAATCATTTAGGATCGGTAACCCAAAATAATTCACTCTTTTGAAGTGAGCTCGGTTAAGAGCCAACCCTGATAAAGGTTACAAAACACATTGTGAGGTGTGACCTGGTTAGAGGATTTATCACTAACAATTCTCCCTTAACCAAACATTCACTATGGGGTCAACAAGAAAACAATCAACATTCATTGAATGTCATATTGAAATATAAAGACTGTTAAGTCCACTTGGTTAAGAGATTTATCTATAGCAATGGTTAGAATGCAACAATAATGATTTGATTCAAATACAACTTGTTTTGCATATTTTCAAATCTATGCTAAGCTCAAAATACCTCTGGCCAATAATCTCAATTCAATCTCTTTGTATCCTCCAACTCTGTTTTGCTCGGTAAACTCCTTTTCTCTGTCGCTCGGTGTTGTCTGCAGATTTGCTCGGTTCTATCTTCAACCTGTTTGACCAAATTGCATGAATGCAATCTTCTCACATTCTATAATTCAATCTGAATCTCTTGTCTCCTTTTATAGACATCATAAACCATTTTATTTCTAGCCATAGAATTTGCCTCTTAATCTTCACCATTGATTTTGTTGCTTTAACCTTCCTCGACAATTATGTCAGTAACACATTTCATTCTCCTTCATCTAATCATCCTTGAATTTTGTCAATCATTTGATCATCATAACAAACATTATCTTTAACCTCAGAGTCATTCACAATTGTCTAGCTCATCATCTTTAGTTGGCAGTCATTAGCTCCATTTATTTCTTTCACTCGTTCAATACCACATCACGGTAACTTGGTTAACACTGTATTTGGTATACACTACACTTTGCTCAGTACACTGTTCCAACTCGGTGTATACTGAATTCTTCATTTATCGACCACACAAACTTGTATGTTTTTTATCTTCAAACCATAATAGAATTATGTAATACAATCAAATCACTAACATAATGTCATAGACTCATCAATAAGTTACCCAATGAATACCATATCCATATCTTTCTCATACATCTCATCTTCATTTAGATATCTCATTCCTTCACCAATATTTCCTTGTTTGTAACCATCATAATAAGTATAGTCAAAATCAGTTGACATCAATGACAATACAATACTGATTTAATATGTAACACATATACTTTGGTAGTTTGGTGATCATCAATCACTCTTTCAAATAGTTATCAAATTCTCCTTCAAGATATTTAATCAGTTCTACTCTATCATTAGCTTGGTCCATTTAACATTACTATTGCATATGCCTTGGACACATACTAGTTGACTACTCATGAGGGTAAACCACTTGAAGACCGCATCAATAACATTCACCTTTGTAGATTTTATACTTGATCATTTTAGGGAATCTCTTTTAAAAGGTCCTAATTTGTTTTAATTTCTTTTATAAAGGTCTTGAAAAAATCATAAAAAGTTCTGAAAAAAAGAAGAAAGAAAAAAATTTGAAAAAGAGCAAAAATCAAAAGCAATACAAATTTAGTCCTTTGGTAAAAACCACTTTGGTGGCACCTTGGATAAGTGCCATAGTGAAAATCGGGCAACCGATGCCATGTGTAACAACTTCACTCCTTCCTTCAGGATTCTGCTTGATTTTCCATCTCGCTTCTATTTTCCTTCCTCTTTACAATAACCTTTCCACCCCCACCATGGCTTGTGGATTATTTTTCTTTGCTCGCTTGTCTATACACATTTGTCTCTCTACATATTATACTACTCTTCTTCGCTAGGGAAATCTCCCTAACTTTAGTAGTGGGTTGGGATATTTGACATCTCATGGTTGGAGGAACTATCACCTTTTGTCTATCTAAATCACTTTCTAGTAATCTATTGAGAGATCAATCTTCCTACAATTTGTCTGATCAATCTCTCGAGGGGGCATACCATATCATATTTATCATTATCCTTACTAGGATATCCTTGGGGCATATATTAGTTAATCAATTTTTCTTTGAAACAACTCGATAGGCTGCATTACTTCAAAGAGGAGAAAAATGTAGACATGTAAAAAGTTGTCCTCTTACATCAATCTCAATTTTCCATTAATCAAGTGGATATATTATTTATTGATACTATCTTCCATCATAATAATCCTATATTCCATCATAATATTCCTATTATTCATTATATTATAATATGCATATTTCTCCATTATACCATTAATCTATTTAATAAAATATTCCATTCTCCATTAATTCATTAAATAATATATTTTATTATTATAATGAATTTTTCCAAACCTCTTGCATATCAACTTCACCCCTTATTTATTCTCCTTCACTTCTATTGACCACATCCACTTAATAAATGGGGGACAAATGCTTACCTCCTCCAACTACCTCGTTTATCCCACATTTGTTCTAATATTGGATCCACCTACGAGGACATCTATAAAATGTATTTCCCCTCTCATTTTTAAGCCTCTTTAATCTTTATTTGTTTTTGCATCATTAATATCTCTCACATCTTTGATCTTTACTAGCTTATTACGAGAGCATCGATTATTGAGCATAAGACTTTAGAGATAGGATAGCAATAGATTAGTTTATTTGTTTTGCATATGTGTGTGTATTTGACAAGTATTCTATTATTGAATGTTGAAATAGTAAAATTGAAATTTAATGCCTCTAAATACTTCCTTAAATAATATTGAAAACCAAAAAATTATTTTTATTTTAATTTTATTTTTTTCAAAATAAGATTCCAATATATTTATAATAAATTTTATTAATATAATAAAATTTATAATTTATTCATAACAAAATTTTTCAAATATCTAAAGATCTATTAGGGGAGTAGTTGAGGCCATTCCAATAGTTGTAATAGGCTTGTTGATTTAGTTGTCCACACTTACTAGTTTAATACTCAATGTTTTTGACATTAATACACCAATAGTTATGACTTTAAAGTTGTTATTGTTCATAATGATACATTAGGACACCAATAAAATATGACTTTAAAGTTGTTATTGTTCATGTAATGATACATTAGGACACCAATAGTTATGACTTTAAAGTTGTTATTGTTCATGTGATGAAACATTAGGACATCCATAAAATATGACTAGTGCACACCTCGTCTTTTTATTTTTTAATGTTTTAAACACCTTGACAAAAAGCATGCTAATATAACATCATGACCCTAAAACCTTATTTATAAAAAAAGGACCTTCTAAATAAGTTGAAAAAAAGAAGAATAATTTGAAATTCTATATAAATTTTTGAAAAACTCCAAATTATTACATTCAACTATTAGATCCTCTCCCTCTAGACTATAAATCCTAAATAGTAAGACCCTTCCATATAAGAAGGCTACCAAAATATCAGTAGTGGACAGTACAAGAACAATTGTCTAAACCAACTTTTTGCATAAACTCTTAATCTCGTAGACATCACTAGAATTCCTTCTTGATTCCATAGTACTCTCAAAGAAATTACCCGGCTAGGATCTCCAATGCGCTGCGTACTTGATATAACATAACCAGGCCTCGTAACGCGGGGGTTCACTCCAGAATGCACGCACGACATACCGTTCAGCAGTTGCTTGAGCGCCATTGGGGAAGCTTAAAATATAGAGGTTGAGCTTCCAGAAACATGCGAGGTAGGTAGCATTGGAAAGCCTGGTTGAACAAATTGGTTGCTTGTCAAAGTTTGGGGATATATTTAATGCTTGGTCGTTTTTGTCGACCAATCGTGCAATGAATATCGAGGTCAACACGCTCCGTTGTATTTAGGCTCTGCAAGAATTCAATCGCTCCACGAAACTGCTCAGAAGTAACTTTAAACTAACAGTGCCAAAATTTGAAAATGGCATACACGTATTGCACTAATAATTATAATATTCACAATCGCCCTTACAGTCGAGAACAGCGCTGTTGGACTTTCCACTCTTCGCGTTTGAAGCGTATTCAGATCGCGTTGCAACATTCTCTATTTTACTGGGTAAATCGCTAGAAAGTAATTGGCATCTTCATAAAGGAAAACCCACTGGTTTGTGCTGGAAGGGGGCCCCAAATTCGAATTGAATTATACCCAAATGATCCACCTGCCTTTTTAAATTGTTTGCATGAGTGGACAGTGAAGCAATCGAATCATAGCAAAAAGGTACTACGTCATTCGTTAGGTTACCCAATTGGTAACTGGAGTGACAGAGAGGCGGATCTGTGTGGGATTCCGAAAAGATCAAACTGGTCTCTGAATCTTGTGATAAAATAACTGGGGTTCACAGCATAATTGCTTTCTGAAGCGTCTCGTAAAGATCTGAAATAGGACTCGTAATCATGACTGAGATGATGCCTGTCATCGATAAAGCGTTTAGTCTTCCCATATCTTGGAAGGACGCCAAATGTCGGATTCGAAAGCGTACTCTGAGTACCATAGCCTCTACAGTTGAGTTGTTCACGGGGTCTCCTAAAGTATCACAGCATGATGATTATGGCGACTTTCCCAGAGTTTTGGTTGGGCCCGTAATAGGGAAAGTCACTGTATCTAGCGTTAGGATCCTGATAGAGATTAATAAGGAGGACGATGTGATTGTAAAATTGTTTCAAGATGCAGAGAGCAGTACTACTGGTCGGGATGTCCCTTCTAGCTCTTTTTTAAAAAGACTTGGTAGTTCCCTCAATTATTCGCGGAAAAAGTTTGAGGAACAGAAGCTCGAGGACAGTAGCCCTCTCGAGCTTAAAAAGCATTTGAAGGACAGAAGCCCAACTGTGTTTGCATTTAAAAGTTTGGAGCCAGGGACGCGTTACATAGTTGAAGTTTGGTACCGCGATAGGCTGATTCAGGGTGCAGTTCCTAGCAGCTTCAGGACTTTTCCAAAGAATCCTGCCGAGGTTCTGAATATTGGGGCAATAAGTTGCAACAAGATCTTTGTTACCAAGAAGTGCATTTCCTCTCATTCTGATTTGTGGGCTCATCTTGCCAAGAGTATCGAGGCCAGAAAGATAGATCTGCTTGTGCATTTGGGTGATCAGGTAATGCTGAAATTTATATGCTCAACATCATTAATTTAAACTCTTAAATATTCTGAACAGAGACGGGGGATGGATTTTGAGCTAGTTTTGATATAGTAAAAGGCATCAGACATAATTCTTTCCTTGAGTTCTCTTTTATATCCTTTACATCTTTCAGTCTTAATGATACGTGTATTTTCTTACTTCTTGTCGTACTGATATCACACTCATTTTTTATATATATTAAATGAGCTTTATTCTATGTTCCAACAAGTTTCTGAGACAGAGATGGCACAGGACCAGGGGACCATTTTTAGGGGATGGCAACTTTAAAAAACATAAACTATAAAAATATACAAAAATTCAAATATTCAGATGATAAATATTGATAAGGCATTCATCACATACATCATAGAACTTTAATATACAACAACAGAGTTGAATGATTTCACACGAGACAAAAAAACCAAAAAAACCAAATTTACAAAATTTAATTGCTTTCATTGTCGATGTGATAAAAATTAAACACAATGTCTAAAGGCTGCAAGTTTCAACTACAAAATGACAAAAGCATAGAAAATATGAAACCGGCCTTAATTAACATCTAATAACACT
Organism: Chamaecyparis obtusa; assembly: GCA_027943335.1. Classification (NCBI taxonomy): domain Eukaryota; kingdom Viridiplantae; phylum Streptophyta; class Pinopsida; order Cupressales; family Cupressaceae; genus Chamaecyparis; species Chamaecyparis obtusa. The sequence continues at coordinate 443,502 of BSBK01007348.1, forward strand.
GAATCAAACGTGGAGTCTGAATCCAAATCATTGCCACTATTAGAGGTTGCCTCATCCAATTGTACCCTAAACATCCCTTCCATGTCTCCGCATCAATTGGGATGGCATGTTCAGTATCAACATCCCGAGTGTGGCTGGAGTCTAATGATACTCAGGAGTTCATCATTTATGAAGCACAAGGACTATGTTGGGCCACGAGCTTCTAAAATCATGGTCACATGTTAGAAACTTAGAAACAATAAAATTAGAAATTTAATAATAAAATCAATTTGCCAGTTTATTAATAAAATCAGCAATATAATAAAAATCAACAATTTAATAAAAAAAAATAAAAATTGTTACCTTATTATGGATCAGAAATATCATCAAAGATTTTTTGTTTCACACTTTTTCCTCGAGCTGTGCTTGCCTCTGGCCATCTACCTCACTCCAAATCAACAATCAGTAACTGTGGAGGCTTTTGCACCTCAAGCACCCTCTCCAACAAAATAAAGTAGTTGACATATCTAGTATCCATGGGCTTGAAGAATTCTTTTCTCAAGAAAGTCCTGAAAAAAATGATTCGTATTGGTTGCAAACGAATATTTGTGTCTCTAGCTTTGGCCACTATTGCCTTCATGCATTCATTCTTTCCACAGTCTTTCAATGTGTAGTTCAATGTTTGAACACAACATAGAGTCCAAAAAATGTGCTTGTAAGCACCATCCACCGTCAAGCCAACAAATTTACATGCATAGGGTGAATTAGTCATTACTTGTACAACATTAGAGGGTCAAACCTCTTATATACCATCCTCCAAAATCTAAAATTAGATGTTTGCATCCTTTCTTCTACAATCAATAACTCTAAGAAAACAAGAGTCAATTGGATATGTGACTGACATTGATGAGTGACCAATGTCTAATGTCTTTTAATCCATCCATGATGATAGAGCAACCATCCCCTATCCTAATTTGTTTTATCTTCTTGATCACCTCTTTTACTTTGGAATACTCTTCAACAAGGAGGGAGGTGTGTAGCTTATATTCTCTAAAGGGGACAAATAAAGGACTAACAACATTTGCATCTTTGAAGATTTGTTTAATGGTTGTGGAATTGACATGGAAAAATTGGCAATAGAAGACTTGACTAGTTCACGAGATTGCGTATTAAACATGTTTGCAACACTAGTGGCCCTTTTCTTTCTTTTCTGATTCTCAACATATATGGATTGTGTAGGCAATGACACACTTGTTTATGAAGACTTTATTGGCATTCCCTTATTTCTTGTGCCCTCCATGTGCAGCCTTATTAGCTTGGCCTATTTTAGCTAGGATTGGTTTTACACACCATTTAACCCCCTGTCCAATTATACCCAACAGATGAGAGTAAACTCTTGTATAACTACCCTCATAATCTTTTTTTGCATGAATGACATAGCTATACTCTACTCTCCTTTAAATTTTTTCTTATTTTTGTGTATAATTTTCGCAAATTGTAGAAGAGGTTTAATTGGATTAAATTGGCCCTTTGCATAAGTTTAGAAGAGTTCATTGGCATTCCCTTATTTCTTGCATCTCATTCCATTTGCAACCTAGCCAGCTTGGCCTTTTTAGTTAAGATTTGTTTATCACATCCTTTTACCCCTTGTCCAATTATGCCCAAAAGATGAGAGTAAACCTTGTATAGCCACCCTTGTAGTCCTTTTTAAATGAATGACAATTGCTATACTCTACTCTTTCTTGATTTTATATGTCTTTATGTATTGTTGTTGCAAATTGTGAAAGAGAATTTTTTGGATTGAATTGGCCTTTCACATAAATTTTGCAGAGTTCAGATTGGCATTAAAATGGGTTACTTGAACTAACTGTCCTTGCGACACTCCCACTTCGAGAAGAACCTCCATTACTTCTACACCATGGTTTCCTTGTTGAAATTCAGTTTCTTCACCCTCACTACCTTCACTGCTGCTCATTATTTTTTTGGTTGAAAATTCGAGGCAAGTGTTAACGTAATACAAAAAGAACCAAAAACCCTCCTACTTGTTTGAAATTTTGACGAAAAAGAACTAAAATACTAAATAATTTGTGAAAATGAAGAAGAGATAGTGAACTTACCTCAAATGATGTAGATTTGATGCTCTCTTTCCCTCTTCTCACTGCTGTTCCTGTCTTTTCTTGCAGCTATTCTCTATTTTTTGTATTCCGCTCCATTAATTGAAAAATGGCAAGATGAGTTTCTTTTCTGATTTTAGATGTCAATGTTTCAATTTTAGGTTCAAGTTTTGTGTAAAGGTATGTGGGGGTCCCCCTATCCCTTTTATTTATTTATATTGATTTTGTGTTTAAAAAAATCGTAAGTGTTTTGAGTGCTTGGCCTTATTATACCTTATTGTCCCCTACCTGTTTTTCCTTATATTCAAAACATTTCTTGGCTTTTTGGAAATTTAGGGATGGGCGGGGGACAATTTCTCTATGTCATCAAAATGGCCCCTATAGGGGTGGATATATTTTGCAGGGGACACGTCCTTGGGTTATATAGGCCTTATTCTTTTAAAGCCAAAAGAAAGACAAAGTTATATAGATATCAAAATCTTATGCAAACCCAAGCTTGGTAGACTAAGAAAAACACTTACAACTAGAAAAAAGAAAGTTATAAAAACCATCTACCAATAAAAGGCTAAATAGTACTAACCTACACCATCATAGATGCCTACCATACTATAGAAGAAAAGACATGAACGCTGATACCTAAAACATCCACCCACTCATAATTGCATAGAGAAATACCATTAACAATTGTAAACACCCTACTATGGTAGACCCTTATCCCTAGGAGTGGTATACCATCTTTCACTTGCTCCGGTAGCTGCTTCCTCACCAGAAATTGGAACCACCTCCATCAGGACAAGAGAGGTCATAGATGTTTACAAACCCTGCAACCCAATGCCATCTACTAACTACATTTTATTGAGCTACTACTATTATCAATCCATCATTTCATAAGCCAGAAGGCAGAACCAACTAATCGCTTCCAGAATCTCATTATGATGCAAAATAATCAGATGTTTGATAAACATTGAAGATACCATAGGAATGAAAATACTTGAAACTTGAACTGGTTGCAATGAATCCTCCAAACCTTTGTCCACTACCACAGTAAAGGGCACCAAATCATAATATTCTAACACACTTTCACATTGCATGTTGGTGCCTCTGGTTTGTTGTAAAAGCGAGAGCTAATATAGTAGCACATGACCAAAAATTATTCTTATTAGCACATGACCTAAAATTATTCATATTGGCCACCCTCTTTGGACCCTAACATTGCTTTGACCATATTAAGAGCTTGTGCATTTTGCCAGTAATTTTTTTCTTCAGTCAAAATTCTGAAACTTGCTCTTTTCACAGTGGATCCCTTGGAGGCTGAATACCATGATCCACTATGATACAGAATCCCAAGCAATACCAAAGTCCTCCCTACAAACAGTCTATTGTAAAACAGTTAGCAGTACACCGTACCACCATTAGAATACCACAACACAATCCTCCACCTAATAATGCCTAGCCCACTCTTCATGGAATGCTTCTATCTTAATACCTGGTACACATGATTATTCAATATTTTTTTATTGATGGAGGTAATTTAAGCTTGTAGGCTACATTGCCAATGACCATAATATTTTGGTGACAATTTGTTATTCATTGTTTGTTGCTTAAACCCAATCATCCACTTAAACTCCTTTTGCTATGGTGTTCATCAGCTTGTTGTTTCATTCAATTTGGTGTTGTGGCTGAATTCCTCTTGAGTTTGGAAAGTACTTGTTGACAATTCATGTGATCTTACATAGCCTGAACTCTTGGTGTCACTCTCAATGCTGATGTGATGGCTAGGGGATGGTCCATGTATTGCCATAAATGGGACATTTTGAAGAACCATGGAAGGAAGTTTAATCCACCATTCTGCTAGTGGTAGTAAAGACGCACAATACGATTGCTTAATTGAAATGAAAAAATGTAGGTTGTTCTACAAGCACTTATTTATGCTTCTATTTGCCCATTTGATTGGGGATGGTATGAGTTCGAAGCCAGTTTAGTACACAAACAAGAGAATAAATCTATCCAAAAGTTACTAGTAAATATAGGCTCACAATCATTGACAATAAACCTTTGCACACCATGTAACTTTTATATGTTCTCCTCAAATTCTTTTGCTAGGGTACTTGTTATAAAAGGATGGAAGAAATAAACTGGTCATATTTGGTGAGGTGATCTACTACTATCGTGATGACATTTTTATGTTTTAATCTTGGAAGGCCTATGATAAAATCCATGGAGACTGTTTACTACTATATTTGATAAGTTAAATACATGAATTAATAACACAGATGAAAGTACATAGCAGATACATGAGTAAAATATGTCTTTATTTGCTCATGAAATTATTATAGAAGAAGACCAGAGGCGATCAGCCAAGAATCGGAGTTGATCCAACTACATCATACTACTTTCCTTGACGATGCACAATATATTTAAAGTCTACATTTTTATTTCCTTGGCTCTCTTGCATCCTGATGATGGATCATGTAGAGTGATCTGAAACGTTGATGCTAACAAGTTGCTACACGATCAAACCCAGGAGAAAGAATACATTGATATGGATTGTGGAAATCTGATAATGTTGACTTGATGGTTGCCAAGAGGAACAAAACTGTACTGATTCTTATAACCACTCAAGAATGACAAATAAATATATGTATTTTTAATCAATAATTTACGGCCACAAGTTGGGGACCTCATCCCTGAGCCAAGACCTGCGAGCACAGAAGCCCAGCAGGGGCATAGAGCTCGCGAGCACACCCGCCCAACAAGGGTCTGGCAGAACAACCAACTTGAACGCCGTAATGGATCACAATCAACCCAGTGGGGATTTGAACCTTGGTGGCACCGTTAACAATGCCGCAACCATCACACTGCGGGATGAACCCCTGACAAATAAATAAGTAATGCATAGTTGGATAACCAATATTATCGAAATACAATAATAGGCATTATACATTGACTACAGAGACCTCTTCCCATTTTTGGTTAGGAATAACCAAGGGTTACAAAATACCAATTGTCTCAGCTATCTCACCTTTATTTCTTTGGCACGCCAAACATTCAGTTGTAAATTTTAAAGATCACCTTTAAGCCCTCGCCGAAAGAAATCCTACTTGATTTGATGACATGCCTTCAAAAATCTTGAGTAATCTCCAACTAGTGAATTATGGAACTCCCAAAGAATTTTGTGTTTGATGGTGGAATTCTTGCAGAGGTACAATCTCTCTTCATACCACAAAGAGTCTGCCTTCCAAAAATATTTATCTGAATTGCTTGGATCATTTTTTGTAATGTCCCCAAATTTTGAGTACCCAAAATTTGCCCTAGATTAATTTTTTTTATTAGAGCAAGTAGGGTTTAGAGATACCTTTTTCCTTTGATTGAGATCCTGCAAGCAAGTTAGGAATCGTTTATAATCATAAGTAATAATTAGACATTCTAGAGTTATAAATAAACATATATTGCAATTGTAGATCAAATCAATAGATTGCTTGGATCAGACTTAAGATGTCTCAACCATAGAAGTGATAAGGTAGGGTGACTTGATGAGGTGGCCCAGTGATCCCCCATCCTAGGCCCAAGAGCAGATATACCATCCCCCTTGGCCTCATGTGGCCTGTGCTATCCATATGAGGTGGCATACCTAGTGTGTTGTCCTATCACTGTTTTCCTCAGTACCTCCAATGATTGAGCATCCCTTCGCATTGTTCACCATGATAGAGGTCATGAGAAACATTCACAGCAGTGTTCTTGGATAGTCCCTCCTTTCTTAGCCCAAAGGCAGTCCCTCTGTCCCCCTTTCCCCCTTTGTCCCCATGGGACTCTTTAGTCATATACCATGAGGTGGTGTGCTTAGAAGGTGACCTCATCAATATTTTTCCACCTGTGGTCCCTCCATTTCCCCTACCATGGTTGGTTACAGCAGTTGCAAAGTACATATAATATTTCATACAATAAATCCTATAATAAAATATTCCTGAATCAGCAATGCAATATATTAAATCAGAGTTATGCAGATTGTCTGTACACATGCATGTATATGTATCCATATATAAACAATTACATAATATCATAATTCTGAACTGCATAGACAATCATAAATAGATTTCTTATGTAATATATGTGCCGCACAATATTCATACCTAGATCGCAGGTCTGAATTACTATTCTAATCTGCTCTTATCTCTTTGTGTTTTGTCTTCTCTTTTCGATGATTGAATGAATGAATGTGGGTTTGACAGGTTGATGCTTAAATGATTGATATTTGAATAATGAATTGATTGATTTGTTAGACATTTGATGATTGATTTCTGATTCCAAGCTGTGAATTGATTGATGATGATTTGGTTGCTTGTTTATTCACGTTGTTGAATTGATCTATGCTAATTGATAGAATTTGCTGATTCATATATTGCTTGATTGCATGATGCATGGACGAGTGATGATGTATTTATGTTTGCTTGGAGTGATTTCCTCTTTATAATTTACAAGTGAAAGGGTCACAACCTTTCATAAGATTTGAGTCACCAATTTTCATTGTTGCCTTTGAGAATAATATATTATTCTCCCAATTGATCTCTCCCTTCTAATGATCTTCAAATGGAACCTTTTCCTCTTTAATAGCTCCTTTGAGTGTAGGGAGTCACACCTTTTATTTGTTAATGCTGTTATTAAAGGGTCACAACCTTTGGTTATGAAAAAATGCGTCTGTTTGATAACAACCGCTGCCCCTTTCATCCCTTATTTAATCTTCACCTATCTCTCACTTCTCAAATTTGTCTTTACTGCTTTTCAAATCTGCACGTATCCCATTTAAGATCTGCATATCCTCTTCTTGTAGATCTACATATCTTATTTTCTTCTTTCCTTCTTTCCTTCTCAATTCTTATTTCAGATCCCACCTTATACTTGTGCTCTAAATCTGCTCTAGATCTCGTCTACTCCCTTTCCTCCATTCCATTTGATCCTTCTTCCCGTTTATATCTTTTGTGAGGAAGGGTCACACCTCTTCACACCTCTTCATCATGTCTGCCCTTTTCAATGATTACACCCTTTCACAATCACCACCTTTAGAAAGAGTCACAACCCTTCATCTTTTAAAAAAATTACTTCCTTATTTTCTTCTCTTTCCTTCCTTCTTCCCTTAATCCTTTCGTTTTTCTTATGGTCCCTCTACTTCTTCCCTCCATTTTCCTCTCAAATGAAGTTCTCTTCTCTCCCTTTTATACCTCACATTTGAGGGAGACACAACTTTCCCATTAATGCCAATAGATTTCCACAATCCATGAAATTTTAGTTGCAATGCTTTTGGATTTGATTGCGTATGTAGTTTTTGCATCAAACAAATACATACACAATCAAATCTAGAAGCATTACAACTAAAACAGCTTTTCCATTCATGCCTTTTGACCATTTGTTTAACTTAACTAAATTTTAGTCATTTTAAAATTTTTTCTTTTATATTTTTAATTTAATTATTATTGTTTATCATTTAATCCTATTTCAAAAAGGGGACATGACATTTTGCAATTATTGAATGAGATTCCTTTTAACAACATTATTTTGCCACTCTAATTTGGTCACTTCAACCCAAGCTACTTGTAATATTGAAGTGACCCACAACAATGCCTCTTTTCTTTCATCCTTTCTAGATCTCAAAGTTATAACCCAACATCTTAGTGACCCATTTTTGTTATTCTTTAAAGTTTAGATGATAATCATTGCTCTAGAAAATATTTTAGGCTATTATGATTTGTTTAAAACTTGAAGTTCTAGGAAACCCCTCAAAGTCTAATGCTTATAAGAACCAACCACTCCATCACATCCTTGCTTTTATTCGGGTAAACTTTTACTCCTTTATGAGACACTAAGTGACCCAAATACTCCACCTCTTTGAGGCCAAAAGCAGACTTGGAAGGTTTAGCATAAAGCTGCTACTGTTGGAGAATTTGCAATGCTTGTTCTACATGCTGCAAATGGTTTTTCCATGTCTTGCTATAAATTGATATATCATCAAATAATACTAGCACAAACTCCCTAAAAACTATCTTAAAGATAGAATCATCAAATGCTGAAATGTAGGAGCATTAGTAAGGTCCAGTGGCATCTCCAGAAACTCATAATGAGCCTCACAAGTGCTATTGCTATTTTGAAAATATCTTGTTCCTTAATTATAAAATGTTATAATCTGATCTAAGATCATTTTTTGTTAAAAACATAGCTCCATTTAGTTCATCTAATAAATCAACAGTGACTAGGATAGGAAACTTATCTTTGATGGTGTACTTGTTGAGTTCTCTATAGTTTGGACATATGTGCCAAGTGTCATCCTTCTAGATACCATCACCACTAGGGAGGAGTAAGTACTCTAACGATGTCTGATAATACTTGCTTCTAGCATCTCCTAATCCATCTTCTCAATATCACTTTTTTGTACATAGTGATACTTGTAGGCTTTGATGTTGGGTGGTTAGCTCCCTTGTACTAGTTGAAGGGTATGATCATGATCTTCCAAACTATCTTCTCAATCTCACTTTTTTTGTACATAGGGATACTTGTAAGGCTTGATGTTGGGTGATTAGCTTCCTGGTACTAGTTGAATGGCACGATCTTCAAACACTATTAAGTGATTATCTATAACTGCTTGTACTTGTAGGTCTAGCTATGCATAAACATTTGACTGATAGGATGCTAATAATAACAATTGGGCTACAAATCCATCAACATCTTTGTTAAGCTGCTTTTACATTTAATGATTGCTTGCCATCTACAGAGACTTTGCACTTACCTCTCGTAGTTGACTATCCTACCGTTTGAGTGAAATTGCATGAATAGTTTCTGGAAGCTCACCTCACTTGTCCCAAATGTAGTAAGCCATTGTACTCCCAACATGATATTTGTTGCACACATGAGAATAGCAAACATCAGGCAGTCTAGTTGGTATTCTCCCATGGTTTTTAATGCTATGTCATTTCCCCAAACAACTAACACTATCCCTTTGCAATTTGGGCCTAAAATTTTGGAGCTGGATATATAAAACAATTCAGACTAGCAACTAACTTTTTGTTAATTAAGTTGGGAGTGCTTCTTGAGTCTATCGATGTTATTCTCTCTTTCTTCAATTAATCAAACACCTTGAGATTTTTTGGGGTGCTAATGCCGTAAACTACATGCTAAGAAATGGTTGGTTGGATATCTCCTAATTCCTCAAGTGGCTTATTAGTAAACTCTTCTTCATTGCCTTCTTCCTCCCTTGGCCTTTCAACTTAGAACAATTTCTTCTCTACACATTTATGTCCTCTACAATAGTTTCTATCATCATTAAATCTAGCCCTTTTGTCCCTTCTTTTTCAGTTTGTTGGAAAGTCAATTTAATGAGGTGAAGGAGTGATTGTATTGAAAAAATCCTCTCATTTGCCATTGTAACTTTGCCTTTTAGGAGCTGAAAACTTCTCCTATAACATGTGAGTTAAGCCAAAAGAATCAGATATAGGAGTAGGAAGAAATATGTGAACATGTGTACCTCATGTTTGATGTGATATTTGATGCCCTTTAAGAAACATGTCATTGAAATTCTCTAAAATTGTCTCTACTTGCAAGGATACGTTTTGGAATTGCTAAATGTAATCTTTGAATGATCTTGTTTGTTGCAGGTTGGTTAATTGGCTGAAGTAGTTGTTGTCCAACACACTGTTAGCGTGATTTTTGCTCCCATGTAAATAATGACCAAGTGATCAAGTGAACATTTTTCTTCCTTTGGGTACGTTACTACGTAGTCATTAGTACTAAGCGAGTTGCTTCGATTCTAGATATAAGGAATCCTTGGTCACTTTTTACCTTTATATGTTGATGTTTTGTAGCTATAGTTGGATAAACACTATGAGTCAATACTAGTGAAGATATGTATATATATTTAGTATATATGAGATGTATATATATACTTATATATATATATATATATTATTATTTAAATATTAGAGAAATTAATATAATACTCAAGAGATTTTATATATATATATATATAATCATAATTGTCATTATATTATTCTTGGTTAGACCATATCTTTGATATCATATTGAGGTGATATCTAAAATATTTTTTGAGTTATGGTGAATATCATGAGACTTGATATTCTTGGTCAGACCATATCTCTGATATCATATTGAGGTGATATCTAAAATATTTTTTGAGTTATGGTGAATATCATGAGACTTGATATTCTTGGTCAGATCATATCTTTGATATCATATTGAGGTGATATCTAAAACATTTTTTGAGTTATGGTGAATATCACGAGACTTGATATTCTTGGTCAGACCATATCTTTGATATCATATTGAGGTGATATCTAAAATATTTTTTGAGTTGTGGTGAATATCACGAAACTTGATATTCTTGGTCAGACCATATCTCTGATATCATATGGAGGTGATATCTAAAATATTTGTTGAGTACCTGGTGGACATCATGAGACTTGATGTTGGTAGGCCAGTACTCTGAGTACATGGTGAATATCACGTGACCTGATATTCTATGGCCATCACTCCTAATATCATGAGATGATATCTCTATAAACTCTGATATTACATTAAGGTAATATATCTTTTCACATTATTTTGAGTACTTGGTGAGTATCATGCAACTTGATATTCTGTGGCCAATGCTCCGGATATCATGAGATGATATCTTAATAAATTTTTGAGTACTTGGTGAATATCATGCGACTGGATATTCTGTGGCCAATGCTCTCAATATCATGAGATGATATTCTTATGAATCTATGAGTTATGGTGAATATTATGCGACTTGATATTCCTAGTCAGACCATATCTCTGATATCACGGTAAATGATATCTTCTGATCCTAATCATGTGTTTAATCTTCCCTAGCTAAGAGGGAGTGTTGATGTTTTGTAGCTTCAGTTGGATAAACACTATGAGTCAATACTAGGGAAGATATGTATATATATTCAGTATATATGAGATGTATATATATATATAAATATTATTATTATTTAAATATTAGAGAAATTAATATAGTACTCAAGAGATATTATATATATATAATCATAATTGTCATTATATTAATTACATAATAATGAATAGACATGTCCCATGAAGGGATATGTCTCTTGTTGGCTCATTCTCAATATAAATGCAAGACATTGTTGCATTTGGAAAACACATACAATCAGACAGTGCTATTACATTTGCAACGATCCTAAAAACCTTAACATTATGGAATTCAGAAAATTCTCCATTTTGTTTTACCCAAGTTAGTGGATACCCACCATCAAACGTATGCATATCCACCTTAGTTAGTAGGTTCCTAGATCTTGTATGAGTGCCATCATTTGGATCTGGATTGCATGGCTTGGAAGTTCCACCTTGATTCCTCGAGACATCAAGTTGCTGCTTTGATTAAGATATACATCCTCGGGTTTGTAATATCGCGTCCTTGATGTAGGACATCGTGTCTTTGTGCTATTAACTTCTACTTTGGTTTATCAACCACTAACAAGATTTCCTCCATCGACTTGGTTTTATCCATTACATCATCCATGAAAATGGTATCTATCTCCTGTATTGATGAATTGCCTTTATCAGGAGTCTTTCCAAGAGTAAGATTTCTTGCCCCTACCTCTAAGTTGTGGGCCTATCATGCTAAGGTTTGACATTTCCAAATCTACTTTTTTTGTTACCTAGATTCAAAATCATAGTTCTAGGACTTGGACTTGGCAGGCCAAAATATTGACTCGGAATCAGGACTTGGAAAAAAACTTGGTATAGACTGGTAAAATACTTGGCCAATAACTTGGCACAAACATGACAAAAAAAACCCTCATAATTACACAAAAGGAATTAATGTATCTAGAGAATAATAAATGTCTAATTTGACTATCAACTTTTCATAATTTAAACATTGCACGTCACATGATCTTCAAACTCTCAAAATTTGAAATTTCATAGTTTGAAAGTCAAACGATACACTGTAATACAAAAGAATGATAAATAATAAATATTTAACAACATTATAACTGTTTACATATGATATGTCAAAATGAAAAAAAACAACCAAATACAATCAACGTCTTCCTCTTTTGATAATTTTCTTTTAAATTTTAAGCTTTTTTAATTTTCAAATTAAAAAAAATCATGGTTACTTGTTTGATGATTTCATCAACTCTGAATTCTTAAAATTCTCTTCTCAAATTGTCTTCTTGCTATGACAATGGTTCATTGTGTGATATGGGCATATAAGAGCAAAAAATGATCAGTAGAAGTTGAAATTTCACTTAAAAAAGTGACTTTCATGTCTAGATGCTAGAAGAGTTTGAGCTCAAGACTCGGGATTCTAAGCCTAAGACTTGATGAGTCTTGGAGCAGGTTTTGGTCAAGTACTGTCCAGGATTCAGCCAGAGTCCACATGGCTAGCTTAGGAACTCGTGAGTATGGCATTGTAGAGTACTCGCAGAGTCTTGAAACTATGTTCAAAATGAGACAAATAATTTCAAATTAGGATTGTAATAGCTTCAGTCTAACCTTGATCAATCCTCCATAAAATATAAAAAAAATGCCAATGTGAGAGAGATGTTCTGAAGAATTTGACTTTCCAACTCAAATTTTTTTGCCTTGTTTCTTGACTTCCAAGTGCCCATATCATGCTTTAATACTACTTGTAGTGAAATTACTTGCACAAGAGGAGGAGGTATGTTACAAATACTTCATAATACTTGAGAATAATAAGCCAATTCATGAGGGAAAACCACCAAAGTGGCTAAGAAGAACTCAATTTGTAATTTGATGATAATAAGCTAACCCTCCAACTCCTACAGATACCTAGTTATGCCATGTCAGCCTTAACTACCTATTAAGACTATATTAATGATCATATAACTTAATTAAGAGTTATGGTAGCCACATGCTAACTACTTATATCACCTATGTCACAAGGTTTGAGTTCAAGTTTGTTTTCGACAACAATAAAATTCAAATGAAATTTGGGAAGGAGAAAACATTGCTATTAAATTTTCTTTATATAATATTTAAAAAAAAAAGAAGTAATATAGCCACAAATTTATCAAAATAAGTAATACTGTACTTATTTAATTTAATTTCAATTTGTTAATTTTTTTATATTAATAATTAAAAACTAAAATAAATAAAGTATTAATTTATTTATTTTATGGATGATTTTTAATCATCCACAAAGAACTTTTAGCTACCTGATACAGAAGCATGATCCTTTGGGCTGAAACCTTTTTAATTGGGAGCCAATGAACAAGGGTTATCTATTTTGCTAAATTCGCCTAGATGCTGACCTCATCCCTTATGCTGTCGGAGTCTACACTCAACAAGATCAGATCCCTCATGGGCTCATTAAGAATTATTCAACTTCACCACAAGATCAATAATAATTCTAAGCCTAGTAAGAAGGGTTCCACATGATATATAGAGTTTAAACTATACGAAAATATTTGACATTAAGAAGGCAGGAACAGAGATCATCACCAAGCAACACTATATGATAGCTAAGAGCTCTAAGAGGACACACGAATGGCTTATTTTACAATTCAGCTTTAAAACAAACCTGCAATGATCTTTCTTCTTTTGTACACCTTCTCAGAGAGATTCTTGTGCTTTTCAAGGGTCTCTTTAACTGTTGTATTTCTGCTCGTCAATATGTCTGGGTCATTCAAACAACTAGGTCGTGATATTGCATGGGAACCAAAGATGTGAGGTGAGTTTCCTATCTGCTCCATTATTTTTATGGTTTTTCTATTTTGTGGAGTAGCTATGCCTTCTTTCTAGGCCCATGGTTGTTTCAGTTTAGCAGTACAGATAGAGAAGCCTTGGTTTGTATATGCATTGCTTTTCATCAGTTGTGTCTACGGAGATGCTAAGGTGCTAAGTTCTTTGTAATCAAAGACATTGCACTGCTGACATGTAGCAATTCTAGAAGCTCACTTTAGAGCTTGAATAACTTCGGAGATTACATAATCTAATGTGTGCTTTAAATCTATTGAGATAATTGTGCTAAGTATTGCACACTGTGGAAGCCATACCATAGTTAAGATTTCACTTCAATATGTCCTCTATATTATCCAGATCAGTAGCAACCGCTGATTGACTCAGCAGCCCAAGCACTTGGAGAGGACCAATGATAAGACTATTGTAACTAGAATGAAGTATTGTGAGAAAATAAAAGAGAATTTTTTTTATAGTTGTGTTACTCATATTTTCATGTTTTTTGAAATGTAAAGATTTTGTTGTTTATAGTAATATACTTATGACGAAGGGTTTCATTTGTAGAGTGAACTAACATGAGTTCTTTTTTCGCCTTTGTTTTCACTTTTCAGTTCTAATTTTTCACTTGGTTTGTTATCAACTCGATTTCAAGAAGTTAATATCTAAAAACCTATGCTCTTGACTTTGAGCAATACACTAATCTTTCAGGTCTATAATGGGAGCTCCAATTCTGTTTATTGTTTGTTTCTAGATTTAAGCCTTTAGCTTGATGACATCTCACTTTAAGATCTTGAAGAATGCTAACTTCTTCAGTTGTGTAGCACTATTACCCTTCAGATTCTTACAATATTGCCATAATTAAAGGCTACACATATGATATAGTGTTCCTCTGATATGCAGAACTCTACCACATTTCTTGATTATAAGTGACAAGAATGCTTAATCCTTGAGTAATAATTTAAATGACATTTGATTTTGAATTTATCTTCATCTACTCAAAAAACCATGAAACCAGAAAAAGTCACAATCTGCAACTAAGAGCCTCATTTCAAGATCAAGTTATATATTCGTTTTGACTTACTACACCACATTTTGAGTATTTTTTTGAAAAAGTTTTCCATTCACGTATTTGGCTATTGTTGATAGACACACTTAGAGGACTTTCTGATTAATTGCTTTTCATAGCTTCTAGTTTGACCTCTTCTGTTTCAGATATATGGTGATGGGGATAAAAGATATGATGTGGAAGCAGGGCATGATTGTGACAAGTGGTCAAATCGATTTCGCAGAGCTAAGGAGAAGCTTGCAAATGTGAGGCCGGATGAATGGGAGCAGTACAAGGATTACATTTGTGAGAGTTATCGTGAGGTATACAGGGAAACTTGGCAACATCCTCCTACAGCTAAATGTCTGGCAAATTGTTCAAATCTGATGATTTATGATGACCATGAGATCAGGGATAATTGGGGAGATATTAAAGATGACTGGCAAAAAGACAGCCCTGATTTCTTTATAGCTCATTGTGCCTGGATTGTAAGCCTGGAGTATCAACGGCAATTGTACACAGATATAAATTTAACCAATTGGCAAGCAATCAAGAAGGTAACTTAGTTCCTGTGAACAATGCTGCCAGTTGAATTCATGAAATGCAGTTATCCATCTGGTTGCTACTAATGTCAATCTTTTCCTATTCTTTGCAACAGGATTATCATTTCCACATTGTTGGCAATGTAGGGGTGATGTTCCTGGATATTCGCGGTTCTCGTACATTTCATCGTGTTCAGGATGATAATAATCCATACTTGGGTTCTAGACAATGGGAAGATATTGAGAAATCATTAGGAAACGGAGGTATTTTTGATGAATTAAAGATGTTGCTAGTTTGCTCTCCAGCACCTCTTGTTTTCCTTCAACACACGATTACTAGCACAGCATCAAATGTAAACCAGCTAGAAGATTTCAAAGGGCACTGGTCTGTACACCCACATGAGCAGCAACGCATGATCGATTGCTTATCCCAATGGAAGAATTCCAAGGAACACAGAGAGATCCTCATTCTAGGAGGTAATTTGCTTTGTCTGCCTACAGGAATTTGTACCATTCCATTTTCTAATTTCGAATAATTCTTTTGAATCCTTTATGGACATAAAACACAAAATATAAAATATGATATAAATTTGCTCGATTGGGCTTGTTAGAACCTTGGCAGACCATGTACATTGCACTAGCTTGAAAATTGCCATCTTTGTGTACACATTTGCCTATAAACTGGGTTTTGGAAGGAAAGCTATTTTTCATATGAAGTATAACTGGTTCAAATTTCTTATGTTTGGGTTTCAAATGATTTGGTAGTGCTAGGATGCCTATGGGTGATAAAAGAGAAACTTTTACTGTGTACATTGTTGCTTATGAATCATGATTTTGCTAAACGAAAGGGAGCATGTTGAATTATAAAACAACGAACAGGAAATGGTAATTGGAGAGGGGAATGACAATGATTTGAGAAATGGTACGATACTCCATCCCCCAAATGGCACTATCCATATTTATTTGCAAAGGAAAATATAATAGTTCTTACCATCAGAAATAATTTAGTGAGCCAGTCCAGGATTCAGTGCAGCTGTATCTGTCATATGTGAATTTATAAACTATTAAAAGAAGAATCGAATTTAAACCATTTTCACATCTTAGGCAAACACTAGAATGACCCTAATATACATTATATAACCCATAGATTAAAATATCTCCGATATCTCTCCAATAAGACAACTTATCGCGAGAAGTTTTGGCTCCCGATAAACTGTGTAAAGTTATCGCAGCGGATAAGTTTCAATTTCTCGCCAATATTTTGATGCTTTATCGCCGATATATCAACAATTTATTGCGATATTTAAAGAACTTATCTTGCAGGACCAATTCATACAGCAATCATAATCACATATACAATACTATAATTAACAATTTTATGCCAATCATTTGACTATCCGACTAAGGAATATTATTGCTAGTCGCGGTCTATATCGTTCGAAATAAACTCAGGGACTTTCGGTAATGGGAACATTGTAAGGAAGAAGACAATCATCATAAAGGAGTCTATCGACAAAGACATATCTTAACCATGACTATGTTACTAAATCAATGGCACAACTATAGAAGCGATGAAATACAATTAGATAACCAACATCATTAATATTGGTAAATAATATATGCAGTGTGGTGATCAGTGGTCAACTAATATTTGCTATTTTTATTTTGCTTTAGAGTTCAGACTATCAGACTATGGCTACGAGCCATCAACATTCCAAATGAGGATGCGATTTTGTATCATATTTGCATTTGGATATATCTAGATCAGTTTGTTTGGTTTGTTTACTCATTTACTGACTCATTAGATGCATCTCCTCATTGAATTTTGCAAAAAATATGCATTTCTAATTAAATTTAATCATTTTTTTAAGTTCCTGTTATTTTCCCGAGAAGTTCCTGACTTATCTCTGATATTTGCCGATATCTTTTTTTTTGCCCTTGACGATAAGATGCCGATAACAATATTTTTAACTATGATATAACCTTCTTAAGGGGTTAAAATTTAGTCCAAGTAGCTGAACTCCTCAAATAGCAGTGTTAAATCAATGATGGTGCCTCTAAGGGCAACTGAGGCTTGATAGGTGGAGGGGACTGTTTAGAAATTTTCTAATCTAGACTTCGAATCCATTGACCTTGATTATACCTTCAACAAAGCTGCTGCAGGAGAAGTTGTGGCTGAAGGAATTAAAATGGCTAGAGAGCCTGGTTTTATAGAATTTATTTGAAAAAATATAGTAAGATACCATGATCAGAATAAATAGATCAAATCATGCAATATATATTACACAATCTTTTTGGGAAGGGAGAGGAGAGGAGGGGAAGTTACAAAGTGCTATTTAATTCAAGCATATACACAGGAATGATTCTCTTTGCACTATTAAAATATCCATATATCTTAAACACTATCATTCCATTTTCTAGGGCATTGCTCACCCTTATTTATGGCATTTATTAGGTGAATAAAGATGAGAAATGAAGTAAGCAAGTAGATGCTGGACCCTCTTACTAACAGTTTTTCTCATTCCTAACAAAGACTTTGTATGCAGAAATTAAACTTCTGCCAAATGTTTAGTGAAGATGTCTGCAATATGATACTCCGAACATCTTGAGTCAATTATCTGATCACAAATACATTTTTGTATAAAATGCATGTGGAGAGTCTAAATGATCACAAAATCATTGGTATATAAAATGCAAGTGGGTCAATATGATCATTAACACATTGTTGTAGAAAATGCATGTGGGTCTAAATGTTCTTAGTTTGTTGGTTCTCAATTGGATTGCAGGAAAAGTGTATGATAGTTTTGTTGTCACAGCAGAAAATAGTAGTTTGATTTTGTGGAAATCCAAGCTTTGGAAGATCTCTTTGAATCCAAAATTTGCTGGTGACACCTAGAAGCCCCCTCCTTGTTAACTTATGCCTCTCCCTCAAACTGCATTCAGTTTTTTTTTAGCAGACAGCAACCACTGCCCTGTTCATTTCATTAGTTTCTCTCAACCTTATGTCCACCCATGCGACTGTCCTCCTGACTTGGAGTTGATCAGTCAATTTATGATGTCTAAAGTCTTTCCAACGATTCCATTTTTCATATGCTGTGGCAAAACAGTCCACCGGCTTGTCGATGTTTCCGTTTTGTGCATAAATGTTCACCATGACAGTTACAATGTCAATATCTGGCAAATTTTTTTATCCTTAATGTTTTGAGGGATACTCGTACCCTGTTCCCAGAGTTCTACAGGCCACACAGATGTCAAAGATGGAAGAGTGTGGCTGTGCTCCAGCCAATTGCATCTGCTTAAAGAGTTTATGAGATCACATTTCTCTGAGGCATTTTCAGGACCATTTTGTGCGTATCCTGTAATCATGGAATTCCACGAGACCACAATTTTTACTGGCACTTTGTAGTGAACAGTTCACGAGCTTTGTCCATGTTTCCACATAGTGCTTTATATCTGATTTGATCATTGTCCTTAAGAGATTTAGGCACTGATGTTGAACATGGAGGGAAACTCTGCAAAGCTACTAAGAGGGGTGCCAAATAAGACCAAGGCAAGCCAAAATTTGAAGAAAACAAACTGAAAGCATATTTTTGGTGGTGACGATTGCTCATTCACCTGTGTGCTCCTGCATCATGTTTCCTTGTAGAAATCTGTGCTTGGTAAGGCTGCAATTATTCCTTAATTATTGAACATATGGATGATACCTAAGCTGCCGATCCTGGTTCTGATTCAGATTCGGGTTCCCAGATTTGGAAATTTTTCTCTTGGGCATGTTCTGGTACCGTGGGTATATATATATATATATATATATATATATATATATGTATGTATGTATGTAGATTCATACATGTAACATGTTCAATGTTCATTCATTATTGGTTCAAAACTTCAAACATGTAATAATAATAAGTTAGAAGCGTGATACTCATAAATCCATAATTGCCAATAAAATTATAAATAAAATACCACATATATCATATTCATACTTTGCAAAAGTCTCAAAATATCATTACACAATGAAAATTTAATTTACAAGCCATATTTTATATTTAATATCCAACTTCATCTTCATTATCTTCATAGGAATCAAGGTCACCATTTGGTTCCGCATTAACTTCATATGAAGAAAAATGCTACAGCTGTAGAACAAAGCAAAAATGGTGAAAAATGCTTGAGAGATGAATGAATGATCATCAAATGACCAAATGCATGTTTCATGGTCGAAATTAGGGTTTTAGATGCTTTTTAAATTTAATTTTTTTTTTAAAAATGGCATGTGGGACCTGTTTTTGGGCATCCACAGCCTTGGGTGCCCGTGGATTCCTCCGGATTTTGCTAGGATTCTAGCCGGGCATCCGGATTCCCGACTGGAATCCTGTCGGAACCCAGGCGGAATCCGGGAGGAATTAGTACTGGCATCGCACTGGAATCAGGATCTGGGCCTATATGCAGGGATCCGGTAACTTAGGTTAATACAACCACTTCCACAATACCCCGATATTGAACTGCTATGATACCAATATGATTTATAATTTCACAAGTTCTTAAATGCTAGATTTTTTTAACAAATCGAATGCAACATCTACTTGACTCGTACTTAAAAAATGATATTACTCATAGTCACCCAGAGACACATCTCCCCCTTGTGAGGCGCATCTCCGAGACCTTGCGCATATCCAGAGACTTCAAATTTGGGTGGAGACTTCGTGTCAAAATCTCTCAATGTCTCCAAGTATCCTGCCATGAATTTTGACGTCTCCCATGCGTCTCCAAAGGAAAAAGCATTAGTTTTCAACTATTTGAATCTATATGACACAATATTAAATGAGTAAATGACATTACTAGTAGTATTAGTATTACTGTTAGTGATTTGAATTTCAGATTTGATATTTTGATTTAATGGTTTTAATGTTCATACTTAAACCTTTCTATTGTTCTTGTTTTCAAAGCTCTATGTTATGATATTTCTTGCAAATTATTAAATTATATTAAACAAAAATTTTCCATCTCCGAGTACCCCCTGTCTCCTATTTTTGAAAAATAGCCATACCAGTACCAGTACCAGTCTCTGAGACCTCCAAGTCTTCCTGTCTCCAGGTGACCTTAAGATTACTAGAATTTGGAGTATGCCGAAAATTAATATGTATTTCTTGTTGGAAATGTAACATGAATAAAACAACTAAATTCAAATGGAAACAAATATATGGACACATGGAATTACCCTGGTCTGTGGGAAATCATCTTCAAAATGTCAGTTAACAACTTGCAATATCCTTAAATTTGTCATTTACAAAGAATACAATTTGAAGTGTTCTTACAGTGAATTGCTATTGTAATGTCCCCCCTCAATTGAAGTATTAAATTGCAATAATTACTTTGCTAAGTCTGTTTTAGATAGGCGTCTCCCAGACTTAGTCAATTTTATGGAATAAAAGGAGATGTTTGTGTGGGGCCAAATTCACTTGAGTCACTTAAGTGATTCCAATTTTTCAGTCATGGATGGGGCCCTTGGCATATTATCTTGTCTTAAGGTAATTTTATTTAATAAAGGCAATTGTATTTTTTCTAGTCAAGGGTGAGCTTATTTTCTTGTGAAAATCGCCTAAAATCTAGGCTTTTATGGCTATGCGATGTTTTTTTATGAGTGCTGAGTCTACATAAGGCAGCGTTGAAGGATAGCTGGGCATATTTTCACATCTTTTATTTTATGTTTCCTTTTGCAACAAGATCGCAGCCTTACCAAGACGAAACCTTGGTAATGACGAACTTGGACGTCCACCCAAGCTTTGACTATGAAGAAATATGTGCTGATGGTGCTGTGGTAATTTTGCAGTTTTGAGAATCAGCATTGAAAAGAAATCGCAGAACAGATTTGGGTTAGCTGAATGTGTATGGAAGGTATCGTTGGTATATGTGAGATTTTCAGCTACAGGTGAGGAAGATTTCAGCGGTTGACCATCCCTAGGTAACCAAATGGGTTGTGTTCACACTCATATTTCTCAGCAGACGTATTGTAAGAAGCTCTAAATTGGAAGTGATCATCCAAGTATTGTCCTCTTCTTACTTAATATTGTCAGTAATACTGGGCTCTTATACAAACTTATTTTGATTGTTTACAGTAAGTACTTTGTATAAATAAGATGTTTACAATCAAGGTCATTTGAACAACTTGATAATCTCTATTGTTGTATTGGATCTTTAATTTGATTTAAGTTAGTTATGCAATTACATGCCTTCGGATTGATTCTACTAGCAAGGATATTTTAGTGGTATTAGAGCCCAAAACCCTGCCAGCTTGTGGGGTTTAGTTTTCTTTTTCGTGTTTTTTGTTGTTGTGTAATGTCCTTGTTTTTTCAGGCTCTTGGGATTAGCCTATCATGTGACCCTCGTAGGCTAATGAGGATGGACAGAGGGTCTCTTTCAGTGGGTATCTACTTCAAGATTCAGTATGTTTTGGTTTGGCTTTCGTTTGGTGTCATTCAGACTTCATTTGCTATAGTTTTGCCACGTTTACTATTTATAGTAAGCCTGATGTTGTTCGAGAAGGACCCTTTCTATTTTTGGAAAGTGCATTTGGTCACATGGGGAAATAATAGGTGTGACTCCTTTTTCAGATGGCATATTAAAAGGATAAGTTTTTTGGGAGTTATTATTATTTTGGCGGCCAAATTATTATTAAATCATTAAATGACTTATTATAAAGTTATAATTTAACTTTATAATTTCACTTAAGTTGAGGGTTGAGTCATCATGGGAAGGGGCCATTTATTTAATTAATTCATAGAAGCCTAAGCCAAGGTATTAATTTAAAGTATTGGAGTAAATGAATTATTAAAAGGAAAAGTATATCTATTTATTCCACATTGGTAAGAATTGTGTTTGAGCTCTCACAAGAAAGAATAAAAAGGGACTTGAGAGCTCATTTTAAAACAGCTATTGATCATTTGATAAAATTTGGTTGTGAAGAGGATTGCTAGGGTTTGAGGATTGATTCCTTTCTTTTGGCAATTTGAATCATCACTGATTGATGGTGAATTTTGCAAAACTAAATTCTGAGAATTTATTTTGATTCGGTGGATGCAAATTTGGTGCTGTTGTAGACCAAATTTGAAGAGAATTATTAAATTGCTGCTATTACAGAGGTATACATAATTCTGGTTCGATTTTCTCAGAATATCTCATGTCCTTGGAAGGCTATTGTATCTTCCTGTCAACCATGTTTGTGTTGTGAAGGCTGAATTTGTTTCCTAAAGGCTGCGCCACCTTTCCAAGACCTGCGATTCTTGATTGGAAGGCTGCGTTTTCAATTTAGGAAGCCGTGTTTACAATCTTGAAGCTGCGTATATAATTCTGGAAGTGGCGTTTCAGAATTTGGTGATAATCAGCCTTATTTCGTAGCAGTGCTTGGCATCCAGGGTTTGCATTGAATTTGGTGGCAGGAGACCATTTAGTTTGAGCTGCGTTCTTCCTTGGGAGTGCTGCAAATTATTTATTGTGCCAAGTAATTTAATATCATTTTTGTATGGAATTGATATGGGTTGTTTTTTTTTTTAAAAAAGAATATGCCAAATGATTTAGCAAATGAATGTGAATTAATTTAAATAACAAATTACTATTGATGTTATTACTCCAAAGTCTGGAAAATTATTGAAAATTCATATATGTGATTCAAGAATTCCTATATGTTCTTAAAAAACAATTTGAAGTGTGATTAAATTTGAGGAAAGAGCTAGTTTGTTATTGAGAGCCAACCAGGCTCTTTATAGTGGTATCAGAGCATGTTTCCTGCCATCCCATGGGGTATGAAATTCATTTTAATTCTGATGTTATATTAAGAGTGACTTGCACTCTCGCTTTTTTTAGCTATGGACAAATACAGGAGAGCTAGTTCTGAGAGTCGGCGTGGCAGTGTGAAAAAAAGAGAGGAAATAAATGCCTTGATGGAAAGTATGGAGAAACTTAAGCTTCATCAACAAAGGTTGGCAGAGAGCTTGTCGGATCCAGAGACAGTTGAGAGGGCAGTGAGGTGTATGGTTTCTGCCTTTAGAAGGCCAACATCGAGATTGCAGGGAAGAAAGCTTGAGTTTTCCCCAACAGGTGCCCATGATGCAGATGTACCTATATTTAGTACGGCACCTGCTAGTCCTATCCGCAGTGCTGATGATGGACTTATTTCACAGGGACATGTGGATGTATCAGTGCCATTGGTGGACATCAGCACTGAGCTTTAACAGGTTGAGGCTCCCAGAGTAGTCGCTACAGTTAGTTCATGTTAGTTCAGAGGCAGCTGATGTTGTAGTTGTCAGTGAGTGTTGAGACTCTCTCGAGGAGGGAGTTGTTATTGGAGACTTATATGTCAGCTATCATAGTGTTGCTCCAGTGCAGGAGGCAACTACTTCCTCATATGGGACCGATGCATGTATGGAGTCACCTAGCTGTGATGTTGGTGATCTGGGCGTTATAGCAGAGTCAGTAGATGGTGGTTCATGGTCTAGCATTATTGGTGTACAGCCTGACGTTGAGTCATGTGTGCAGAGTCAGGTGTTAGCAGTTGAGGCTTTAATAGGAGATGTGGATGCAGATAGTATGTACACATTTGATGATACATTTGATGATGCTATGAGCCGCATTGGGTATGACACCCTTTGTGAGATATTGGGTGATCACTCCGAGGAGGTTTTGGTTGAGTCCCAGGGTCGATGTTTACAGGATCTTACTATTGAGGTGGAAGCTGAGACATGTGAGGAGATTGATATTGCGAGGGCTTCCATTTCTTCGGATGAGGAGTTGGTTGAGGTACATAGTAGTTGTATCTCGGATGCAAAGTTGTGTGGGGATGATAGCTCATGTATGAGCGATCTTGTGGTGAGCAGTTCTGATTCAGCTTCCTATCATAGTGCAGTTAGTGGGACATAGAGCTTGCATAGGAGGCAAGGCTTAGATAGGCATCACGTGTCTAGTTAGTTGAAGGTGAATGGCAGAGACATCTCTTCAGCTATTGAGCATTATGATGCTATTCGTCAGATGTTGGCCGTGTTTGGTTGGGGTGCTCCTATGTCAGATGAGCACGGTGATAGTAGTCTTTCCCTAGCCGAGGTTCATGTGCTTCGAGAGGTTGTTAGGATCTTAAAGCATAATTATTCATTGTTAGTCGCTGATAGGGATTACCTTTTGGAGTGGGGGAGTACTTGTTATGAGACATTGTTAGGGAAAGATGAGGAGGTAGTTGAGCTCACCCACGAGTTAGAGGTGACTGTGGACTCACTGCAGTGTACCTAGTTTGCTTTCCAGGAGTCACAGTCACGATTAGAGGAGGTGACCGTGGAGTTGGAGCGTGTTCGGTCCACACCAGCCCCAGACCTAGTTTGGTTACACATTGAGGTGGTTGGCTGTGAGTTTGCTTCTACGGTTGAGGATGAGGGACGTGATTATGTGACAGACACATCCGTCCTGGATATGGGTGCAATAGGTACGGATGAGGTAAGAGTATCGGTGGAATCAAGCTCTCATGTTGATTTGCTTCCTTTTGCTGGAAGTGAATCTATTTCTTCATCTCATATAGCTGATAGCATTGGACAGTTGGCAGTGCCACATTTTCAGAGGGATCAGTTGTGGGTCACAAGGGAGCAGGTTGATGCTTCCACATATAATTTCTATTGCATAGAGTCCTTCATGGAGTATCTAATGAAGAGTTCGGATGTGTGAGAGGATTCATACAGAGTGTCTGAGGGTACTCTCATGCGAGGCTTTCGTGCTATTCAGAGGTTGGTGGGAAAGATTGTAGAAACTCTATCTACTATGCTTCCCCATAGGGATTTCCAGGTTGGGTTTGTTGAGAGGGTGGCTCAGGATCCTACCTAGCCTGCAGTTATGCGGAGTCAGAGATTGGAGCCATCTCATGATTCCCAGTTTGGTAATGATGAGCCATTGACGGAGATTGGGGCTTTCTACTGGCATTATATGGTGGGGTATGCTCATCATTTTTCTTTTGACCCCCGGGTAGAGGATTTAGTCTCACGCAGGTGTAGACCGGCTCCGGTTTCTTACCATCCATTATGGGATGGGTTAGTACCATCTTTTGCAGATGGAATTGGCAGTTGCAAGTTAGATCACTTGCAATATCGACACACCCAAGACAGTTTATTAGAGGTTGGATTTGGTGGTAGTGACTCAGGTACCCATGGTTGTTATCATATCCACAGTGCAGTTCGGTGTGAGTGTCAATTAGATAGGGACTTGAGTATTGACAGAGTTCTTTCAGTTGGGTTGAGTTCCGCTGAGTTGTTTCCTCCATCGGCATCTACAGTTGGTCTTCAGATGATGTTGTCAGTGATGTCAGTTGTTTGGGTGTTGAGTGCAGTTTCTCAGATGCTGTTGTTGGTACTTTTGATGTTGATGATTTCTTTATAGGGGTTTGTTGATGATAGGGACATTACACATGACCATCCTTGGGATCTAGGTGGGCGGTGATGTTGCTTTGTTTTTCCTGATTGCTTGAGGACAAGCAATCTTGGGAAGGGAGGACTGTAATGTCCCCATTTTTTTTAGGCTCTTGGGATTAGCCTATCATGTGACCCTCGTAGGCTGATGAGGATGGACAAAGGGTCTCTTTCAGTGGGCATCTACTTCAGGATTCAGTATGCTTTGGTTTGGCGTCATTCAGACTTTATTTGCTATAGTTTTGCCACGTTTACTATTTATAGTAACCCTGATGTTGTTCGAGAAGGACCCTTTCTATTTTTGGAAAGTGCATTTGGTCACATGGGGAAATAATAGGTGTGATTCTTGTTTTAGACGACATATTAAAAGGATACGTATTTTGGGAGTTATTATTATTTTGGTGGCCAAATTATTATTAAATCATTAAATGACTTATTATAAAGTTATAATTTAAATTTATAATTTCACTTAAGTTGAGGGTTGAGTCATTATGGGAAGGGGCCATTTATTTAATTAATTCATGGAAGTCTAAGCCAAGGTATTAATTTAAAGTATTGGACTAAATGAATTATTAAAAGGAAAAATATATCTATTTATCCCACATTGGTAAGAATTGTGTTTGAGCTCTCATAAGAAAGAATAAAAAGGGACTTGAGAGCTCATTTTAAAACAGCTATTGATCATTTGATAAAATTTGGTTGTGAAGAGGATGGGCTAGGGTTTGAGGATTGATTCCTCTCTTTTGGCAATTTGAATCATCACTGATTGATGGTGAATTTTGCAAACTAAATTCTGGAAATTTATTCTGATTCGGTGGATGCAAATTTGGTGCTATTGTATACCAAATTTGAAGAGAATTATTAAATTGCTGCTGTTACAGAGGTATACATAATTCTGGTTCGATTTTCTCAAAATATCTCATGTCCTTGGAAGGCTGTTGTATCTTCTTGTCAACCATGTTTGCGTTTTGAAGGCTGAGTTTGTTTCCTAAAGGCTGCGCCACCTTCCAAGCCTCATGATTCTTGATTGGAAGGCTGCATTTTCAATTTAGGAAGCTGTGTTTACAATCTTGAAGCTGCGTATATAATTCTGGAAGTGGCGTTTCAAAATTTGGTGATAATCAGCCTTATTTCGTAGCAGTGCTTGGCATCCAGGGTCTGCATTGAATTTGGTGGCTGGAGACCATTTAGTTTGAGCTGCGTTCTTCCTTGGGAGTGCTGCAAATTATTTAAGGTGCCAAGTAATTTAATATCATTATTGTATGGAATTGATATTGGTTGTTTTAAAAAAAAAAAAGAATATGCCAGATGATTTAGCAAATGAATGTGAATTAATTTAAATAACAAATTGCTGTTGATGTTATTACTCTGAAGTTTGGAATATTATTGAAAATTCATATATGTGATTCACGAATTCCTATATGTTCTTAAAAAACAATTTGAAGTGTGATTAAATTTGAGAAAAGAGCTAGTTTGTTATTGAGAGCCAGCCAAGCTCTTTACATGTTGCATGGTCTTGCAACAGGTTTCTATGCACTCTAGAGGGTTTGAATCATACAAATACAATACAAGGAGTAGGTCTGGGCAAGAAGAAGAAGAAATAAATCCATTTGAAGCAGAAATGGGTGAGAGAAGGAATGAAGACCCTCGTGAGTTGAATAATCAGTTGAATGACTTTTTGACAGTATTTGCACAACATTAACAACAGATAATGCCACATTTTCAAGAACAGATGATTACAACCATGGGGCAACTAAGCACTGATCGTGCACGATCAAGGAGGTCAAGTAGTCATCACAGTAGAGGTGAGGATGGGCGATGAAATCAAGATAGAGCCGCCTCCAATGTGGTAAGGATAGTCGATACAAGGTTTGATCGACCTTTACGTCCTCAATGTTTACTACGTCAAAATGACAGAGAAATCCTTCCCAAAGCAGAGGAAGAAGAAACTCACATCACAGATGATGTCATGATGGCAAGAGATGAGTATATGCAGCTGCCAGCTGATGTAAGGCAGCTAATGAACTTAAATCAGTTCGTGAACCAGCGTAAGGAAAAGGCTAGGAATCGTCTAGAAAGACAAGACAAGAGGCCTAGAGGTCCAATGAGGCAAGCCTTTCAACCATTAGAATACAAAGATGCCTTGAATAAGATAAATATTCCAACTTTTGATGGAACTGGAGATTTATCAGGAAGATCCTGGGTTCATAAGTTGGATACCTTCCTGGCACTCAAGCCCATGGAAGAGGAAAGGGCAATACAGTTTGCTACCATGCATTTAGAAGGGGTAGCATATGACTGGTGGCATCACAAACTTATTTCCCAGGATCATAGAATGATTCAATCATATGAAGAATTTGTTAATAGGCTGGTTACACGCTTTGACCGGAAAGACACAGGTATATTTCAAGGAATTAGCTCAATTGAAGCAAGTGGGACAGCTCGAAGCATACACCAATGAATTCCAAAAAATTGCAGTAATGGTTCTTGATATGCCCCATAAAAGAGTCACAATGTGCTTTGTTGAAGGCCTAAGTGACAAATTGAAAGGACTAGTTAAAGCCCATAGGCCCAATTCTCTTGATGATGCTATTGGGTTAGCCTATGATTTGGATGTTACACTTGACAGTCCCAACTGGTGCTGAGAGGGGAGGGGTGAATCAACATCTTCAAATCTTTTCCTTTTAAATCTGGTGAAGTATACTTATAAGTGCAAGCTAAACAGATCTAAGTATAAAATAACATCAAGCAATCAATCACACAGTGACACCAGATTTATCACGTGGAAACCCGAATAGCGTGAAAACCACGGTGTGAGGAGACCTCACAAATTTTGTACTCTTCTGGTGTACGCCCTGTTAGGAGCCTTCTTGGTTAAAGGATTACAACACATTGTTAGGTGCGACCCGATTAAGGGATTTGATACAATAAGGCTGGTTAGTGCCTACCTGGTTAAAGGACTTAGAACACCTTTCAAGATGTCACCCGGTTAGGGGATTTGATACAAGGGACCTGTTAGAGTCCACCCAAATACTGGGATTTAACTATTGTAGTTGCTAGAGAACAATAGAATGATTAACCTTTTATAAATGACTTTTCATGGCCTGATAAGATCTCTGTTTGTGCTCAATTGAGAAGCATCACCGGTCGCTGCAGGTGTGTTCTCCTCTACTGTTGTGCTTCTCTGCACACTCTTCTTTCTCTCTTCTTCTTTCTTCTTTTCAGCATACAGGTTCACTCTTTTACTCGGCAGAATGAAGGCAACTCAAATTCTCAACAGGCAAAAGAAATTATAGAGTTCTTGCCCTAACTTTACCTCTCATGCATGACCTAATCTTTAGATCCCTTATGGATACATCACTCAGTGGAGTATCAGTTCACTGAGGAAACATCTGATGCATGCCCTTGCTTTATCTGCTTTATAAAGAAAACAATAGATGCGTGTCAAGCATCTTTCCTTTACAAGAGATAACGCTTTGTTTTAAAGCCACAGATTCCGACTTTAAAACCTCCAGACGCGCCTCGAACCGATCACCAGTTTAACTCAAAGTCCTCTGGATTTGGTGCAGAAAATTCCGGTCAAAGAGTTAGTTGAAATAGATAGTTGACTATGACTTCCTCGGTTCATACCGGAGTCATTTGCTAGATCAGTTGAGATCCTCATGTTGTGAACAGGCAAGAGTTTATGACTTGTCACTGTCCCTTTCTTAGCTTACCGGTCGAACATTCCTCGGTTGTGTTGTTGACACCGGTTTGTTTTTACTTTCTCTGTGCTTGTCTACACCGGTTGTATCTTGGTCCTCGGTTGATGGTTGAATCCTCCTTTCCTTGACTGTATACATTAACTGGTTACTGATGCTTTGTGTAGTGACCGGTTGCATCTGTTTACAGCCTCGTCTTTCTTGTATGTTGGTACCATTCGCCAAATCAACCTCTTTGCATACAGATCTCTTTGGATCTTTAGACTTTTAGAGAGATGACAAATCTCTATCCTCTTTTGCCAATCAATGACAATACTTGTACCGGTAGTAGGCTTACCGGTAACCATTTCTTAATGCCAACAACACCCTCTCCTCAGTCACATAAGAAAGATTTCAGCTCTTGGAAATCTGATGAAAGAGGGCCAAACCAACAAAGAAACACAAGTTTCAATCAGCCAGGAAATGCACCTTCAAAAGCTGATCGAAAAACAAGAAATGAGCTTAGAAGAAAGAAATTGTGCTTCTCCTGCAATGAACCATGGGAACTAGGACATCACTGCCTTGGTAAAGGTAAGATACACTTGATTGAAGTACATTTAGGAGAGGAAGATTAGGATGAGCCAGAGGACAACTTTGAGGAAGAAAACACGCAAGAAAATCAGTCCATAAATAGAACTGGAGGATACAACTGTTAGAGAAAACCCATGCATTGCCACTTTCTCTGGAAAACCCATACCCTGGATAGATGAACTTTTTGATGAGCTATATAGTTCAGTTTTCTTTTCTAAGATTGATTTATGGTTTGACTATCATCAGATAAGTGTGAGGGAAGAAGACATTCAGAAAAAAGCATTCTGTTGTCACTATGGACACTTTGAATTCCTTGTTATGCTCTTTGGACTCACAAACGCACCAACAACTTTTCAATCTTGCATGAATCATATCTTTCGTGAACAGTTGAGGAAGTTTGTCTTAGTATTCTTTGATGATATACTAATCTACAGTAGAACGTGGACTAAACATTTATAGCACTTGGATATTGTTCTCAGTATCATGGAGAAGCAGTCTTTGTTTGCAAAAGCTTCAAAGTGTGAATTCAGGATGTTTGAGATTCTTTACTTAAGACATGTAATTAGGATTGAAGGGGTAAAAGTTCATCAAGAGAAAATACAGACAATCATGGATTGGCCGCCTCCCAAGAACATATCTGATTTGAGAGGCTTCTTGGGTTTATGCTGCTATTATCGAAGGTTTGTGCGAGGTTTTTCTTAGTTGGCTTCTCCATTGACCAATCTTACTAATAAAGGGGCTTTCCAGTGGTCTCCAGAGGCACACAATACATTTGACAGGCTCAAGGACATCATGAGCACATGTCCAATATTAGCACTTCCTGATTTCACAAAACCTTTTATTGTAGAATGTGATGCTTCTGGACATGGTATTGGGGCAGTGTTAATGCAGGATAGGCATCCCATTGTATTCGAGAGCAGGAAGCTCAGAGATCCAGAAAAGCTGTATTCTACTTATGACAAAGAGATGTTGGCTATCATGTATGCTTTAGCCAAGTTTAGACAATATTTGGTAGGTGCAAAATTTATTGTCAGAACTGATCATAATAGTCTGAAGTACTTCTTGGAACAAAAGGATCTCAATGAATGTCAACAGAAGTGGGTAAGCAAAATCCAAGCATATGACTTTGATGTAGAATATATTAAAGGGAATAAGAACGTGGTTGCTAATGCTCTTTCTAGGAGACCCACTCTTTGCTCACTTACAGAGATTTCAGCTGATTGGAAATCTCAATTGTTGTTTGAGTATACTAAGAATTCCTATGCTTGTGATTTAGTGGATGGAAGAGTGCAGGATGATAGATTTTCTGTGATAGAGGATGTAATATATTACAAAAACCGAATCTACCTTGTACCTGAGTCTAAATTGAAGCACAAAATTGTGAGAGCATTACACGACACTCCTCTTGCTGGACATCCTGGCTTCTTCAAAACTTACATGCAGGTAAGAGAGAGATTTTCTTGGAAGGGACTTAAGGATGATGTGTTGCAACATGTACACGAATGTTTGATATGCCAACAAAACAAATCAGAACACGCCTTTCTTGTAGGTCTTCTACAACCACTACCTATTCTGGAGGAAAAATGGGAAGGCATATCAATGGATTTCATCACTGGACTTCCACGAGTATAAGGAAAAGATTGTATATTTGTGGTGGTGGACAGGTTGACTAAATACTCCCATTTCTATACCATTGCTACAGATTACTTAGCTTCACAGGTTGCTGATTTATTTTTTTGAGAAGTGTTCAGATTGCACGGTCTTCCTAAACCATTGTCAGTGACAGGGAGAGTAGGTTTATCAGCATGTTTTGGCAGGAGTTATTTCATTTGGCAGGGATAGAACTGACACCCAGTACCAGTTACCATCCTCAGATAGATGGGCAGATTGAAAATTGTGAACAAATGGGTTGAAGGCTACCTTAGAAACTATGTTTTGGGGCAGCAGCGTGCGTGGGTCAAATGGCTGAATTAAGGTGAGTATTGTTATAATACTACCTATCATATGACTATTGGGATGTCTCTGTTAAGGCATTGCATGGATATGAAGCTTTGTCATTTATAGACTTAGCCTTTGATGATAGCAAGGTTCCCCGTGCAAAAGGAACCATGCAGAGTTATCAAGATATTCTCAAAGCATTAAAAGACAATATCTTACATGCACAAAACCAACAAAAAATGTATGCAAACAGGCATAGAGTCGAGAGGACCTTTCAGGTGGGAGACTTGGTTTTTCTACCCTTGCAGCCTTATAGGCAATCTTCATTGAAGAGTAGTGGAGCAGAAAAGTTGAAACCAAGGTTTTATGGACCTTACAAGGTGCTTAGGAAGATTGGAGAAGTTGCTTATGAACTTGAACTACCAACATGAAGTAGGATTCATAATATTTTCCATGTCTCTTGCTTAAAGAAGGCATTGGGACAACAAACAGTTGCCTCTCCAGAGTTGCCACCATTGGATGAAGGGGGAAAACTAATTCTAGAACCTGAAGGTATTGCAGATTGGAGGGAAAAGAAATTGAGGAATAAGATTGTTCAAGAGTACCTAATAAAGTGGCAGGGATTGCCTATTGATGATGCTTCATGGGAAGGTGATGAGATTCTTCGACATCCTAATTTACAATTGCTAGTGAACCAACAATCTCAGGAAGGGAGGACTGTAGTATCCCCCCTCAATTGAAGTATCAAATTACCATAATCACTTTGCTAAGTCTGGTTTAGATAGGCGTCTCCCAGGCTTAGTCAATTTTATAGAATAAAAGGAGATGTTTGTGTGGGGCCAGATTCACTTAAGTCACTTAAGTGATTTCTATTTTTCAGTCATGGATGAGGCCCTTGGCATATTACCTTGTCTTAAGGTAATTTTATTTAATAAAGGCAATTGTATTTTTTCTAGTCAAAGGCAAGCTTATCTTCTTGTGAAAATCGCCTAAAATCTAGGCTTTTATGGCTGTGCGATGTTTTCTATGAGTGCCAAGTCTACATAAGGCAGCATTGAAGGATAGCTGGGCATCTTTTCACATCTTTTATTTTATGTTTCCTTCTGCAACAAGATCGCAGCCTTACCAAGACAAAACCCTTGTTAATGATGAACTTGGACGTCCACCCAAGCTTCGACTATGAAGAAATATGTGCCGATGGTGCTGTGGTAATTTCACAGGTCTGAGAATCAGCGTTGAAAAGAAATCACAGAACAGATTTGGGTTAGCTGAATGTGTATGGAAGGTATCATGGGTATATGTGGGATTTTCAGCTACAGTTGAGGAAGATTTCAGCGGTTGATTGTCCCCAGGTCTTTTCCACTCTTCATCTTAGTTGTTTGATCATGCCACAAACAATGTCATTTACAATGCTTTAATACATTACAAAACCATTGATCATGTCCACTCTTCATCTTAGTCGTTTATCATGCCACAAACACTTTTCTGATGTCATAAATGTCTAGGAACAAATTTTACCTGATCAATCCTTGTCATCGTTGATGCTGCTGCAGTGCATTTGCGAGCTCTGCAATGTATGAGAAGGCTCATTTCACTTAGATGAAGAATCTTTCTACCAGCTGTCCACTTTTGTTTTCTTAATATTATTTTAACTGTATCCTCCTAAGATTTCTTAAAATCAACAAAAGATGAAGCTGATGAAAGCAATTAAAGAGAAAATCATTTCTTTTTTTAAATAATTAAATAATGAATTTGAAAAAGGTGTAGATTGCAAATTCACATCGTGTGCTCTGCTCCTATGGGTTTTTTTGGTAAGGGTTTT
Source organism: Chamaecyparis obtusa (assembly GCA_027943335.1). Classification (NCBI taxonomy): domain Eukaryota; kingdom Viridiplantae; phylum Streptophyta; class Pinopsida; order Cupressales; family Cupressaceae; genus Chamaecyparis; species Chamaecyparis obtusa. Next base: position 477,388 of record BSBK01007348.1, read on the forward strand.
GAGTGGAAGCAATGGAAGATGTGAGTCTAATAATTTTAAGAATTTAGAGTGCACAATCCTTCCTGTCTCCTATTTGCAGTGCAAAATAAAAAATCAATTTATACATATAAAATAAAGTGAAGGAAACCATGTACTTGGACATTCCTGTCTCATGTGGCCTTGTCTGCAACATGGTGATACACCATACACCATACTTTTGGTCTTCCTCCTAGGAAATGTCTCAATGCTTAAAGGATTTTCGCACTAGCCGTCTCTCCTTTCATTGAGATCTTTTGTTTTAATCTTAGTTTGTTCAACTACTGTTCCATCTTTGTCTGTTTACCCGTCATTGCAGAATTATTCTCTCTATATCTATTCTATGCTACATTTCATATTACAATCTAGAGTCGTATATGATGACTCTACACATTACAAAACCGAGAGACACAACCACTGATCATGTATTCTCTTCATCTGAATTGTTTGTTCATGCTGCAAATGCTTGTTAAATGCCTAATACATTCAGAGCCAAACTGATATCGTGTACTCTATTTTTTCATCATTTCTGATGCTGTGGCATGTTTGAGAGCTTTGTAGTATAACATTTCCACCCGACTTAATGAAATATTTCATCCTCAAAACAAGGTGAAGAACGTTTTTCCAACACCAACTCTCAGCAACTTGAAGCAGTTTCTTGGATGTTTTCTGAACATTCAACAGCAAGATGGCTGCAAAATCTTCCATGACATGGACAGAAGATGGCTGCAAAATCTTCCATGACCTATCTTAGGCGTATATGCAGGAAGACATAGGGCCTTAATCTTCTAGGCTCTAGCTTTTATTTTGATATATGTTTTGAACTTTTGATTCCATGGATTTCATATTCCATGAATATTGTAGACTTTTGACAGTGACACTATTTATATTTCAGATTTCTAATGTGTTATTTAGTAACTAGTTTAATAGTTAACTTACTTCCTTCAGAAATTCGCATTTATACTTATGTGATCAATGTAAACTTGTTTATGTGTGCAAAGTAGCTTCTATTTATCTAAATTATTGTGTCTTTGATGTTAATTGACTGAATGATGCATGAAAAAAGTTTTAAATCCTTAAAAATCTTTGAATTTCTTGGGTTTTTCAATTTGCCGTGTCCGGGCTCTGAGTCCCGAATCCAGCTTGCCGAGTACGAGTCTTGTAACTATGAGTTTATTACATAAATAAATGAAGTCTTATTTTGTAATGGTGGTACCATCTATTTGTGACCATGGTGTCACTTTAAATGCATGTTTATTAATATCTGACTTTCTCCTTATTGCAATTTCACAATAGAAGTTTATGACCTGCCATGGGTTCAAATAATACTGTGCTTCCACTATTTTTGCAATTTTCAATATGATGTAAAGTAGATTAGAAAGAAAAGACTTTCATTTGTCTCCTTAAGTTGAAGTACAGTATTTTCTCTCCTTTTGGAGTATATACTCTCTTGGTATCTGTGATGTTCTCATGGTCTGCAGGCAATCTACTTTGAACTTTTGTAGGTGATGTGCACTGTGGTGGGCATTCAATTGGTCGCAAGGGAAACGATATTACATTTTACCAATTGACAACGAGTGCCATAGCAAATAGGCCACACCCAAAGGCGGTCTACTATACTTTGCGCCTAGCAGAGCAATTGGGAAACTTGGGACCAATGTACACATTCAAACATCATGACTGGACAAGGGCTCGAAACTATGGCATTGTGCAGATCAAGAACCATAGAATCCAGGTACCATTGTGATGACTTTTAGATTGCATGTAAAACATCAAAATGGACCTTTCTACGTTATTAAATTTGCTGGAATGTTTCTAGATCTGTAATTAGAGAAAATACGAGGGTTGGTGAAGAATGAAACCTTTTCAGGCTTTTCTTAACTTGCTATCTTCTCAAAGTTACTTTGCATTATATAGCTGTTGTAGAAAAAAACCTACCAGTTTGTTCAATAAATTTCTTTTAATGATGATATATGAAGTGAGAAAATGTCAAAAAGCAAGCATGGAAATTCAGCTTTACGGATCATAAATTATTTCATTCTGTCAGTGATATTCTTGCTATAACTTTGCTTGCATATTCTTCTAAAGTCACCCATGTTGATAGATATATGCAGAACAAAAACTTGAAATTAATAATTTCTATCAATGGATGTAAAAAAAAAATCATCCGGGTTAAATTTTCGGTTGACTACCACCTGATGTAACCATGTAACACGAACACATCTACATAGGTGTTTCAAATTATTGTATATATGTTAACAATCAGCACACTTATGCAGTTGGGCTTAAATTACCTCATCTGATTCCTCTTGCTTGTGAGTTTTAACATAACCTCAGTAGTTTGAGTTCTAATGCAGACGTCTTGCACAGACTAGCACTGTACATACCAGTACATATGAGTTGTGCCATTCATCTTGCAGGGTAGTGCTCTCCCAGATGACAAAAACTGGAGCATCTTTCACAAATTTGTGCTTTCTGTATTGGTGTGCCCTGCATTGGCGCATGGCCAATCGGTTCCATTCTTGTTAGAATTTCCTTGTTTGTGGTCGGCATCACTTCAGAAAGCCCACACTGTATCATTGTGCATCAGGAAGCTGAGTTGGCATATAGACAAGAGGATAGACTGTTCTATGACTGTTTGTGATTGTAATTGAATCTCTATCCATCTATCTACACACACACACACACATTCATACATATTTAAAACAGTACACACACATTCATACATATTTAAAACAGTTTTATTCCAGCTAGACAAATAAGTAATCCTAACTATATTATTGTTCACAGCAATCCTTATAAATATAGAGATCTACTGATGCATCTATAGCTGTCAACTGGCTTAAAGATTTTTGAACTTTGCAGTAATAATAATACCAATCGCTCAAGAGATAAACAAATGACCAGTATGCTCTCTCTCTCTCTCTGTATATATATATATTGCAGACTCAGACTTGGAGAGTATTTCGCAACCCAGAATTCTGAACTTGGCAAAAACTTGGCAAAGACTAGCAAAAATCAAGGTTTATTGGAGAGCAAATGTAGGTTTTTAAACTTTTATAGAAAATATACCTGTGAAATATGCATTTTAATGCATGTTTTAATCTGCCCCAATGTGTTTTAACTCACAGTTTAACCCTCCTCTATGTGTTTTTACCTATGTTGGCACGTTTCAATCCCTTACCTTGGAATCATGTGAAACTTGGTGAGTTTTGTCTTAAGTCTGGTAATTTTTCCTCTGCAACTTGTCTGCAGAGACTCGCGAGTTAAAATTGGGAGTACTCGCCCAGCTGAAAAATCTGCAAGAACTCAGCAACTCAACGAGAACTCGTAGGCTTTTGTTTCCATGATCTTAACCATATTATTGTTCACATCAACATTCATAAACATAGAGATCTACTAATGTAACTATAGCTGTCAACTTGCTTAAAGATTCTTGAACTTCGTGATATAAAAACACCAATTGCTCAAAAGATGAAAAAATAACTAATATGTTCTTACGCATTATGGAAGTATTCTGCAGGGCAATCCTTATCATGCACACAGTCAAATGGTCAAGTCATGATACAAGGCTCCTCCATTACAGATGTCATGTACTAACAATTATTATCACAAAGGACTATTTACTGTATTATTGTTGCCAAACTATCTAATCTTTGACACCTGCAGGGGTACCTATCATTGTCAGCTAGTAAGTAAATTCTTGATTTAAGAGATATCTTTAAGTGTTAAACATAGTGGTAACACATAGGTAATGCCAACAATCATCATTGTGGATACCCGATGCCTAAGGAGTATTTTATGATGTTTCCATACCTTAATGGTGATTGTTCTATTTTTTATTAGATTGGATAGTTGGGTATCTTGTCCCATACACATCTCGTGTTGGGTGATTTCTGTTGAAATTCAACAGATGGTATGTAAATTCTGCACTCTAGGATTTGAAATAAATTGTCTAAGTTAATGCTTCAACCAAACCTGCAATTTTGAATTCAATAACCTACACATGCGAACTTCTGAAAGTACAAAAATGACTAAACATTGAGATCAGAATATGTCACTTGTTATTTGAAGTTTTCTGTGTATTATAATGTGTATCCAATGTCTAAAATAGGTTTCCAACTGGGCTGAACAAAAAATAATGCTTTGTTTTATACATAGTTGGAAAAATCAGACTCGACAAAAACTTGCTAAGGCCTGCAAAAAAATTTGAGAAAAACTCGGCAAAAAATTCGGGAACTGTAAAACTGCTTAAATTTAATTAGAAGTGCATTTTATTTTTGCAAAATTCAATAAGAAGATGCATCCAATGAGTCAATTAATGAGAACACAAAAGAAACAAGCTGAGTGTAGATATATTTAAACACAAAGTGGGTACAAAATCGCTTCTGACGAGGAATGCCGATGGCCTGAAGCAAAATAGTAAATAGTTTCTGTAAAACTAAAAGTAAATACAGCATTACAAATTTACAATTACATCTTCCTCTTCCTAGCTCTAGTAAAAATTAAGGGAGAGGTACAACTAGAAGCCTGCACTGGGCGTGACTGTGTTTTTATATGGAGCTTAATTAGACTCTGAGGTTAATTTTTCCCCACTTCTATCGACGCGGCTTCCCCCTAGATTTCTTCAACGGGGGTTTGTGGGCAGCGCCCCGTGAAGCCAAAAATGACTTTTATACTTGTACAAAGGTGTCAGGAGTTATTTTTCCCCCTCTCAGCATAAAAATGAACTTGTCTGTGCCATTTTTTTGCTTTATACGGTTATGCACAGCAGCGGCTGAGTTTTTCCATTGGACTCGCTGAGTCAACATTCCACTTCTAATTGATTGCAATCAGCTAACAAGGGCTTGGAAGCCATGTAAGCCCACTTTCCTCCTCTACTCACAAGCCAAATCGCTGTAATCATAAAACGGTGGGGAAAAATGCCGTTTTTTCCTTATTAAAGCACAAGAAAGACGCGGATGATTTTTTTTTTTCAAAAACTCGCCGATTAATCGGCGAGTTTTTATGAAAAACTTAGCGAGCTTTTTCTGCAAGTTTTCTGGGTTTTACTCGCCGGCCAATAAAACTTGGCGATTAGGTGCCTTTAGGCGATTACTCAGCGAGTGTTCCATCTATGATTTTATGTATCTTCATCACAAAGAAAAACACCTTAAAAATAAGTCTACAATGCCCAAAATAAAAGCAAAAATAAAACACCTAAAAATAAAGGCAATTTGCACCTTAAAATAACCTTAAAACACTGCCTACCTTCAGCAAATTTACACACTAATAATAGGAATGAATTTGGTGCCTAGCTGAATGCTTTGTGCTAAGCAGTGCCAAGCTTGTGTACTCACTGCTTTGTGCTAAGCAGAGCTATCATCTCATTTCTCTGCAATTGTTTGGGGAGCATACCTTTATTCATTTTCCGCCTTCAATGAGATGACTGTGTTTCTTGTTTTGTTCAATTGATGCTTGATTATTACATTGGGTTCATCCCGAGTACATTGAGGGTACCTGGATGCAAACTAGAACCAGACCAGTAAACAGTACCCGGCTCATATATGCAGTATCCAGTAACATAGACAGCAATGGATGGTGATTCTAAATACCTCCAAGGGTGTGATATTTTACCTCAGAAAACAGCAGTTTCTCCCCAAAATATGGTGCTGTTTTAGCAATAATTCTGCCTTAAAAACTATCAAATTCTCTTAGGTTATAACTTATGGAGCAACAAACTGTCCTTAAATGGATGGTGCACTTTGCACTTCCCCAATCTTGGATGCCTCAAACTCTAGTATGATCTGCAGTGATTCAACCCCAAGTGTTGGTGCTGATTTCCAACTTGACTTTGCTCTCTAATGTCTTAAACAGATCTAAAATTTCTACAAACTTTCCCAAGAATGAAGTGGCTTGAAACCTAAACTGGTTGCACCGATTTTAAATATAAATCCGCCTTTAAATCTGTTACTAACCAATGACAAATTGCCATGATCCTCCACAAAGTCGCCCACTTGAAACCCTCAAGGGTGGCACTTAAATCTAGAAATATATATCTTGAGAAAAATAAAAGAGGGGCTAAAAGTCATTCAAACCAGAAGAAATATAGAGCAGGGGCATCAAGCAGCCCTATCAAGATCCACAAAGTGGTAAAATTCTTGAGACAAACCCAAAGGTAATTGACTCTTATCTATAATATTCCAATTTCGCATGTGATCAGTAGCCCATTTGACCAGACAATCTGCAACACCATTCCACTCCCTGGGGATATGTGTGAAAGTAACAGAACCCAAAGAAACATACAAATAAGAATCTGGCTAACAACCAAAGCTAACTGCCAACTAACATCCTCAGAATGCTACCGAGTCAGCATATACACCACCACTTGCAAACCAGATTCACAAATGAGATTGCTCCAACCAAGAGCACAAGCATGCTCCACAACATACAAAATAGTAGTAGCCTCCATCAGGTTGTTAGTATGACGACCTTTATAAACAGAAAATAGAAACTAAACAGCCCCAAGCTATCGCTACCAACTCCACCAATGCCTGTAGGACGTGGGTTTCCTTGAGAAGACCCGTCCGTGTTCATTTTTAGAATGCTCTACGGAGGCCGACTCCATCTTCCCACCCTATTTATTTTCCAAAGAGGGTTTTTGCATCTATTCCTCATGCTGGGGCCTTGTGGAGGAGGAATATGGAGACGGTTATAACAAATAACATCACCAAGATCCACAGCCTTCGACAAATCACATTTAGCCGAAACCGTTTCTCTCAAAGAATGGAGAATTTTCCACCGCAGGTGGTGAGTCTCCAACAACACATCTTGAAAGATCCAATGATTCCTCTCCAACCAGATATGCCAGATAATAAAAGAAAGGCCAAGGGTTTAAGCAACAAGGAGAAAAGAAGTCTTGACAGGAGCCTTACCCCATCGAAAAAAGAATTCATCCAAAGAAGAGACATGCCAACAAGCTTGATTCCAAACATCCCACCAAAAGTGCCAATTATGTTTAGTGAAGGAGCAATGGGAAAAGAGATGAGAGACAATTTCTTCACTATTACGACACAACACACACATCGAAGGGCCCTGAAAGCCATGCTTACAAAGATTATCCCAAGTAAGACACCAATTGTGGACCACCAACCATAAGAAAAAATTGCACTTTGGCCATGACAACTTGTACCAAACATGTTTCCACCAAGGAACTTGAATGTCACCAAAAGTCTGCCGCACTAACTCAACATAACCTGCAGAAACATAAAACTTTCTAGACAAATCACTGCTAGCCCAAGCCAGGACATCATTTCCAGCCAAGGTAGTGCACTCCCTAGACTCCAGAATCTGAACCAGCTCCTGCCTATCATCCTCAGATCCTCGTGGAGGCCATTCAGAAGGATGTTTCCAATGAAAACAAACTACCAACCCACAATTATAGGTAGTCTTATAATGGTCAACAGTATCCCATCCAACAGTAGTAAAGGTATCACAAAGGGCCTAAAGGTGGGGACGAGTAGAAAGGATAAAAGGATGACCATCCCAAGAATCTAGCCAAAAAAGAGCTTGAGATCTTGTATGACAGATACAAAAAAGCCCATTCTTAACCAACTGAGCCCCAAGTTTCGAAGTGTTCCAGATCATAGAATCTCTTCCCATCAAAGGAGAGCGGGGGGCATGAAACACATTAACAACTCAAAGATACTTATAGGTGAGAATACAGACCCAAAGCTGATGTTGGCTAGTGCACCAACGCCAATATAAACTTAGCAGCAAGAACTTGCCCATTTAAAATAGCAGAGTGTAAGCCAAGGCCGCCCTCATTCTTAGGTCCACACACAGTTTCCCACTTAACAAGGCTCATTTTCGAAATCGATAAGTTCCCACTCCAAAGAAATTGACGAGAGATGGCATCAAATACCCGAAGAAAATGAATGGGAGAAGCCAGAATAAAACATCTGTATATAGGAAGAGCTTGAATAATTGACTTAAGAAGAGTCAAGTGAGCAGCAGTGGATAACGAATGGTGAGTTCAATGATTAACCTTCTGCCGCAACTTGTCAAGCAAAATCTGCCAAGAGGACTTGGGATGTCTACCAACGGTAAGAGGAATGCCCAAATAAACAAAGGGAAGAGACCCAATTTAGAACCACAAAATGTCAGCAATACGCCTTTGAATGGCCTGAAGGGTATTGAAGAAGAAAATGTAAGATTTATGCTCATAGACTTTTTGATCTGAAGCTGCAAGGTGAACATCCAAGGCTTGCCTAAAAAATTCAGCTTCTCGAAGATGAGCCAATCCCATAAGAGACGTGTCATCCACAAACTGGAGATGTGAGAGTTGTGGCAGTCCATTGCCCCATTGCCACCCATGAATCAAGCCCTTAGCAACACGAAATTTTAGAAAATGGCCCAAACCCTCAGCCAAAATAATAAATAGGCAAGGGGAAAGAGGATCCCCTTGGCGAAGGCCTTTGGAAGCACCAAAAGGCTCTGAAGGCTCTCCATTCACAGTAACTGAAAAAGAAGCAGAAGTAACACAACTCGTAGTCCAGCTCACCCATTCTGCACTAAAACCAAAGGCTAAGAGAATTTTCTGAAGAAAACTCCATTTGACTCTGTCATAAGCCTTGGCCATGTCCAGAAATATATATTTTGATTACCAACTGAATATTTAAATAAATACACACAATAGTGATCTCTGTGTGAAAGCACTCAAGGAATTGTGGGTTTTCGTCCTCCAATTCTAAACTTGGGGGTTTTCTTCCTTAGGTTAATTGAACTGAAGTTCCTATGCTCCAGCAAGGAACATAAATCATAAGTATAATGCTTGATCAATATATGCCTCATTGCTTGGCCTCTCTTAAATAAACTTTAAGAAACCTTATTTTATATTTTAACTTCACTTGAGGCCCTCATTATAAATTTTCAATCCCATTCCTTAGTGCAAAATTCCCAAAAGCCACAGAAAATGTATGATGGACGTTTTGTGATTCAACTTGGAATAATCTTGGAAAAACAAACATTTCAACACAATCTATTGAAATGCTTGGATCTCATGATGGTTTAAATGCAATAGCATCAATTTATTGATGACAGGGCTATATTTAGTGACTAATTGCCTAAGGAATCGCAAGATTCCAATATTGAATTTTGTTTTTAGAGCAACGCTCAATAATTCACATAGAGCAAAGTTAGTGTTTTCTTGGTTGTATGAAGTACGTGAATTCTAATTCATTAAATATCCTTGTTTGTAAATCTTGCAGGACAAAGGAGGACCAGATTTTACGATGCAGCTTATCAGAGCAAAATATGTTAGTGGCATAAAATTTGGAGCGAAAAGAAGCAATCGTGATGAAAGGAAGCAAAAGGTTGGGCTTAAGCTATTTTCCACCAGTGTTCTTAATTCCTTAATAGGTTGCAGATAGTTCAGGCTTCAGAGTTACCAGTTAAAACTGGATTCCCTCTTCTGTATATTGCAGCTCCATTCTTTGGTGCAAAAAATCTATATAAGGAAGTTTTTTCCTCTCAACAGTGGAATGAAAATGCATGTATATGGTTGCAATTATGCCAACTCGGCTAATGTAATTGAAAGGCCATATTGAGAATGTAGTACTAGTCTTTTGAAGCGGGAAATATGCATTTGCTCTGTTTCATGACATTTTTTTTTAGGTGATGAAATGGCCATTCTGCTATCTGTGATTTACCGAAGGTTTTATTGAAGAAATGAATGCATTGCAAGTCTGGTCACTCCTACACCCAAGGCTGTAATATTTTTTTATCATGCGATTCTTTTATTCTATTCTTTTTAGGGAAAATCTTGGGCTTCTGGCGTTTTATAATATAGTAAATACATGTTTATGGAAAAGATGGAACATATTCAGTATTACCTCTTATAAGTGATTTTATTTTCTTTAAATTTAGCAATCAATTTTCACAAATCACAACCAAAGTTGCCACCGGGACTACATTTTCTTGACGCAAACATCCTTGTACCAAATGTTGCATATGAGACATAATACATGTGGCACAAAGTACCAACTGTTGCATATGAGACTTAATACATGTGGCACAAACTATGGGAACGTACAGTTACCAGTCAATCTACATTGTGCCAGGTCACATTTGAGACAAGAAGTGGTAACCTTTATTTATTTAAGGGATCCTGTATTTGATGTTCTTTTCATTTTGGTCTATACGAGTTACTCTTCCATATAGAATAGACTTAGTGAGTGGTAGATTGATATATTTTTGTGATTATGGTCCATATGGTGTGGTTGGGGGTATTCAGTTTTGGGAACTCAAAAAGTTAAATATCTGTAAAATGTTTAAGCATAACATGCCTTCTTTGTAGACATAAAAGTGGCCAAAGTATGAAAGAAATATCTCTGTAATGTCTTCAACTTTTTAAAGTGACAATTAATTAAATTGATTTTTATTAAGTTGTCAATATCACTTTATTAAATAAAGTTCTTTTTTGGTAAAGTGGACCTGATCTTTTAGAAATTTCATGGGGTTCTTTATAAAGAAGGGTTTTGCATTGTATTAGATATGTTCAAATGTTTATTGAATTTGATAGTTTGATTCATTTCATTTGTGGAGTGAACTTTTGAGAGCGAAAATTCTTGGAGCTGAAGGTGTGGACGAAAATTCTACTTTATATTTAATATTTGGAAATAAAGATTATTTTATTCTGAATATTTATGTCACATGTAGAATAATTAAATGGAACACTATGATTTATGTCAAGAAAGTCGGTTCAAATAAAACTTATTTTCCCAAGAACACATTATATCAAAGTATTATTATTTGGTGGGTCTTGATTCAGCTTGGGAATGATCTTTCGAAGGACTGATGCAAATAATCATCCATCCACTCTATTGCTGTGAATTTGATGTCAACATTAAAATTTGTTGTCCTCACTTTTGACATCACAAAATTAGGGCAACCCTACGCAATTTTCTCATGGATTCATAAGTGTGTCCTTTTTGTCTCGACATATAGATATGGCGTCATGAAGGTATGTTTGTCATCCTAGAATTATACTTCATTTAGCCTTATCTATATGTTCTTTTTGAAGATTTCCGTCAAGTTTTAATTCCTCAAATGCTTGTCAGAATGAGTTTTTCTTCTTTGATTGCAAGCACATGATTTTTTACAATCTTTGTGTTTATTCTTCGTTTTTATCCTTCTTGAATAAGTTTTTAATCTTAATTTTTCCCTTAAGTCAATGGCCCTTTGAAATCTGCTCGTTTCGAGCTATCTTAGTCCTCGATTGGAGTTGTCTAGCTCAAGTTATAGAGGGAAAAGTGGAGTTTTTCAAGGCAACTGCATATTTTATTAAAATATTCCAAAAGTGAATTTTTTGATGGCAATTGCACGTAATAAAATTATTTTTAAATTTTAAAGTGGATCTTGGCATCTATTTTTAATTTTCAGCTCATTTTGAGTTGATTTAATCATAGCTTTTAATGTTTTATGAAAAATAGTATTTTTAAGTCTATTTTCATGTTACTTTATTAAGAACTATGGTTATTAATTTAATTTTAATTACATGAGATGTTTTTAATTGCAAATGTGGGTTTTTCTTTATTCATTGCATACATCCATGTGCATCATACCCATTAAAATACATTGCCAAGTCCTAAAATGCAAGTTAGTGGGGGTTTTTGAATGCAATTACATGTTTTAAATAAAAATTGTTATTTAATATTTGGTAAGTGGGGAATTTAGACTCATTTACATATGCATGTTTTGACAAATATGCTTTTACCTCTCAAAAGCACGTTGTTTCTCTTTAGTGGAAATTTTAAACTCCAAAACATATGCTTTTTGCTTTTATAAAAATAATCAAATGCTAGGTAGCAATTTTGGGTGGAAAAACATATGTTTTTGTGTTGCTAAAACCCGTTTTTATGTGTCTAGTGTTTGGTGGAGTTTTGAAATTGAAAGACGTGTTTTCTCCTTTCAAAAGACCGTTAATGAGTCTTTTGATTATATTTACCAAAGCTTCAAATGCTGGGTAGCGATTTTGAGTCTTGAAGCACATGTTTCTCACTCCCAAAAACCCATTTTTATACGCTGCATGCTGGGTGGCCATTTACACCTTCAAAACATATGTTATTTGCTCTTCAAAATGCATTCCAATTCAAAGTATTATGAGTAGTAATTTTGAGGGAGAAAGCATTACATGTTTCTTTCCCCCAAAAATGTGTTTTGTTCTAAATAATTGCTAGTGGCAATTTTTGCCTCATATGCATATGCTCTTGTTTCATCTCCAGCCCGTTTTTCTATCATTTTTCTTCTAAAATGGTTCGCTAAAGATAAAAAACATCATTCAATCCAAAATGTTTTCAATCAAGGTGGATTTTAGGGTAAGAAGTTTTCATTTTAAGTTTTTTTTTTTTTTTTGTTTTTGTTTTTAATGGATTCAAACCCTAGGCACCGTTTTTGAAAGCATCTACATATGTGTTGGATTTGGTCAAAATAGTTGCTATTATTTTGCAAATCTTTTCTCTTTGATTCAACACTTGTCAAGTTTTGATTCTTGACTCAAAGAGACATTTATTTTTGGGAGAGCGAGTCAAGGATTGAAATCTATATAAGACTCTTCTTTTCAAGCATTCCTAAATTCGAAAATCTTCATGATCTTGTTCAAAATTTTCAAAGATTGGAAGGACTTCTTCCTTTGTCTTGTGTAGAAGAGAGGTAAGCTTTCTTGTATGGTTTTTGAAGATGTCTTTATGCAAATCATTTCACTTCATTTCATATTCAAATTTGTATTTGCTCTATGTCAAATTTTGTGTTTCTTCTTCTTCCATCTTCATTTCTCTAAGTTGCATTTGCAAAATATCTTATCTTTTTGCATATGCAGTCGGGACTAAAAACTTCGTTCTTGAATAAAAATCATCAAAGAAGGAGAGCTTGCTTTGCAACATACTTCATGCACATGCAACGCGACTTCACTTCCAAAAAACTCACCTACATGAGCCTTTTTGTATTCATTGAAACTGTTGCCACTTGACCTAAAACTCATGATGGTGGAAAATCTTCGTCTCATTATAAAGGAAGTATCATATCCCTTCATTTGCATACATGTTCCCTCTCATGCTTTTTACTGTCAGCATATGTAGTCATCCCCCAGAAACCCGTTTTTGGATTTTTCATGATATTTTCAAGCTAAATCTCATCCGTTCTCCTGTTGTCCCATCATTTCCAGTCATATGTAGAAATATCACAACTTGCATTTGTATTTTTAAAAGAGTGCCATGGATCCACTCTTTGAAGATGTTCTTATATTTTGGAATTTTTATGTCATAGTTGCTTGCGCCCACAATCTTGCTATGTCAGACAAGGTTGTACCAGGTAAAGGTAAAGAGAAGAAGAAAATGAAATATCAATATGATCAGCATCATAATTCTATTTCTCCATCACAAGTTGTCTCGTATTGTGAAGATATCAAAGATTCAGATATTGCACATATGAACATTGATGATTTCCTCAGAAGAGTGGATGTTGTTGCAACGGAGGATATGTTTTGCATAAAACAAAGTAGCATACATATGGTTTCTACTTTTCCTTTGACTTCTCTTGAACTGGAGTTCGTATTTGCTTGTGCCAAGAATTTTTATTACTCATCCAGAACTATCAGGGGTCATGATGGAAACACTATCATTAGTCTAGATCCTGAGACTATTGATAGAATCTTTTGAGTTCCTCCTGCTCCGTTGGTCACTAATATTTCAAAGAAGAAAACTTTGGACATATGGAATGAAGATACAACATATTCCATCAAATATGTTAATGATAATTGGTTGATCAACAAGAGGCCGAACATTGTGAGATGGCCAAAGGGGTGTGCTGCACAGATTTCAAAGAGGAAATCAATGATCTTATCACCTTGCTCAGTCGTATTGGAGGCCTTAAAAATTCTAATACCTTTGAGCCTTGGATGTATAAATATATCTCCCTTATTGAAAGGAGTAAAACAAGAAGATCTTTTGGGGAGAAATGATTAGTGATGTCCTCTGTGAGCAGTTATCTCAAGTCACTACCATTGGGACATTCTACATGAATTCTTACTTGGTGTATATTGCTGCTGCCTTGGGTTCTTTTTCAGGACTTACTACCAAAGGTGATAGAACATTGGTACTTATTTGGGAATATTATGATCAACTTCCTTTGATGGCCAGTCGAGTGCACTATCACAAAGTACAAGATGCCTTCTATGGGTATTACATGTGCTTGTTTGATAAGGAGCTTTCAAATAAGCAAGTATCAGATGAAGTGTGGATCAAAGTAAATGAATATGGTTGTCTTTTCTTACAGTTCTGAAACTTCACATAAATACGAGTTGGGTATTTCAGAGGAGAGCCATATACACTCCCATGATATCCTACTGACATAATCATTTTCATGGAGTTGGCGAGGTAGCTCATGACAGTTTAGACATATCAGTCTACCTTGCATAGACCTAGTGTAGGGATTTCTTCAAAGAATCCCTTAAAGATTGGTGCTTATTCTTTAGATACTGGTCCCAAGGCAAAGAACATGGAATTTGAGCTTCAAAGGATCACACTGAAAAAGTTCATGTCTAGGAGTTGTTTTGATTGGAGAGATCTTAATGACAAGACGAGGATGCAATTTACATCGCCTTGAGGATATATGAATTGATTTGCGCACAAAGGTAGATATGCGGAAGATGGACTATTGCCGGTTAACTATCAAGAAAATCATTGATTTCAACCTTGCAGAGATTCCTCCTGGCGTTGTTGATGATAATGACATCCTTGATCTAGATTATACAAAACATCATGTAGAGGATTTTCCCATTCTTCCTCCAGTATGGTCATCTAAGGAGAGTGCATCTACTTGGGATAGTTTCCAATCAATTCTTTCTAATACCAATATTTGGTTAAAAAGAAGAGGCTTGAAGTGTATCAAAATCAAGCCAGGTAAAGACTTTGATCCTGCTGGTCCAATTGGTTTAAAATTGGAAATCAAAGGTAAAGGTAAAGATGGTGCTTCTACCTTAGTCTCAGAAATTCTAGTTGCATCCATTCCAAAGCTTTCCATCAAATGAGGTAAATCTACAGGAAGGGTAATTGAGGTGAAAACCGTATAACCCCAAAAGTTTTAGATTGATTCTAGTGAGGATGAAATGCTACAGTTAGTTAAGGTGACCCCTAGTGTACCTACTCCTGTGGATGTATCAGTTGCTACCATACTTCCTGATTCTTCTCCTATGTCATATGAATCACCTGATTCACTGTTAGATATAGTTATGAACACATTCTCCATAGAACATGCACCTTCACCACAATATTCAGTGTTGATAACCCGAGCTCTTCCTATTTCATCAATTGCTCCAACAATTTTGTCAGTAGATCAATATCAAGGTTTTGAGAATGTGTTTGACACAAATTCTATGACTATCCCCTCCATGGAAGCTTCATCTGTGGCAATAATGGATACCACTTCAACACAATCTGAGCAGTTTATGGTTGAGGTAACTCGCAATAGTCCTACTCTAGTGGCTATTCAAACAGAGACTCCTCCCATTATGACCACAGTTGCACAAGATGACTCAGTCACTACATTGGTTACTACATCTGTGACATAATCCTCATCTTTCTCTCTTCCTCCATGGCTTGACATAATCACTCAGAAAAGAAAGAAGGAAGAAATTCCACCTGAAGGTCACGATTGCAAGCAAGTTTTTAAGACCAAGGCCCCTAAGAACAAAAAATTGAAGATGGTTTCAAAGGTCATGGTTGACAATAATGAGATCAAGTATGCAGAAGTACCTGAACCTCTTGTTGGTAAAACCATAGAAGAAATGCAAGCCACAGATTACAAGTTCGGCAGGATTGAACTTGGAAAGAAAACACGTCTGGGTTGTCAAAAAGATGCGCAAGATGCAGTGGGTTTACTCACTCTGAGGAATGATAAATTGTGGGAAAAGAAGAATAGATTGAAGAAGGAGAATGCACGACTTCTTGACATCATAGAAAAAATGAATTCTTCTTCTTTATCAGTTAATCTTGAGCATACAGGACAAGTACAAAGGAAAGAAAAGGCCATAGATGAATGGGGCAGCCGTTTGGAATCACAAGGCCTACAAGTGATTCAAAATATTTTGAAGATTTGTAGACGGGGAAGAGAGGTTTTGGCCAAGCTGAATGAGCTCATTAATTCCTTCAATCAACAACTCAAATTCTTAGATGCAGATCTTGATGTTCGGAGAAGCATGACAAAAGTTGATCTGGATGTTCTATGTGATTGTGGAATCATTTCTTTAGTAGAAATGTATTATAATTATCTGCATCTAATGGTTAATAAAGAATAAGTTATACAAGGACTGAAGACAGAAAGTAATGGAGTAGTGGAATGCCTTAATAGCTATGAGAGTGTGATGAATAATGGATTTCATCAATTGAAGTGCCAATTAATCACTGAAGGTGGTGAACTTGTTGAAGATAAAGATGTTTTGGCAATATTCACAAGAGTTATTCACTTACAGCTAGAGTTGGATAACTTTGACTTCAACATGATTGACACACTAACCAGCTACAAAAATTCACTAGATAGTCTACAAAAGCATTTGATTGAGTGTAGGAATGCTATCTCTGAAAGTGCAAGCTTAATTCAAAAAGTGACGGTTGTTGCACAACATATAGGAGCTCTAGATGAAGTAGTTTTCTGTGAATCCCTCCAAAAGTTTGGATATTTTGTAGATACTTTGTGAACACGTTTTTAAAATGTCTTAGATACTTCACGCTTTAATATAATAGATATGACAAGTTGTGTATAGAAGCAAAACTTTTTGTAAATACAGGATAAACATGTACCTGTATAATTATTTTATACAATCAAGTTGCACGTGCATTAGGCATGCAATTTTTAATAAGTCAAAAGTTTTTAGTTAGTTAGCTTTGAATAAATAAAAGTGGTTAAGGGTTTCCCCTTTCCTCTCCACTTTTCTCTCTCCTTTTCCTATATAAAGGAGAGCACTTATTGTAAATATTTATCTTTTGTTTGAAGCAAGAAAGCTATGCTTGAGAAATTTGTGTGGTGAAAACTTTGTGTTTCATCGTGCAAATTTTCAAAAGTGAATGAAAGAAACAAGATTTTCCAAACTTTTTGCTATGAGTCTTGTGATTGAATGATGGTTTCTTATGTTACATTATTCAATTGTTCTTGAGTTTGTTTTATAGTTTAACTTGTGTAAATCATTGAAGTTTTAGTTTGCCTTTTGAGAGACTTTGAGCTATAGGAGGAGGATTGTTATAGTTAATAGTGACTGTAAATACTGGGAGTTGAAGACTTTGAACTCAACTTTGAGTGTTTTTCTTTTAATTTCATGATTATTAGTGAGAGACTTTGAGCCTCACTATTAGGTCTTGTTTTCTTCAAATAAGATTAATCGCAAGAGACTTTAGGCCCTTTCCTTAATCTACCATATATATTTATAACTGCTGCCTTAGGAGTTGTTCTTACGTCAACTACTGGGGCACCAATATTATCGTAGTAGGAGATCTTTGTCAAATTACTAAGTTGTTATTGCTCGTGAATCTTTTCTCGAAAAAAGAGGAAAAGATTGGAAGAATCACCCTTTGTTCAATTTCAGTTGAACTCCTACTGAAGCCACCTGTGGTAAGAAGGGAGCCTCCCCTATTGCTGAGAGGAGAGATTTATCTCATTATACCGTTGCCTAAAGTTACAATTTTGTAAGGTGTAGTCTTAGCGACTTACAAAAAATTTAGCCAACAAGATTTATATTTGCCACTAACCTAATGTTGGTGTTTTAATTCTGAATGGTATTTTTGAAATATTATGTTGTACATGGGTAAATTTACCAGTTAGTCAAATGCAAAACACAACAAAACATACATAAAACCAACAAAATTCACACATACCTCTGATTGAGCTTGAATGGAAGCACCCTATTCCATTGTCAATGTGCTCATTGGTTGATTGAATGTGGATATGCTCTCTAAAACACGATTGGTAGTTCCCCAAGTGATTGCTAAGTTTATATGGATGATTGAAGATTTACACATGCAACCTAGATGGAGAAATGAATGTGAAAATAAGTGAATAGAGATAGTAGAACTAGTAGAGATGAGTATGAAACTAAACTAATTTAGCCATGATTCTAAACAATGAAATGCTATGAGGATTCTATGATAACGTTAAATGCTCAAATGATTTCTAAAATGAAACTAGCATAATAACAATGCAAAATGGAAGATGGATCCATTGCTCATGGAGAGGCTCTTAGGACTTGGAGAGAAATGGACACCGGGGATTCAAAATGGAATGAAGGGTCAATATTGAATAGAATTGATGAGGTGGATGTCAAGTGGAGACCAAGTGGATCCATGTAATCAAGGTGTGGTCATGCAAGAGGGATGAGTTGAAATTGATGACTCATAAAGAGGAGATAAAGTGGAGGAGGGAAGGTGGCTCAAGATGTCTCACACGTGTGAGAACATTCCAAAGAGGATAGAGGGGACAATCATGTAAGAAGTTAAGTGACTATTTAAGGAAGGTGGTCAACCACCTTGGGAAGGGTTGCTCACATATCTTTGAACAAATTTAAAATTGAGGGAAAAGACTACTTGTTGTAAGAATTAAACAATTAGTGGAATTAATAAAGGATTAATCAAAGAGATAGGTTTAGAGGTGATGGTGACGGTGATAGTTCTAGTTTAGGATTTAGGCTAGGCTTAGCTTTTATTAATTAGGAATTAATTAAATCACATGATTAAGACTTATGAAGGAATATTCAAATAATAGGAATTATTTAAATACAGGTTAAATGACTAGTGTAATTATCTGATTAAGGTACACTATTGAATTAGAAAGGAGGTTAATATAATTAATTAAATTAAATGAATTATATAGAAGGGGGATTATTTAATCAATTAATTACAATCGATTATATTATTAAGGTTGCATAATTAATTAAATAAGATTTAATCAGTTAAGAGGTTGGGTTAGCATAAATTTAGGAGGGACGATTTTAGTCATCTACATATATTTGCAAGTCTAAGGTCGGCTCGAGGAAATTATTTGAAGTCAAAGTGTTTTTAATTTAATAATAGAAGACTTTCATATGATTAAAAGCAATATTTCAACAATTTTAAACGAAGGGTTTCTTGTGGTGGATTGAATAGTTTAGACACAAAATCAAGTTCCAAATTTCATTCTCTAACTCTGTGTAAGATTATTTCTACGTGAGGCAAGAAGAAGAAACGAGGTTCTTGCTAGTCACGAGAATACATGCTTGGTTTGAACTGCAATTGGATGCTTGTGCATGAAACTATGCTCTACGTGGGTTATTTGTTGTGATTTCATTGAAGTAATTAGTATTTTAAGGCAGATCTTTGTTCAAATACAATTGACATTACCAAGTCCAAATAGTTAATGGTTCTAGTAAATTTTTTGTGAAGTATTTTGAATCCTATTATGCTATCAACATACATGTTCTCTTTGTAAAAAAAACATCATTCTCCCTTGAAACTGAAACCACAATTACACCTTCATGACAATATCATGGAGAAATAGTGGGAAAAGAAAAATAGATTGAAGAAGGAGAATGCACGACTTCTTTACATCATAGAAAAAATGAAGTCTTCTTCTTCATCAGTTAATCTTGAGCATATAGGACAAGTACAAAGGAAAGAAAAGGTCATAGATGAATGGGGCAGCCATTTGGAATCACAAGGCCTACAAGTGATTCAAAATGTTCTGAAGATTTGTAGACAAGGAAGAGAGGTTTTGGCCAAGTTGAATGAGCTCATTACTTCCTTCAATCAATCAACATGTCTGGAAAGACCGCGACTGCAGAAAAGTCCACGGTGTATAATGGACCAAACTTATGTTTATTTGCCTAATTGACACCCAACGACTTCATCAAATTCTTGAACCCATCCACATACCATTCCATTGAACTTTTCCAATCTGATCAATTGGACAGAGTGTTTGTGATAGTTCTGGGGATGCTGGAGTAGAAGTCAGTGTTTGTCATTTTGGAATGTGTAAGAGTGAAGTTAGAGATTTCTAAAGCCATAGAAAATAGTCTTGGTCCCGTCCACATTGTGCAGATTGGAGGAAAGCCCACAGTTGCAGTCTGGACGAGAAGGAGGAAACAATTCTGCATTTTGATGTTTGCACTACTTGCAAGGTTCGTTTGTTTGGAATATGAACAAGAGATAGTAGAAGGTTGTCGGAGTCATCCTTATCCACTCTGGTTCAAGATTCATTGCCACATTTGGAGGATAAGTCCACTATTGCAGGTTTAATAAATAGTAAGGTGACTTCTGTGATTGTAACGGTTGTAAGACTCTGCAGTCTAGTTTATTGTGAAAAGTGCATCCATAGGAGTATATAGGAAGTTCATAAACCTTAGTAGAAGCCTAAGGTATGATGAGACAATAGTCCATTTGTTGGGACTTGATAAGGGAAGAGTGTCCATAGAAAGTATCAGATTGTGAACCCCATCAAGTGGTATCAGAGCCACCAAGACAGCTTTTGGGAAAGAAAAGAAGAAGACAAAATGCCTGAAGGAGATGAAGGAGACAAGGAGATCCCCTTGAGGATCACAAATGTTGAATTAGCCAAGATTGTGAAAGAGCAGATGGCTGAGAGCAGAGCAGTTAGAGAGGAGAACAAAACTATGAAAAGAGAATTGGAAAAGCTAAAGGACAAGTGAGAAGAGGTGAGAATGAAGAGTCAGAGGGAGAAGATGAGGACAGTCTTAGACACGACAATATGCCTGAGGATCAGAGATCCATGTTGGCAGCCCTAGAAAGGGTAGGAAAAAAGAACAAGGTAGATTTACCTATGTTCTATGGCAAGCTAGACTCGGATGAATGCATGGATTGGCTGGCGGCTCTTGAGAGTCATTTTGAGTGTAAAGACACACCTGCCAATTAGAAGCTGAAGATAGAAAAATCAAGATTGAAAGGACAAGCTTTGAGTTGGTGGAACTTTCTCCAGAATGAGAGAGTTGAAGAAGACAAGAACCCCATCACCACATGGAAGAGGATGGTGACTAAAATCAAAAGCAATTTGTTCCAGAGGACTATGAGGTAATGCTCCATAAGAAACTACAAAACCTCAAGCAAAAATATCTAGATGTAAGTACCTATACCCAAGAATTTCATAATTTAACTCTCAAGGCAAAGATGTATGAAAGTGAGAAGCAAAAAATTGCAAGGTACATTAATGGTCTTAAATATAGTATTCAAGATGAATTGACATTGATTACAATGGAGTCTGTCAACAAGTGTTTTCAGATTGCCCTAAAGTTTGAAGAGAAGCAAAGGAGGAAGGGTGATCAAAACAACAGAGGAAGAGGAAATACTTTCTAAGGAAGGGGTAGATTCAATCAAAGAGGATCCTTTCCTAGAACCAAAGGAGAAAGCAGCAATCAAAATACTGAAAATGACAATAGCAACAGAGGTACCTTTAGAGGAAGAAGGTCAAACAAAAGAGGCAGATTTTGGGGAAGGGGATCCATTGTCTTCATTGGAAGATGTTTTTCTTGCAATCAAGTTGGCCATCAGTCCTTTAGATGTCCAGAGAAGGTGGGAACAATTAGTCATGGAGATAAAAGAGTACAATTAACTCATGAAGAGGACTGTCAAAGCACCACTTCCTATCACACTACCACTTCTTCCAAGCTTACGGATCTTGAGAGAGGAGAATGCCTAATGTTCAATCGGTCACTTTTGATGCCAATCAACAAGGAACCACCTCAAAGAAAGTCTATCTTCAAGACTACATGCAAAGTCAAGGGAAAGGTATGCAAGGTAATTGTAGATTCTGGTTCAACTGAGAATTTAGTTTTAATTGAAATGGTGAATAAGTTAGGATTGAAAAGGATGCCACACCCCACACCTTATAATGTTTCTTGGTTAAGTAAAGTGTTAGGAATAAGGTGTCTCAACCTTGGATAATTCCTATTCTTATTATTTGTTTTGTAAATGTATTTTTTTGCAAATAATGTAATTAAGTGTGAGTGTACATGTCTAGTTGGCATGTTGATGTGTCACTCCACTTGATGTGTCGGCATCTTGTGCGTAAGGAGATCATGACTGAAACGGTCATGACGGATTCCTATGACGCGTAAGAACTATTTAAGGAATGTGCTATGACAGGTGTAAGAGCATCTTATGACTTGGGCCTATTTGGGCACCCAAGAAGAAGTGGTTGGTGTGTGTAAGAGGATATGCCAAAAATAGGTTGGTATGACAGATTCTCTTACACTTCTCTTGTGATCGTTATTTATGGCAGATTCTATGACAAGCTGTCATAGTCTATTCTAGGGATGGATGCCTATTCTTGGGATTGCATGTAACAACTGTGTACATGTGGCTTTGTGCATGGGTCTTGGTGGTTGTGCCCATTTTTGGGTCCAGAGGAGTCTATATATATGATGTTGCTCCTATGGGAGAGATATAACAGAAATTTAAGTCTTGTTGGCTTTGTCTCTCATTTCCTGAAAGAACTTGCATTGCAAGTGTATTGTAATCTTTGTGTTGAAGATAATACATTGTGCAGGTTTTGGAGTGCTGGGGTTTTTTACCGAAAGGTTTTCCCCAGGGTATATCATTGTGTCATTCTCTATTTTTCTG
Source organism: Chamaecyparis obtusa (assembly GCA_027943335.1). Lineage (NCBI taxonomy): Eukaryota > Viridiplantae > Streptophyta > Pinopsida > Cupressales > Cupressaceae > Chamaecyparis > Chamaecyparis obtusa. The sequence goes on from BSBK01007348.1 coordinate 500,031, forward strand.
TATGTATGGTATGTGGTTGCAATATCTTTGTTAAAGTAGTTAACGAATCTGAAATTGTAAGGATTTATAAGAATTTGCACAATACTCTCCTATAGAGATTAGCGTAGGAAGCTGTTTCCGCACCTGAGTTTCCTTACATAAAGAACAACAATCTATCATAAATGAGCAATGTTGGGTTGATTTTCAAATAGGCGAGTACAAGGATAGAGTCCTATGTGAAATAGTTGACATGGATACTTGTCATCTTCTTTTAGGGAGACCATGGCAATATGATACCAATGCCCAACATGATGGTAAGTCTAATGTATATACATTGACCAAAGGTGGGGAAAATTATACAATGACACATTTAGTAGAAGAGTCTAAGGACAAAATTTTGTCTAGTAGTGTTATGATGGTAGGGGAGAAAGAATTCTTAAAAGGTCTCAAGGAAGATAAAGTACCATGTTTTTTTGTGGTAGTTAAGCCTAAGGAAAGTGTCCCAAGAAAGCATAAATCATACCTTGAAACTCTAAGGAGTGTTTGTCCTAGAGAGGTTGCAGATTCGATAGACAAGTACACAGGTATTATAGAAGACAAAACCAATGAATCCTTGTCATCCAAGAGAGAAATCAGTCATTGTATTGACTTGATTCCTAGGGCTACCTTACCTAACAAGGTTTCTTACAAAATTACCCCAGAACAAAATGCAAAAGTGGCTAGACAAATACAAGGTCTATTGGAGAAGGGTTTCATTAGGAAGAGTATAACTCCTTGTGCTGTCCCATCTGTACTTGCACCTAAGAAGGAGGGTACTTGGAGGTTGTGTACTGACTCCAGGGACATTTACAAGATCACGATTAGATATTGGTTTCCAATGCCAATAATAGAGGACCTTATGGATTGTTTAGGAGGGGCTACACATTACTCCAAAATTGATCTAAAAAGTGGATACCACCAAATAAGGATTAGGGAGGGGGATGAATGGAAGTCAACATTTAAGACTAATGAAGGCCTGTTTGAGTGAGTAGTCATGCCATTTGGCCTATCCAATGCCCCCAACACTTTTATGTGTTTGATGAATGAAGTTTTGAAGCCATTTCTTCATAAGTTTGTTGTGGTTTATTTGGATGATATACTGATTTTTAGCAGCAGCAGAGCAGAGCATCGACATAATCTTGATTTGGTCCTTAAAAGACTTCATGAAGAAGGTTTGAAGATCAACATTGACAAGTGTTCCTTCTTGCAGGAAGAGTTAGCATTTTTGGGATTTGTGATATCCAATGGCAGCTTGAAAATGGATCCAGCCAAGGTAGAAGCTATCCAAAATTGGCCACCACCTACTTCAGCCATAGAGGTAAAAAATTGTCATGGTTTATGCAATTTTTATAGAAAGTTTATCAGATATTTTAGTGGTATTTGTGCCCCTATTCTTAACACTATCAAAGGGGGTACAAAGTGTGTCTTTGTGTGGACAAAAGAAGCTAATGACTCTTTTGAACTCTTAAAGAATAAGATTGCCAAACAACCAGTCTTAGTACTCCTTTATTTTCATAAAGTTTTTGTGGTGGAATGTGATGCAAGTAACAAGGCTATAGGGGGTGTACTTAGTCAAGATGGGGGACCCATTGCTTTCTTCAGTGAAAAGCTAAATGAATCCAAACAAAAGTACTCCACATATGACCTTGAATTGTATGCTATGGTCCAATCTTTGAGAAAATGGCATCATTATTTGTTGTCTCAAGAATTTATTGTGTACACTGATAATTATGCTCTTAGTTTCTTCAACAGACAAGAGAAATTGCACCATAGGCATGTTAAATGGATGGAGTTTTTACAATCATATACTTTCAATATCAAGCACAAAAACGGTGTGACTAATAAGGTTGTTGATGCTTTGAGTAGGACTTTAGCCATTCAACATATACAGTTTGAAAGTGCAGGGATCTCAGCTATGAAGGATTTGTATGCAGATGATGATGACTTCAAGGAGATTTACAAGGTTTGTATGGACATGTTTGAAAGGTATCATATTGATTTTTCTAAAATTCTGATTCAAGATGGATTGTTATTTAAAGGGGGATTACTTTGTGTTCCTAAGAGTTCAACGAGGGAAAATATTGTCAAGGAGAAATATTGTGGTAGTCTTGAAGGGCATTTTGGGGTGGATAAGACATTGGAGTTGGTTAGAAGGTTCTATTTTTGGCCATGGTTGCAGATTGATGTTCGAAGGTTTGTTGAATTATGTTTGGTATGTCAAAGATCAAAGGTTCATACTTCAAATGCAGTTTTCTATACTCCACTTCCTATTCCCTCAAAGCCTTGGGATTCCATTAGTATGGATTTTGTACTTGGACTTCCTTAGACAAAGGCTGATTATGATAGTGGTTTTTTTGTTGTAGATAGATTTTCAAAAATGGCTCACTTCATCCCATGTAGGACTACACATGATGCCTCTCATGTTGCTGGGTTGTTCTTCAAGGAGGTTGTCCTGTTGCATGGTTTTCCATTGTCCATCATCTCTGATAGAGACCCTAAGTTCCTTGGTCACTTATAGAGGACCCTATGGAAGAAGTTAGGCACTAATGTCTACTTATCATTAGCATATCACCCTCAGTCTGATGGTTAGACTGAGGTGATTAATAGATCACTTGGTAGCTTGTTACGGTGCCTCACCCAAGATCATGGCACGAGTTGGGACTCTATCATAGCACAAGCTGAATTCTCCTACAATGATTCAGTTAATATGAGTACATGGAAGACTCCTTTCTAGATTTGTTATGGTGTGCATCCAAGAGGTATCTTGGAACTAAGGGTTGTTAGTGACATGGATAAACCTATTGCTCTTGCTGAAGATTTTGTGACAGTCAAGAAGACCATCCATGATCAAGTTCAGTCTAATCTTCAGACTTCTTCCCTTAAATACAAGGAACATGCTGACAAGAAGTGAAGGGAGTTACACTTCCAGGTTGGTGATTTGGTTATGGTCTATTTGTGGAAGGAGAGGATGCCTAAAGAGAAATATACTAAACCGACGGTGAAAAAGATTGGTCCCTCAAGATCCTTAAGAAATGTGGATCCAATGCTTATTATATTGACTTGCCTCCTCATATCGATTTATCACCCATTTTTAATGTTGCTAACCTCTATGCTTATAAAGGTGTTGCAGATGATATGTTTGTTTTAGGTGCTTCCAGCTCTTAGCATGCAAAGTTGTTGAAAGATTTACCACAATTTGCTCCATTGGCGATTGACGACATGTTGGATTCACAGACCTCCAAGAAAACTTGGAGGAAGACTTACTATAAGTACTTGGTTTAGTGGAAATGAAAGACTTTGGAGGATGCCACTTGGATGACTAAGGAAGCTATTGAGAAGGAAGGGTTCACCTTCTCTGCTCTTTAACTCAAAGGGACTTGAGTTTTCTGTCATGGGTAGCATGGTGCAAGGCACCTCGGGGACTTGAGTTTTATCATAGCCCATCAAGTGATACTTTCTAGGGACACTCTTCCCTTATCAAGTTCCAACAAATGGACTATTGTCTCATTACACCTTAGGCTTCTACTAAGATTTTTGAACTTCCTATATACTCTTATGTATTCACTTTTCACAATAAACTAGACTGCACAGTCTTACAACCATTACAATCACAAAAGTCACCTTATTATTTATCAAACCTACAACTGTGGAATATTCCTCCAAATGTGGCAATGAATCTTGAACCAGAGTGGATAAGGATGACTCCTAAAACCTTCAACTATCTCATGTTCAGATTCCAAACAAACAAACCTTGCAAGTAGTGCAAACACCAAAATGCAAAATTGTTTCCTCTTTCTCGGCCAGACTGCAATAGTGGGCCTTCCTCCAATCTGCACAAGGTGGATGGGTGGACGGGACCAAGACTATTTTCTATGGTTTTAGAAATCTCTAACTTCACTTTTACACATTCCAAAATGACAAACACTGACTTCTACTCCAGCATCCCCAGAACTGTCACAAACACTCTGTCCAATTGATCATATTGGAAAAATTCAATGGAATGGTATGTGGATGGGTTCAAGAAGTTGATGAAGCTGCTGGATTTCAATTAGGTAAACAAATATAAGTTTTGTCCATTATACACCTTCGACTTTGCTGCAGTCACGTTCTTTCCAGACAGGTTGAATACCTACGGGATATTCAACTTAGGGCATCATCCTGGAAGCATCGTGCCTATCCCTCCAACTCCAAGCCTCTAAAGATTTAAGATACACTGCCTTAACTTTCTCTTCACCGAGGACCATCGGGTTCTAGTGATGAAGATGCAAGTCAAGGCCAAGAATTCATTGCAGGGACAAGAAATGAATAGTTTCCTGGACCCGCTATGCTAATAAAACCCGATAGTCTATGCTAATGATAATTAAAATAATCCAAAACAATTGCAAAGGAAAACACATGTATGTTCTAACCTCACAACATGAGTTGATCTCTTTACCTAACCAGTACATTGTCGCACATTTCCTCTTTAGACTAAAAAATGGTGGTTTTTTATTAAACTTTGCTTCAGCGGGTACCTCTGTTCCTCTTTTCATTGAACAAAGTATGTTAAGGATCATTACAATCCTTCCCTAATCAATCCAACTGATTCAAAAATAGTTGTGGTCGGTGGGAGTAGTAGAGTGATAGTTGAGTGACAAAAATGTGTTTGCAATATTGTATTGGCAACAAATGCACACTAACAACTCAAAACACCGAAACACAAAGAAAGAAGTATGGTCCACCATGACCATAATGACACTGCTACATTCTAGAAGCACTATTGCGGAAAACATCTAAAGGCTAGTCCAGTGAACTAAGGAATCATGGTTTATAAACATACCTAGAGGTCCTTTTCCACACAAGATGGACTAGTAAAAACTATGAGGAGGGCACATCCTTTATTATTGAGTACATTGAAATAAACAAGAAAAGTCAAGTCCCCGAGGTTCCCTGCACCAATTTGACATTAAGTTGTTAATTTAATGCCCGATGTTGCATTATGAACTAGTCAAGTCGACTTAAAATGACCATTTAACTTTTGAATCCTTTCATTGTAACTATTTATTCATAACGACTAGAGGAGAGAGGATGATGAAAGTGGTTTTTTTGTTTTAGAGGCTAACTTGTTTTTGTACACTAATCTAACAAGAAGATAATTTTTTGTTGATGTGAGATGGCATTCAATTTATCATGGTATTCTGTTCCCACCAAACTTTATAAAAGTTACTCTTACTAATATTTTGGTCCTTTTGGATAATATTTATTCAGGTGTGAAATTATGTTTAATATGGAACACTTGGGCTTAAAACACCCCCCCCTTAGGGTACAAGTAAGAACTTATTGCAATGTTTTCTAGTGGTTATTATTTTATCATTATTTATGGTTTGGTTTTGCACCAAGGATTACTATTATTAGGAGAACACATGTCAAAATGAGATGTTCATGGTCACAAACATGGTCATCATAAAACCCCATCCTTAGAATTAATCCTCCCTCATATAAAAGAACCTCATGAAATGGGACAATATCATGAATAACTATGTTGTCTTTCTTTGAATAAATAATGCATGATATACTACTTTTAGTTATGTAATTTTAATCTTTTAAGATGATATGATTTCATTTATGTGGTTTGGAATTATTGTAATAATGTTATTTTTATGCATATTGTAATTGTCATTTGATTATAACAATTTCAATAGTCACATGTAATTATAATCATATCAATGCAAGGATTTGATTGCCATATTAATGTAATAATTTCTATTCCACGTGACTTTAAGTTTGAAAAACTTTGAAACACTTACCATTGTCATGTCATTGGAATGATTTCACTGCACACATGTTTATCAATGCTTTCACTTATCAATGTTATTTCTCCTCCTCCTCTTCTTCCTCCTCTTTATCCTCCTCTTCATCTTCATCTTCCTCTTCCTCTTCCTCTTCCTTTTCTTCCTCATCTCCTCTTCTTCCTCCTCTCCTCCTCTCCTCCTCTTCCTCCTCTTCTTATTCTTCCTCCTCTCCTCCTCTTCTTCCTCCTCTTTGTCTTCCTCCTCCTCTCCTCCTTTTTCTTCTTACTCCTCATCTCCTCCTCTCATTACTCCTCCTCCTCCTCCTCTTCTTCCTCTTCTTCCTCTTCCTCTTCTCCTTCTCCTTCTCCTTCTCCTTCTCCATCATCATCATCATCATCATCATCTTCTTCTTCTTCTTTTTGGCATAACCGATGCATAGATAAGTTGAGTATATTATGGTATGTATTTGATGTAGATTTGATGTTAGGTTGATTAGTTATGATGTTGTCATTGATTTCAACTTAGTGTTTGTTGGTTGACAGTGTGCCTGTTATGCAAATGTATGTTCAAATGGTTGGATCTAGAGCTGTGGTAAGAGTTGGAATGTGTGATCGTAATGGAAGACTAAGTGATGTCTCTAGATGTTGTATCTATGATCACACAGGTTTATCATATGTAAGATGTGACTTATGATTGATTTAAGGTTGACAGGTCAACATGAAGAACATGATGTAGCCAAGGAGGAATGATTTGATGATTGTGTTAAATAGGTTTGGATTCAGGTGTTACGATTTAGGATATGTTATCTTGACTATGTTATGGGGTTGATGCATGTTGAACCACACCATGATTGGTGATCAGAAGACAAAGTTTCAATGGGAAAAAGATCACTCATTGAAAATTAAAAGTTCTTAGAACAATTAGTTAGATCCTCAACCGGTGATGATGTATCGTGTTGTGGTAAGTGGTTATGTGTTCTAGGGGTCATAGTGATGTGGCAGATGGACATGGAGTGATGATTTGGATTTTCATGATCGTTATGATAGAATTTTTTGAAGTTGTACAAGAACATTGGAAAGTGTGATGTGGTTTGACTTTTCTTTGTTAAATCGATGTATGGTTTGAATTGGCGATCTAACAGATCTTGTGATCGATGGATTTGGTTTTGGTAACACATTTTTATGGATTTGAGATAAAATTCAAATATGATTAAGGTTGTTTTTCTGCCTTAAGTTGTAAAACATTTTATATATCATTTTGATGTATTATGAGAAGTGTGTGGAAGAGAAAGATCATGAATGCAGTTGTACGATTGCAGGATTTGGAAGGTTTGCATGTGAAGCAGTGATTGAGCTTGAACTAGATCTGTACTAGCAGAGGAGGAGTGTTATTTTCTTATATCACTTTTGTTTGTTGATTCCTAACAGTTTCATCAAGACAAAATCCCTTAACTGGGTATAATATAATAGGTCTAATTTGTAAATCCTTTAACCAAGTGACTCTTTAATTAGGGTTTGAAATCCCTTAATAGGGTCGTTACTCCTAATAGGGTAAAGTCCTAATAGGGCTATAGGTAAATCCTTTAGTCGAGTGACTCCTAACATGGTCTTTCTCTTAACTAGGCATTTGTAAGCTCCTGATAGGGCTAAGCTCTTAACCGGGTGTACTTCAAAAGATTGTCGAATTATTTATGTGTGCCATCCCCACACATGGTTTTTCCCAGTTGGGTTTCCACAAGAAAAATAATGGTGTTATTTTATTGCATGGTTGTGGATGTTTATCTTCATTGGTTTGTGTATTCATGCAATGGATGTTAATTGATGTAAGTTGTTGAATGGTTTATGAAAAGTTAAATTTTCTAGATTACTAATTCACCCCCCTCTCATTAATCTTGGACCTAATAATACTCATTGTTCCTCTTCCTCTTCCTCTTCCTCTTATTCTTCCTCATCATCATCATCATCATCATCATCATCATCATCATCATCATCATTGGTAAATGCACCAAGATGGTGTGCAAAAAGGGGGTGTAAGTGACCACTTTTTTTTTTTTTTTTTTTTTTTCTGATATCATATAAACCTAAACTTGGAAGAGAAATTTGACAGTTATGAACTCAAAACTAGAATATGTGCAAATGAAAAGAATTGTAGTACTTTGAATCTAGTTTTGAAACTACTAAAGTTTTTAAAAAATGGATAAGATAAAGAGGGTCGAATCCATTGTGCATGAAAAATAGTTTCTATTTTTTTTGAAAAAATATAATATAGTGTATGTTGTACGCATCAAAAAAGATATAGTTAAAATTAGTATTTTGAAAAACCCTTTGGTAGAAAGATAGATAAAAGCGAGAGCTAGAATTTTTGTATTTTTTTTGTAATTTTTTGTTGAGTACTTTATTTTTTATGATTTTTTGAAGTGGGCACATCCTAAAAATTAGGTGTTTTTTTTCATGTGCTAGACATAACTTACACAAAAACAATTGAAAATGAAAAATTTCCTTTTTAAAAGAGCATAGAATCAAGTTTAGAACAATAATATGTAATTTTTAAAAAATTTGTTCAAGCATATCAAAATTTATTAAGAAAATGGTACACATATGTCTCTGAGAACTATGGAGACTGTGATAAAGAAAATTAAACTTTACGATGGTAATTTTGTTAAAAAATAGAAAAAATTATATGGTTAGAAAGCTTATAAGACGTGTGAAATTATGGTGGCAATTTTACAAATACCCACTTGATGATGTGTTAACCCGATGATGAATAATTTGACAAACCTATTTTGAAGAGAAAAATACATGAAAATGAGGGAAATAGAGGGAAATAAATCTCTCAAGCCTCAACCTTTTTATCTAAGCCTATTAAGTAGCCTTTTCCTTGACTAATTCATTTATCAAACCTAAGTCCAATTTTTGTACTTAAAGTAAGTTGATCATGCTAGGGGTGTTTTGCTATTTTTTTGAGTGGGTGGCCACTTTTTTGCACACCATCTTGGTGCACTCATCATCATCATCATCATCATCTTCTTCTTCTTCCTATTATTCCTTTTCTTCTTCTTCATCTTATTCCTTCTCTTATTCTTCTACCTCTTCTTCTTCCTCTTTGTATGGTGGGAAATGGTTATCAATGGTAGACTCCCACTTCACCACTATACATTGGAAGGGCCCCTAAAATGTGACCCCTTTTGGACTAAATTTGATTGGCACAACCCAAGTAGATGAAGGGGTGCTAATGCATGATGTAGTCTAAGAATGAGTGTGTGTTATTTTACAACCCTTTTTGTCTATGTACATGAAAGAGGGAAAGTAAAGTAAATAAAGATAAACAATTATGCAATCCTAGACAACAAGATATCAGATCTAGTGTATCAAAGTAAGTGCTAGGGAGGAAGAAATATGAATATGTACTCACCTTGAGGGTTAGTAGAGGATGCAACTTCAAATCTATAAAAACTTTGTCAAACAACACTAAAACTGGGAATAAACTGGGATTTGAGGACTTGAAGGCAACAAATTTCTATTGTGAAAATTTGAAGGTTGTAGGAATAGGTTGAAGATTTTATGACCTATATTGGTATAGGTCAAAGTTAGTTTGACCTATACCATGAAGGGTTGAATCTTAAGGTATTGGGGTTGTGACTAAAATTGCACTTCCATATCTGCAATTCCAAATTTTAAACTCTGTGAATTTGCACCTAGACACAAGAAAAGGGGAAATTGTTGGGGGGGAAGGGGGCTTGCTTTGGTCAAGCCCCTATATAGGAATTAACCTTGAAATTAAATAATTAAAGCATGTAAGTGTTACCTTGCTTTCCAAACCCTTTTGGATGGATATAGATCCGCTATATCCACAAAGATGTATACTTGCTTAATTGCATGTATGTTGAATTGTAGAATGTAGGATGCCTTCACAAATGGAATAGATCAATACTTTCCCAAATCATAGATCATGGATGTATGCATGCTCGATAGGATGAAGGAGAGGAAAGAAGAATGGATGTGGATCTTCTTTCCTAGTTAGGAATTCCTTTACTTCATGAGAAAGGAACTCACACAATCAATAGAAGATTTTACTTGAGATGGATGGATGGAGGATAGTCTTCAAATCTTAGAGAAAATTCTTTCTTGCTTTCCTTGAATTCACCTTGGAATTGAGTTCTTGCATGTAGATGATTTCTTAGAGAGATATGTGAAAATGAGAGGGAGAGGCCTCTTTTATAGTGATTTTAGGATCAAATTCACGAAGGGCCAACCTCACAAAGTGGGAAAAATAAAATACTTTGCATCGGCCCCTGAAACCCACCAAAACTAACTCTACGGGGTATAGGCCGGACTAGGTTTGAACTATACTAGTATAGGTCAAACCAGATTCGACCTATACCCAGAAGGGTTAATTTCAAGGTAGAATGTGCAGGATCTAAGAAGCATTTAGAGGGTTGAGGGAAAACAAAAGGAAAAGAGGGAAATTAAGCATAAACGCATCCATAATCGAGGAAATAAAAAAATGGACCCCAAATTGTCCTAGAGCTTCCAATTTAATGGGTCCTAACTTTTTAAGACTATACCTTTAGCTCCCACTTTAGTAGGAGTATGAGGCAAGCTCATGCTCATGGTAAAGTAGATTAAATGCATAATATGATCTCATCAAAGCTAAGGATACAAGGAAACATAAAGCCCCCAAGTCACTTAAGTTATCATCAAATCCAAAACTAAGATAAGAGAGACATCACTGAGAAGAAAGGGAGAGAGAAGAAGGAGAGAGAGGTGTGATTACTTAGACCTAGTAAGATTCTATGTCTTACTGTGAACCACAAAAAGAAAGAAAAGTGTGACCTCCATGACTAGTAAGATTGTATGTCTTACTGTGGGCCACACAAAGAAGTGATGCAAAAGATGGCATTGAAATTTATAGCATGGTTTGTGTGTCATGCTAGTCAACCCATTTATGTTATGTCCTTAAATATTATGTGTCAATAATGGATCCAACAAGAGTGATATTTCCTTAAGGATTGTATGTCCAAAAGGGATCAAAAGAAAGAGGGACTAGTTCTTAAGGATTTTATGTCGATAAGGGATCCAAGTATAATGCAACATCAAGAAATTGAGTGTGTGTGCAAAATGTGAGTGAAGTGTATGCCCCCACATTAAAACTATTGCAAACGCCTTAACATGAGAAATAGGTTTAACAAAGCGTACATGCATCCTCTAGAAATGTTTCCACTATAACATACCCCCAAGAAAGGACAAATCAAGGAAAATAAGCACATGACAAAAGAGAGCACAAAAGGGATCTACTAACTTTGGGGTCAATATGATCATATGCTAATATGTGAAATATTATGTCAAAATGAAAAATAATCATACCAAAAAGGAAGTAGAACTACAACACAATGGAAGGACACATAAGAGTTACCAAGAAGAGTCTTTTTGGGTTGGAATCATAGAGACCAAAAATAATAGGTGCTACCATTTTGCATCATCCCAAGAAGACAACACAAAGGCACATTTATGAACAATGGAGCATGTACAATATAACATGTAACAACATATACAAGAAGTGAGATACAAATAGAAGAATGATTATGAAATTTCAATTCCTTTATCACCTTGCGCCAATGGAGCAACAAGGGTTGTTTAAAGAAATCTAAACATAACATATAAAAATCAGCATATCATAGGGGAAGCACATTACAACATGAAAACACATAAAAATTCCACCGTACACTTTTACACTTTGGGTTTTGCAAGACCCAAGAGGGTGGTCCCTTAACTCATTCACAACCTTTGCACCAAAGTTGTGAATAGAATTAAAACTAACATATATCTCATATAAAACTTGACAAAAATAAGAGAATACTAAAGAATTTCTATTTCTCCATTGATCCTCAACTAAATTGGGGCATGAGATAACAACAACAACATACAACATACAACATACAACATACAACATACAACATACAACATACAACATACAACATACAACATACAACATGAAACTTAAAAATGATATAGCATGATTTAATCAATTCTTTAGTAAAGTTAGATGAAACTGAACACCACAAGACTTAGTAAAACACTACAATAGTGATCAGTGTCTCATTCCATTGGGTAATACATCCACAAAAGTAAAATTGCAATACACCAAAATTTTATTGAATAACTTTAAGATCTAAGAAAATATTGCATTACAATATCTCTCAACAACAACTCTAACCCAAACTTCTTATCAAAATCCTTGTACAAACCCTAGAAATATATAAACATATTCAAGCATTTAATTGAACCATTAGATCAAAGCATGAATAAAGTTCACATGCATTACAACAATGCACCAAATCAAATAAAAAACTTGATTCTATTTTACTCAAAACTCATAAAACTTGTACATAAGAGAGAATTAGATCTGAAATTATATTTTTCATTAATCTTCAACTTCTATCTTTTTCATATAACATTTGTACAATTCATGAACTCAAAACTTGCAAAAATGACACAAGACCCTTCAAATTGTGTTGTAAACTATTTTACAATATGTTTAAAATTTCACCTAGACTCACCACGGGACCTATACTTTATAAAATGAACTCAAAACCTTGTCTCTTGTCCTTGAATTCCCTTTTATAGTAACAAGGGAGAAAACAAGCTTTGAGCTAGAGGAGAAACATGCCATCAATCTATTGGAATATTTTAAATTTATTTACAACATACTTGACATATAAGAAAAAATTGCATTTTCCCTTTGCAAAACATCCTTTGCACTTCTCCTTAAGTCCCACCTATAGCATTCCGGTTATAAGAAGCCATAGATTCATAGGCTCCTTTGACCCTAATTCTTTCTTCTTCCCTAGGTATCTTGATGATAATTTGATCTCTCATGATCCTAACCCTTCCAAGGAGAATAACTCATCTCATTCATCCCATGATGAAGATGAATCCTTAAGAGTTCCTCCCATTCAAGTCCAAAATCTTACTAGTGACCTTGAAAAGATGGAAAGTTGGCTTATTCAAGAGAATCATAACTTGAATACTATTGTTGCTATTGAAGCTATCAAGAAAGTTATCCGTAATGATGAGAATGGTGTTAACCTTTTACGTGGTATCTCTCACCTCGTTACTTATAATGTTAAGCCTTTAGTCGAAGAAGCTCAGGAGTTAGGATATGTTCCACCTTCTATTAGTGTTGAGCCTTTATTTCCTATCTCTACTCCTATGTCTAGAATTCCTACATATGTGCCTTATCTTGTGACCACATCTGTGCAAGTTTCAAATCCTATCAATATGAGTCTTCCTAATGCCTCTATTCTGTCTCTTCCTGTGAGTATTCTGCCTATTTTATTGCCTACCTCACAACCTTCTTATCATGGTATCCCTTATACCTATCCCAATCCTCTTCCTATTATTGTTCCAAGTGTTCCTTCAGTTACTTCTACTATCCCTTTCGCTTCCTAAACTTTTGCTAGTGTATGAAATGTGTCTATGCCTCCTAGTTCCTCTAATGTTTCTACCATCATTATTCTTTCTCAAATGGTTTCATCCTTACAACAACTTATTTCCTTGACACAATCTAAGTTTAATGTGCCTACATGTGACATGGGAATTGCTTTTTCCTTAGACATTATCTGCATAGTTTTCCCTCAACAAGTTTATATGCCTCACCTTGAGAATTACAATGATAAGGGTGACCCTGTGACTCATGTTAAGATGTTTCAAATCCTATGTAGTGACTATGCCCATGACCATAGGATTATGGACAAGTTTTTCACTAGGACCTTGTGACAAGGATTTACAATGGTATTGTTCCTTGTCTCCTTATTCTATTGATTCTTTCCAAAAAATTTCTAATTCCTTCATACAAAAAATTCAAAACAATATTGGTCTACAAGTATCTTTGACTAATTTGATGCATTGTAAACAAGGAGTGAAAGAAAAAGTTATTGATTTCATTGGTAGATTTAAGCATTTATATGCTCAAATTTCTTATCTTGTGCCTGATATTGATATACTACACAAGTTTATTGCTAATTTACAAAAAGACATTAGAGATAAGATTTTGCTTGCTGAATTTACCTCTTTTTCCCAACTCTGTGCAGTGCTTCACCACTATCAATTACAAGTGAGTCAATTTGAGAGAACCACTCCAATGGCTCATGTACCTATTGATGAGAGTGATTTCGCCTCTAATCAGAATAAATATCACAAACCAAACAACTATGTCAAGATTAACAAGGCGTTGAATACGGTAGATGAACAAGTAGTTGTTGCATCCAAAGGTGTCACTTCTACTTCCATTGTTTTCTGCCTGAATTGTAAGAATTCTCCTCTTTTTGAGTCTTTACAAATTGTAATAGAAATTTTTTTAAGTGATAATATCATTAAACTTCCTACTATTAAACTCGTTCATCTCGCTATGATGGGTTCCAATTACTTTGATTCCAAAGCCTTTTATCAATACCATCATTAGCCTGACCATGATATTGATGTTACAAGTAGTGGTTTTGGTTGCACCAAAAGATCAACTTGTTAATGCCTGATAGAACCACTAGACTTATATAAGACACATGAGGTGGTTAAGCCACATCATGAATCCTGAGGGGAGCGTTGACCATTTTTTCAATAATCTCCCCTGCAACGTTACCCAAGGGGATTCAAACTTGTGGCCAAGCTTTGATACCACTTGTTACAAGAAGTGGTTACTATTGCACCAAAATATTGACCTGTTAATGCTTGATACAACCACTAGACTTATAGAAGACACATGAGGCGGTTAAGCCACATCATGAATCCTAAGGGGAGTGTTAACCATTTTTCCAACAATTATTGTTGGAATGATTTTAGAATAACTGAGAGGGGGGGGGGGTGAATCATTTATCCTCAGGTCCAGATGTACCAATTCAACTTTTAACACTTCAAAAAACTTTAGATCTATTTAGCAATTCACTTAGTCTCTATAGAATATATTAGTAACAATAATCTTGCAATTCACTGTCCAAAGTAATCAACTTGTAGAATATAAAACTTTTAATAACATAACACATCAAATAAAATTCACACAAGTATGACATCAGGATTTAACATGGAAACCCAATATGGGAAAAACCACCAGGAACATGCTACCAAATTTTTGCTCTTCTGAAGTGAGCTCTATGAGAATCCAACCTTGTTAAAGGTTACAATACACACTTTTAGGTGTGACCCTGTTAAAAGATTTAATCACCCTGTTAGGAGTGGCCTAGTTAGAGGGCTTAAGAACATCCCATTAGAATGTTACCTTGATTAAAGGGTTTACAAAATGACTGCTAGGTCAACTTTGATTAAAGGATTTTAACTGATACAATGGTTAGAAAGTAACAGTAGTTTCTGATCTGAAATATACAACTCACTTTGCAAATACAGATCCAATACGCTCATATGTTGATTTACTGACTAACTTTCATTACCATCTCTATCTCTGATCTACTTGAAATACCTTCAAGCAATCACCTCAACTCTGTTCATCTCTTCACATCTCTTCTTAGCCTTCTTCTTAGGTTCGCCAGTCAATAACATCAACCTCTTTCCCACTCTCTACATAACCCATAATTAGGTCATCCTTATACCTCCTTGATTAGGTAGATTAATATTTTACCACTTAATCTCTTTCATAGATCTTATGTTTATGTTAGATTCATCGAATCCTTCCATCATTTTGTTCTCCTCCTTATCCTTCTAGATACTTCTCAAAACTTCTCCTTGAATTCGTAAGAAAATTGTTTACCATGCATTAAATGCTTCAGGTTATTCATCTTTAATGTCAACACATTTTACATATCCCAAGAATTTAACTATGTCGGCTGTGATTCTCAATTCCTTCGTAAACTATAAATCACTGACACTCGGCTAATACTGTGTTCATCTACTTAGTCATCAATGGATTTCTCGGTCATCGCTAATCTTGTGTTCTCGACAATCACTATCTTTTCTCAGTTAATTTTTTGATACTCGACAATTAATGATGCTTGGTCAACACTAAACTTTACTCGGCTTATACTGGTGCTTGGTCGACACTAGCATCACTCGGCTTAAACTAAATTTCTTCTCTTTTTCTTGGTTAAGCCTATGCTTCTAGACTTTCTTTCCTTATTTCTTCTGTTACTCCAAATCAACTGACTTCTTCACTTAGTGTTAAAGCTAAACAACACATTACCTTGCCAATGTGCTAACTAATCAAATACCCATTGTAGTATCTCATAACTCAACCTTTCACTAGGTCCTCTGGTTATCTCTTCTTTTCAAATCCTCTTCATCAATCAAAAGATATGGTACTTTACTAGATAGAAATTGTCTCACCGGTTAAGGTTTGACATCAATGACAATATAGTTCAATTGTTTCAATTATAGTTTTTAACAATCTCCCTCTTTGGCATTGATGGAAACACCACATGTTCTACCATAAACTCCATATGCATAGTCACCATACAATCCAAAAAGTTCTCTTTTAGTCTGTTCAACAATTTACCAAATCTCTCCCTTATCTTATTCAATCTCTCCCTCTTTGCTTAGGGTAACTCCTTCCGAATCTCTTCCTGTATCTCTCCCTCGGGTTCACTTAATATCTCCCTCTTTGACAACAATTCCAAAGACATTCATCTTCACCATGTAGTTATCTTCATGTCAATTCTTTGAACTTCATACTCCCTCTATCATCTTTCTTATGATTTATCAAATCTTGTTCCTGACTCTTCACAACTTTAGGCAACTCCTAAAGTGTGACTTCCTTTGCAACAATTTGTCAGATATTTTGATTAATACATTTGATGCAATGCTCTTATATGATTCTAGGTAGCCTCAGTTAGGGGAATCACCCCTAATTTACCTCTTAGATACTAATGAGCATCCTTAGGTAACACATTAGTGAATATATCCGCTAATTGTTACTTTGTATTCACATACTGCAGTCTCACTTCTTTGTCTTGAACTAGCTCTCTCAAGTAATGGTACTTGATAGCAATATGCTTAGTCTTAGTGTGCATCACAAGATTCTTTGATATATTGATAGCACTTGTGTTATCTTAGAAAATAACAACTGGCTTAGTAATTTCTTCCTTCATACCTTTCAACAATTGCTTGATCCACACTAAATTTGAACAATTCACTGATGTTGCTATATATTTAGCTTCTGCTGTAGATTGGGAAATGCAATTTTGTTTCTTGCTTGTCCACAAGACTAATCTTTTTCCTAGAAAGAATGCAACACCACTTGTACTCTTTATGTCATCCACATTTCCTGCCCAATTTGCATCAGTGTAAAATTTCAGTTCAAACTTGTCATTCTTCTTGTAATATAGTCCATAGTCCTTCATTCCTTTTAGATATCTCAATATCCTTTTCACTGCCATCATGTGATTCTCCTTAGAATTGGCAGAAAATATTGCAACAATCCCAACTATTAGGGAAATATATAGTTTTCTATGAACAACATATTGTAGCTTTCCAATCATAGACCTGTACAAGGTTTGATTCACTTCATTTGTATCATCAATCTTTGATAGTTTTTGTCCAATAGACATGGGTTTACTTACTGGTCTAGAGTCCTCCATACCAAAAGTTTTTAGTATCTTCTTGACATACTTAGATTGTGTAATATAAATACCTTTCTTCATTTGATAAACTTGCAAACCAACAAAGAATTTGATCTCTCCAAACATAGACATCTCAAATTCAGTTTGTATATCATTTAAAAATATTTGACATAGGGCATCTTGTCCTTGAAAAATGATATCATCAACAAATATTTCAGCTAACAATATCCCTTTACCTTTTTCAGTCTTCAAATATAGATTTTTGTTGTCATTTATTCTTACGAATTCAATCTTTATCAAGTAGTTGTGCAATCTCTAATACCATGCTCCGGGGGCTTGTTTGAATCTATATAGTGCCTTGTGTAGTTTACAAACCATGTTCTTCTTGCTTGGATCAAAAAATCCTCTTCTCTATTCAATGTATACTTCTTCCAATATTCCATTTAGAAATACATATTTGACATCCATTTGATACACTTTGAATCCTTTGTAAGCTACATTTGCAAGTAGAGTTCTCACTCCTTCCAATCTAGCAACTGGGGCAAATATCCCCATGCCTTTTTCAGTCTTCAAATATAGATTGTTCTTGTCATTTATTCTTATGAATCCAATCTTTGTCAAGTAGTTGTGCAATCTCTAATACCATGCCCCGGGGGCTTGTTTGAATATATACAGTGCCTTGTGTAGTTTACAAACCATGTTCTTCTTTCTTGGATCAAAAAATCCTCCTGTCTGTTCAATGTATACTTCTTCCAATATTTCATTCAGAAATGCAGATTTGACATCCATTTGATACACTTTGAATCCTTTGTAGGCTACATATGCAAGTAGAGTTCTCACTCCTTCCAATCTAGCAACTAGGGCAAATGTCTCCCATAGTCAATGCCTTCTTCATGTGCATATCCCTTGCATAGAAGTCTAGATTTGTTCCTAGTGACTTCTCCATGTTCATTTAGCTTAACTTTCTGAACACCCACTTTTTCCCAATAACATTCTTGTCCTCTAGTCTCAACAATAGTGTCTAAGTTTATCTCTTTTCTATCTGCTCAATTTCTTCATTCATGGATTGAATCCAATCTTCATTCTCCAAAGCATCTTTCACTATCTTAGGCTCAAACTCACATAACAAGCATGTTTGATCTTTCAACTCACTTCTTGTCATGACTCCAGATTCTTTAGCTCCAATAATTTGTTTTGGCTCATGATGTCTTCTCACATAGTGTGATAATGTAGGCCCAAATCTTCTCTCTTCTTGTTCTTGATCTTCAGGTTCATCTTGTAGATTCTCTTCCTCCTCTCCTGATTGCTCGGCAACATCCTCTTGATGCTTGACATTTTCTTGTTGTGAATCAACAGGTTCATGTTGTTTCTCAACATCTTTATTTTTTGGTTCAAGTATATTACTGGCCTCTCCTTCCATGTATACAAAAGATCTGTAATCTTCAGGTTCTTGCTTTCTTTCAACTTCATTATTTTCTACATATTCATCAAATCTAACATTTGCACTTTCCACAACTTTCTTAGTGTTAGATTTCAAACACTTGTAAGCTTTTCTCTTAGTGGAATATCCTATGACTATGCCTTCATCACTTTAAATATCAAGTTTTCCATTCCTATTGTTATTCAGTATAAACATTTTCTTCCAAAGACTTTAAAGTATTTCACATTAGGTGCATAACCATGCCATAATTCAAAAGGTGTAGCATTTGTATATTTCTTGATTTGTACTCAATTTAAGGTATAAATTTTTGTACTTACATCTTCTCTTTGGTATGTTTGTGCAACATTATTCTCTATCATCATTGTTCTAGCACAATCCATAATTGATCTATTTCTTCTCTCTGCTATACCATTCTATGGAGGTGTGCTTGGTGCAGACATTTATCTCTTTCTTCCTCTATCATTACAAAATATGTTGAACTCATTTGATATGAAGTCTCCTCCACTGTCAGATCTCATAAATTTCAAGATTTTACCTATTTCTTTCTCAATTTTTTCCAAATACCACTTAAACAACTGAAAGGAATCAGATTTTTCTTTCAGAAACATCACAATCATCATTCTAGAATAGTCATCAACAAACATAATGAAATATTTATCACCATAATAACTTTGCAAACCATTAGGTCCACAAAGGTCGGTATGAACCAATTCCAAAATATTATCAAAAGTATATGTCTTACTCTTGAAACTAGACTTTGTCATTTTTCCCAATTGACATTGTTTAGACATCACATTATTAGGTTTTTAAAATTTTGGTAAACCTCTAACTTTCTTCATCTTACTAATGTTTACCAAATTGTCAAAGTTCACATGACACAACCTCTTATGCCATAACCATACATCATCAAATTGTGCAAACAAACATGTTTCTTCAGATAGGTCTAGATAAAACAAATTACCTCTTGTCTATTCTTCACTCACATTTGGTCTTATTAGTCAATATTATTGATCCTTTTCCCTTCACATGACATGGTGCATCATTACTAAACTCAACACTCCTACCTTTGTAATGATTTAAGGTTTCAAACTTACTTTTATCACCAATCATGTGATGTGAGCAACCACTAGATCAATAATCCATTCATCACCTTTACTCACATATGAAATAAGTGTAGTTTTCTCATCTTCATCAGAATCATCTTTCATAGCAACATAAACAACTTCTACATCACAATCATCAGATTCACCAGATTCATTGTCAATTTCTTCTTCAACAATATAACAAGACTTCTTACCTTTATCTTTGTAATCCTTATATCTTATGTGATCTTTTTCATTCCTTTTGTATTTATACTTCCTTTCCCTTCTTTCCTCCTTATCATTCTTGTCAGGACATCTTGCTGCAATATGGCCAACTTTGTTACATGAAAAATAGATTATAGGAAGTTTATCTTTAAATTTTCCTTTTCCTCTCGGTAGCCTTCTAGCCATAAGTGCCTCAAGATCATCTAGATCATCATCAGAAGTGTCACTATCAATGTTATTGTCACTATTCACACATCTTTATTTTCCTTTCTTAAACTTATGAAGAACCATTTGAGGCTTGAATGCAGATTCAATATTATGAGTAGTGAAATTATCAAAATTTGATAACTAAAAAGTAGTAAGCCTACCAAGAATACCTTCCAAAGTTAGGATGTTACCAGGAGTACATCTTGATTCTTGTATTGCAGAAACTCTAATAGCATAGATAGGAAGTAGGGTTCTAAAAAAAATTCTAATAACAGTTTCATCATCAATGTTTCCATTAGCTCCTCTAATATCATTCACTACCTCTTTAACTCTGCCACAATATTGAACAATGTTTTCACCTTCTAACATTTTCATTTTATCAAACTTACCTCTCAAGCTTTTAGATTTGGCTCTCAACACATTTGTGATAAGGATTAAATTGGGAAAATACTGAAATCTATTTTTTCAAAATTTCATATGTTTTAGTAAATTGCAATTTTGAGGGTCTTCAGTGTATTTCTGGGCAAAAATTTCTATTTTTGAAATTTGGTTCAAGATTATTTGAATACCTTTCCAACGCATCAAACGGTTCGTAATTCAGAGCTAGGACGAGAAAGTTATGCCTTCTCCAAGCGGACCTAAATTTTATATATAGTTTTTTGATAAATTTTGATAGTTTTAATAGTTTAATTGTAATAAACATTATGATGAATCTTCATTTCAATTCCAAGGGATTTGTGTGACCCTTGGGATCCTTTCGACTTGTATAAACTCCACTTTTGAATAGAATGGAGACAGTTTTTGGTTTGCAATCTTGTTGTTCTCAATTTTCATGTTGAATTCTACAATACTCCAGGTATCACACTAGGTATTGTAATCTGGTTTTCATAAATCAGATCAATTTGTGTCCCCACCATAGATAACTGTCAATGTGTCCCACATTTTCATTGCATTAGTACAGTCCTTGATGTCTTTAAATTCAGGATAATTTAGGGTTGATGCAATCTCCAACATTGCTTGGTTGTGTTCTTGATTTTCCTTCATCTCCTCGACTGTCATAGGTGGAGAAACTGGTACATAATCATGTTCAACATAGTATTTATCTAAATCACCAATTCCATCTAGGTGCAATTTCATCAAACTCTTCCATGCAAGGAAGTTCTCCTTGTTCAGCTTCAGTACCTCCTTTTTGTACATCTTGATCATCAACTTCAAGTACCTTTAAAATATCTCCTTACAAGCACCACAAGCTCTGATACCAATTGTTAAAATGATTTTAGAATAATTGAGAGGGGGGGGGGGGGGGGGGGGGGTGAATCAGTTATCCTCAAGTCCAGGTGTACCAATTCAACTTTTAACACTTCAACAAACTTAGATCTATTTAGCAATTCACTTTAGTCTCTATAGAATATATCAGTAACATAGTTCTTGTAGTTCACTGTCCAAAGTAATCAACTTGCAGAATATAAAACTTTTAATAAAATAACACATCAAATAACATTCACACAAGTATGACACCAGGATTTAACATGGAAACCCTATATGGAAAAAACCACCAGTAACATGCTACCAAATTTTCACTCTTCTGAAGTGAGCTTTGTGAGAAGCTAACCCTGTTAAAGATTACAATACACACTGTTAGGTGTGAACTTGTTAAAGGATTTAATCACCCTTTTAGGAGTGGCCTGGTTAGAGGGCATTAGAACATCCAATTAGAATGTTACCTTGATTAAAGGGTTTACAAAATGACTATTAGGTCAACCTTGATTAAAGTATTTTAATTGATACAATGGTTAGAAAGTAACAGTAGGTTCTGATCTAAAACATATAACTCACTTTGCAAATACAAATTCAATACGCTCATATGTTGATTTACTGACTGACCTTCATTACCATCTCCATATCTGATCTACTCAAAAATATCTTCAAGAAATCACCTCAACTCTATTCAACTCTTCACATATCTTCTTAGCCTTCTGCTTAGGTTCACCAATCAATAACATCAACCTCTTTCCCACTCTCTACATAACCCACAATTATGCCATCTTTATACCTCCTTGATTAGGTAGATTAATCTTTTACCACTTAATCTCTTTCATAGATCTTAGGTTTAGGTCATATTCATCAAATCCTTCCATCATTTTGTTCTCCTCCTTATCCTTCTAGATACTTCTCAAAACTTCTCCTTGAATTTGCAAGAAAATGGTTTACCATGCATTAAATGCTCCAGGTCATTCATCTTTAATATCAACATATTTTACATATCCCAAGAATTCAACTATGTCGGCTGGGATTCTCAATTCCTTCACAAATTGTAAATTACTAACACTCGGTCAATAATATGTTCATCTACTTGGTCATCACTGGATAACTCGATCATCATTAATCTTGTCTTCTTGGGAAACACTATCTTTGCTCAGTTAATTCTC
Organism: Chamaecyparis obtusa; assembly: GCA_027943335.1. Classification (NCBI taxonomy): domain Eukaryota; kingdom Viridiplantae; phylum Streptophyta; class Pinopsida; order Cupressales; family Cupressaceae; genus Chamaecyparis; species Chamaecyparis obtusa. The sequence continues at coordinate 522,761 of BSBK01007348.1, forward strand.
TGATACTCGACAATTATTGATGCTCGGTCAACACTAAATTTTATGCAGATTATACTGGTGCTCGATCGACACTAGTATCACTTGGCTTAAATTGAATTTCTTCTCTTTTTCTCGGTTAAGCCCATGCTTCCAGACTTTCTTTCCTCATTTCTTCTGTTACTCCAAATAAATTGACTTCTTGACTTAGTGTTAAATATAAACAACACATTACCTTTCCAATGTGCCAATTAATCAAATACCCATTGTGTATCTCATAACTCAACCTTTCACTAGGTCCTCTTGTTATCTCTTCTTTTCAAGTCCTCTTCATCAATCAAAAGATATGGTACTTTAGTAGATAGCAACTGTCTCACCAGTTAATATTTGACATCAATGAAAATATAAAAATTATTTCAATTGTAGTTTCCAACAACTGAGAGGTGTTATTCCTTGAAGAATACTATACAAGAATTGATTGATTCCAATTCTTTGTATGTTGATGTTGGTGATAGTAGTGGAAACAAATCTGTATCACCTCCTAACTAAAATCTTCAGATTTATACCAATCCTTTACCTTCACATTCTACCAACACTATTGCCCAACCTTATTCATCTTCTATGCAGATTGTCTATGATAAAATGTTGAAAGAATAAAATATCCATGTTGTTAATTATGTGTAATATGAACCTCCACTTGAACCTCAACCTCAACCTCAACCTAAACATAGTAGAGAGCCTATTATAGCCTTTTACCATTCTGAAACCATTAAGACTCCTGATGGTCCACTTTACATTTCCGCTAGGGTTACTAGGACTCCTTCCTATTGTTAGAATAACTGAGAGGGGAGGTGAATTATTTAGATCAGTTATCCTACAGTCCCAAATACAAAGATGTACTTCACAAAATAATTTAACCACATTATGTAGCTCGGTAACACAAAATATCAATCTGTCTTTTCACTTTATTGATTACGAGTAATTATCCAAATGTGATTACCGACTAAATCAACTATGTAGTATGAAAAGTATGATAGAAAAAAAATCATAAAAAATAACACATAACACAATGATTTAACGTGGAAACCATGTTAAGGGAAAAATCACCTAGGACCGGTAACCCAAAATAATTCACTCTCCTGAAGTAAGCTCGACGAAGAGCCAACCCTGTTAAAGGTTACAATACACATTGTTAAGTGTGACCTGGTTAAAGGATTTATCACTAATAGTTAACTTTTGACCAACATTCACTATGGGGTCAACAAGATAACAATGTACATTCTTTGAATGACATAGGGCATAATATAAGACGGTTAAGTCCACTCGGTTAAGAGATTGTCCGAATCTATATATGATGAAAACTTTCCTGTTAAGAACAAGTTAAAACATGCAAACATTAATGATAAAGAGCATATTGAAATCTACTCTAACATGCTCATAAACTTGTAAAAAACACTAATTTTCACCATAACCTCGGATGAGCATGAAGCAAGTGCACCCAAGACTTGCTTGATTTAAGCTCTTAGAGAGGTTGTGGGTGTTCTCTCCCAACACACATATAGATCCCACTATGAATGCAAGGTATAATGAAGATTGAGACGCTCAAGAAGAAACTATAGAAACAACTCTCAAGAACTCAATGCAAGAGGCCAAAAGAAGCTCAAGGAGGAGCTATGAAAGCAATCCTCAAGCTCTATGGCATGCAACTTAAAAAGAATAAATGTGATGAGATAATTTATTGTCTCTATTTTGTTATAATCTTTATACTTTGTTGACACTCTTTATGCTCTGATAAGACATTTCCAAAACATTTATCAACCTATACCTATGTGAACTTGTGATAAGTACAATTAGAGCCACAAAGACTATGGGTAGTTAGAATGACATGTTTTGCTAACTATTATATATATAATGCAATACTTCATATAGCTACTTTAATCTTTGTTCTAATATTTGGGTAAGAAGTTGAAATGTTGACTTGTATATATATACCGAATGATACTAACCTGCCAAGAGAATGAGGAGCAGTTCGAGAGTGGTGCAACCGCATTAAAGGAGCGTTAGGAATCTAGCCATGATGGAAGGAGCCAACATGATTCTGAGGATCATGCTGCTACTAAGAAGGAGCTTGCATTCCAGAGAATATAGGAAATAGTTCTGCTATATTTCCTCAGTGTTGTTATTCTATTATGCACACTTATTGTAAAATGTCGTGGTTGTTATACTTCCTCTTTCTATGGCGAGTTTTAGTTAGACTTTACTTTCATGCTTTTAATAAGCATCAATCCTTTATATAAAGGTATTTGATTGGTTTAGTTAGTAATGAGAAAATATATCAAAATGTTGTGTTCAATATAACAAAGTTACTCTTTTATGTTCTTGATGTACTGTTCAATCACTATGTAATCAGTTTTTGAATATATAATGAAAGAGTGATTTTGAAGTATTTTTTTGTGCTGGTAGTTAGTTGAAGCCAACCAAGGGGGCCCACTTGGGAGGTGGATTAGATTAGGATAGAGTATATTTTCTTCCTGCATATTTCTGTGCTTTCAAGTAGAAATTACTATTTTACTCCTGCAACATTACTACTATGAATGTTCCTGCAACACTTGCAAAGATAGGCATAGTTGACGCCTTGAGTTGTTAAACAGGTTTAGGATAAGTTTACAAGCTTTATGCAGTAATTTAATTAAGTAGTTAAGTGTGTTTACTTTCCTATAGCAATAGCATACGTTTCTTTTATGCACTTTATCTTCCTGCAGCATAGGCAGTATGACTCCTTGAGGAACTTAGTGCACAAACTGTGCTGTCCCATTTCAAGTTTATGTCCCTAGGTTGACAATCTAAATGCATTTCATGAAGGAAAAATTAATCCTTAGTATGAATACATTATTCTTAGTAGAGACAATGGCATGATTATCACTACCTATTGTGAGACTGTTCATTTTTGGCGTCGTTGCCGGGATGGTGTTAAACCAGGAACCTTAATGAGTCATTTATTTTTCACATTAGTTTCCTATTTTTTTTAGTCAATAAAGAATAGTGGTGAGCTTTCTTCACAAGTGCATCAAATAACTTGCATGCATTGAAGAAGGCGATATGTTCATGGTAGATTTCTACCAAAAGAACCTGTTAAACTGAAATAAGAGTTTGAAGAACTTGAGTTACCATTTCTTGATGCAAGTCCTGAATTTGCTGCATCATCTTCAATAGAAGAAGATCCTCATGATCCATTTGACCTTTGACCTTTTGTAGAGATATTAGCCATTTTCCTCAATAATTCCAATCTAGGACCACCTGTTGACCAAGACCTTTTGGTTAATAATACTTCCCAGCCACAATTCCAATATCTAGCACCTCTAGTAATGGCAGCTCCTACCTTTCCATTTCCTATTCCAAGTCTTATCAACAATCCCAACCTCAAGAACATACCCGCTTCAGCCCTACCAAAATTATATGGCCTTATTATAGAGGATCCTGACACCTTTTTGTTCGAATTTGACATTTTGTGTCAAAGTTTTGACTATAACATTGATAGTCATAAACTTAAGTTGTTCCCAGCAACACTGAAGGAGTCAGCTCTCAGATGGTTCATGAGCTTAGGAGAAAATGTAGTAGTTGATTGAGATGGAATGAGGGAATTTTTTTCTAAGGAAGTATAAGGAATACTACAAAGGTGGTGATTCAAAAGGAGATGATATTTTTCATATGTCACAGAAAGAAGATGAGACACTGGAGGACTACATATCACATTTCTTATACAACTTGTAGAAGAATCCTCAACATGCACTGCAGGAGGATTCATAGAAGCTAATTTTTCTAAGAGGAGTGAATGATAACTGCCTGGAAGCATTAGACCTCATGGCTGGAGGAGATATATCTCAATCTTCCTGGGATGATCTAAAAAATATTTGTTTGAACTATTCTAGAGCAACAGTAAAGAAGGGAAGAGGATTCCATCCAACATTGGCGAAAGGAAGTGGCTCTGGCATTTCCAAGATAGAGATCTCAAACGTGCTATCAGACTTCAAGAAAGACATCATTAATGATGTTGCTACACATCTGGACATGATGACTGCCAAGAAGAAGCATGCAGACGCGGAGGCACAACTAGCTGAATACCGTCCCCATTAATGCAAGCAAAAGAAGGATTGTCATTGCAAGCTGGTGTCGAACCTGGAGAATCAGTATCTTCCAACTAAGTACTTAAAGATAGAAGGAGAGGATGAGAAAGTGTTCTTTGTTTCTCAAATTCATCCATGGGCCACAAGACAAGGTATGCCTCAAGACCCACTACAAATTTCAAATCCTTATAATAATTAGTGGAAAAATAGGAACATTCAAATCCCTCCTTAGTATACTCAACCTACCTGGAATAATGCTTGGCCCAGTAATCAACATAACCAATGGTTTCCACAAAAAAAACCTTAGTGACCACAACCTCCAAACCAATGGCAACAACCACAAGGAAATTGGCAGCCTACTAATCAGTGGAGAGGACCTCAACCATGGCTTAACCAGAATCTTGGATATCCATCCTTGCCACCTCCAATGAATACACCTGCAATTATACCACCACCTACAAATATAGTTCCTCAAAAGTAGACACAGTTACCTGCTCAACCACAACTGAATCCCAATAGCTAAAAACAACCGCAATAAATGTATGCTACTGATGCTCATCAGTACCTTGCTTATGCTATAAACATAGCTGATATACACCTAAGATCAGGTACTACTTTGCCTGCACCTGAACCACCTCTTATCATTGAAGTGCCAGACCTTCTTGCAACATCAGTACCACTCCCAAAGAATGCTTTTCCAACTACAATTTCCCCAGCTAATGTTTCCAATTCAACTAATGATCAGACATCAGTAACACATCCTTTTCGTTAGAGGCTTAGCCTAGAAAAACCTACACCAAAAGAGGATCAGCCGTTTGATATCCTTGGCCAACTAAAGAACATGCATGTCTAGATTTGCCTATTTCAAGCCATCAAGGATGTTCCTATTTATGGAAAAGTAATCAAAGAAGCTTGTCTCAAAAAGCCTGATGGAAGAAAAAAGATCCTACAACAGCTCATTTTATAGGACAACTAGCTGATATTATGTTGGGAAAATTGGTAATTCCAAAATATTTTGATCCAAGGAGTCCAGTTGTTAATATCATCATTAATGGTCAGTCTGTCAAAAATGCTCTCATAGACTTAGGTGCTTCCATTAATGTAATGACTAAGGATACCATGAATAAATTGAGCATAGAAGGATTACGAGCTACTCCAACAATCTTGCAATTAGTAGATAGCTCTATTGTCACCCCTAATAGGATGATAGAAGACATAATAGTAGCCCTAGATTCATGGGAATACCCTACTGATTTCATGATTTTATCACCAAAGGTCAATCTTGTTGGTTATCCTGTTATTTTAGGATGTCCATGGTTAGCAACAACTGATGCAAACATTAATTGTAGATCAGGGAACATGACAATATCAGATGGGCAAGAAACTAAGAAACTAGCATTGTATCCTCCAGCTCAACCCCAGCCAGATTTAAGCACACCTATATGGCTAGATTTAGGAGATGGGGAAGAAGAGTTGAACTCTGTGGTTCAACTCATGATGTTACATAGGAAATCCTTTCTAAAGTTGCAGGAGGAAGATGAAGTAATCATGAGCATTCTTAATAATGACTGTGTTGTGATCAAATATATATTTGAGAGTTCTGTGTTGGAGTTAACTACATATGAGGACCATCTTGAGCACTGTGTTTTTCCTTCAGAACCCAATATTATTCATCAGCTACTACCTTGTGAAGTAGATACAAGTCCTATCTCTGAAGTATCCATGCTTGACCTTACAACAACTGTTGAGCTTTCCAAGGGTCACAATCTCCATGTAAATAATACGCTGCCTTCACAACAGATGGAGAAATTAACTAAACTTCTACAAACACATGAAAAGTCCTTTGCATGGGATTCTGGAGATATGAAAAGAATAAGCCCCACACTCTGTACTCATAGGATATATATCAATGAGGGAAGTCTACCACTCTGCCAACCTCAAAGGAGGATTAACCCAACATTAAGAGAGATAGTCAAAATAGAATTACAAAAGCTATTAGATGCTGACTTTATATATCCTATATCTGATAGTAAATGGGTGTCATCAGTTGGTACTCAAAAATGCAACACGGGTTTTGAGTACCATGTTAAAATTTCATAGTTTGAAGCCCTTTAAATGCTTTTCATGCATATGTACCTGACTGTCATTATAAAGCCTATGAGATGTTCCAGGTGTTTAACACACTCCATTTAGTATATGCATGCATTCTATGATGTTATTTTATCATCCCGAATCATTCGGTGAAGTCCAATTTTGAGCAAGTGCCAAGTTGCACAATTCTGCCGAAGTGTCAAACAGAGTACAATAGCCCAGTTTGCCTTTGAATATCTTGCGTCCAAAAATATTTCATGACCCACCAATTTGAGGATGCTTAGTATGCATATCAAAGAACCTATGTTCCAATTTTCAAGTTATTCCGAATTCATTTGATTAGGTTTCGAACCCCTCAAAGTTGGTAGTTTGTTGTTGTCATGCACTTGTGTAAATGTTCAGAATTCTGGAAGGGCTTGTTTGACTAGTCATATCTTTGACCTAGTTGACCCCATCGAGAAAATTCCTTTTGTATCATATTCCAGGGGTCAAATAATTCCTATATTTCAATTTTGGGGTCATGACGAATCTGTTTGCTCAGTTTGCAAATGCGATTCCAAATACAACTTCTGTTGTTTTACAAGTGAAATGCGCAGATTGATCTGTACCCCCGTTCGTAATGTTATAACTTTTGATCCGTGATTGATGAGCCTAAACGGGTTGTACCACTATGTTCTACTCTAAAAATACTACAAGTATGCCTAGTTAGAAGTCTTGATGAATCTTTTAGCATACTTTCCCAGGGTCATTTCATGTGCACAAATCACTATTTTACTATGTTTCCCAGTTTGCAATTCTGAGAGCCTATCTCTATCTGATTGCCAAGTGCATCCTGTTATTTGTCATGAGCCCAAATTATGGAATTATACTCTCTATATGACAAAGAATAAATGCCTTTGTTTTCAAATCCTGATGTCATGTTTAGCCTAGTTTTCAAAGCCGAATCCGAACCGAGTTTCTATGATTTTCACTATTTTATATCCAAATTTTTATTAACGAGCTGACTTTGGTGATTAATTGTAAGCAGTCATTTGATCTTTTTGGTGAATTGGTTACAAATTCATGTTCATTGTTTGGGGGTGAATCAATGCCCAAGTTTTTGGTCTCTGAAAGTTCTATTTGGTCAGTTTTAAAAGCCAGTTTCGGAGGCAACTTTAGTGATTCTGGCAGTGCAGACATGCAATGTTTCTAAGTGGGAAACTTTGGTCAGTTTTATCTTGTGGCTCGGGTCTCTTCGAGATTTCTTCTTCGGCATGCATGTTTGTTTGTTGGGGGTCGGTGTGCACTCCTAATAGCATGATCCTGTGATGACTTTTTATCATTTTTAAGGGCCAGTTCCGAGCCAATTTATGAGATCTCTTTCGACGAGTGTGCTTACATAGATGGAAATGAGTGTATGCTCTTGATGGTGCTTTCTTGTCGGGCCATCTGATTGGTTTTTGAGGTTAGTTCTGGAGGACAGTAGGTGTTATCAATGACTTCTATGGAATGCACCGTGAGATTGTGATTTTGGTTTTAGTTTTGTCCTGGTTTCATTCATGTTATTGCATTCCAATTAAGTAAAAGGATATAAATGATAGTAGGGAAACAATTTGAGAGGGACAAAGCTGGACCAAAGTCATCACGGGATAAAGCAGAGATGCTTCATACATCATTCTTGAAGTTATGACAGAGTTTGGCTGTCGGCATCTTTTGTAAATTATCCTCGATGATATGAAATGGATTAAATTTCAGGGTCACCAATTCTTGACACACATAGTAATGTCTCCTATCATCATGCAATTTTAAGAGATTAAAAGCATGACATTTAATATTCAAGAGGAAAGGATGATGCTTTGTTTTGTATAAAGTACATCAAGAGTTATAATCCATAGCTTGCGCACTAGTTTTGAGAGAAGGTGCACGTTGGGATTAACTATGATCAACCAAAGCCAATGGATGCCATGCATTAGGAAAGAAGACAATGAGCGTTATGTGGGGCCTGTGCTAATGTGGAGGACCCACACTAAGTGAAAAATGAATGCCACTACTTTAAAGAGAAACCACATAATGTAAGGGAAAAACCACCATGTTTTAAATTAATGAAGTGGCTGCTTGCCTTGCGCAAGATTGGAAGGGAAGAAACTTATACAATGTGGGGACTCACATACTATATGCGTGAGGACATGGAGGGGATTGCCTTGCACAAACAGGTGATGGCTTGCGCAAGCATAAAAACCATGCACCAAATCAAAATGGAGATATGCCAGTCCAGTTTGAAATTGGGGGAGGCACGTGCTAGAGGCCAGTGTTGGTCATAATAGTGGAGAATGCCTTGTGCATTATGAAAGGAGTCCACGCTATGAAAAGGGACTTGCTACCTGCAAAGAAAAGCTCACACAAATGATGAATTGGGGACTTTTTTTGAGGATTGTTTCACACGCTTTAGGTGGGCTGCCAGCGATATATGGAGGAGGCACTGTCTTGGGTGCCTTGCATGATATATGTTCATGCCAGCGCCCAATAACCATGATTACGCGAGGCATGTTTGGGGACTGCTAGCACATGGTGGTGCTGCCTTGTGTGAGCAGTCACTAAGGAGGCCTCACGCAATATAGTATGGAGAGATGCAACATGGAATGAAGAGTAGAGCTTGCACAAAGGAAAACTGACGCAATGAAAAGTGCCAGTAGGGAGCCCATACATATGCCAGAGTTAGTGAGTGGAAGCATGCCAATGTGTGTAGCTTGCACAATCAAGGAAGATATGTTTTAATATGCATTTTAAACAGCATTGAAGTGAAGAGTGTGGTTTGCGTGAAACAGTGCATAGGCTATAAAACTTGTTTGAATGCGAATGAATTGAAGGAGAATGTGTGCTGGTAAACTCACATGTGGCCTGAAGTATTGCAAGGCAATGTTTGATTAAACTAAAAGAGCGTGTATGATCGCATTTGGGGGATTCTTTTCAAGTGAATTATCCCACATTGAAAAGAATTTGTGTGCTTTTAATATTTATAAGCACTGGCACTCACATTGAGTGTAAAGCAAATGAAGTGGAGACTCTAGCTTTCTCTTGGCCTTGTGGGCCCACCTTAGGACGCATGCCAGCTGGGCGAGCTACGATATTTTATTGAAAATCTTTAAAACTCTTAAATGCAGTAGTCCCACATGCATGTCAGAAAGGGTATTTGTGGTGTATATATGCAAATCCACTCGCATATATGGTAGCTTGAAGGTTGAAGAGGAGGCTCTCTCCACGCGTGCAGGTGACTGGTCACCTTGGTTTTTGTGCCAGTGGGCTCGAAAATAAGAAATTTTGTAGAGCACTGATGATGGGCTATAGTGATGAGGTGGACACATGGTAGACACGCGTGAAGTCATGAGAAGGAACCGGTGGTATAGATATGACCGCATGACTCAGCAGGCGGTTAGTTGACCACCATTTGCCAGGTCGCCATATCCCGGCGGTCTAGCCCTAGTCATTCTGCGATTCGGTGTGCATTCAGTCCCTGAGTCACCAGATGGCTAGTGGTTAAGTCAATTCATTCTGCGATTATGAGAACGCCCAGTCACCAAGTCGCTGGATGTAACCCGAAGTCAAGACAGGATTCTGAGAATTGGAGAATTGACTATTTCGCTTGATCGTTGAGTTTAACTACAGTTAGTGGATTGATCCAGAGACTTAGAGATACATATGGTCGCCAGTTCTCCAAATAAGGTGGTCAAGCTTGAGGTCAAGTCTGAGCAGTGAATAACATGATGACATGTGGCGTTATCTGGTGCTTTCTGGGCAAATACAAAAAATGAGTTTAATATTGTAGACTTAAAAAGATTTAAAAGATTGGTATAGTTTGGACTATAGAAAATATTTAAAAATTTAAATGCCATGGCCTGTTCATGGAAAAATAGCCTGGGGATTCTTTTTTTTGACGAAACATATGAGTGTTATATGTTTCTGAAAATGGCAGAGAACGAGGAATCTTTTGGCAGTGTTTGTTTTCAGTTTCTGAGTGATGGTAAATAGCAGTATGAGCTGGCAATTCTGAGGATCAAATCAATTTGGTGGGAAATGATTGCAGAAAGTGGTAGAGTGAAGGAATCAGTTGTAGACAAAGTGTGGGAATACGTGGAGATATTTTGATGCCAAAGATGACAGCTGTCAGTTAGTTTTCAACTGACTCTCATTTGCTATATCTCTGATTTTCTCTCATTTTGTAGGGGAGTTTGAAAAATTTATGCTGCTAGGACAACTTCAGGCTTCTGAGTCTTGTATTTTTGGGTTCATAGCTTTGCAATGTACAGTTTCAAATAAGTTTTAATGAAAATAATGGAATCCCTATTCAGTTCTTTGTTTGATGTGTTTGTATGCATTGTTTAAATTCTTGTATATTGAATTGTAAGGCATGTTAATATACCAGTTATAAAGTATCTGTGTGTTTAAATTTGAGTTTCTTTCAAGGAGAGAGTAAGTCTTGATTTCAAATTCTAAGAATTCTAGGTCTACATATGAATTTGATGTCCAGGTATTGAAGTGAGAGGAATGGTTTGTGAGACATTTCATTCGGGTTCTTGAATTGGAGTTAGGGTTTTCTGGGATTGAATATTTGTTTGACTCTGTTGCCCAATAGATAAGGCACTAGTCTTGGCTTGAATAGCAGTTTTCTCCATCAAGCATTAATTGAAATCATTTTACTTTCCTGTTGTTATGAACATTCATGTCTGATTGTATTCAAGAAGTACAATTCATTTGTTGATTCCTTCAAGAGTGAATCACTAGGTTGCCCCTCCTTAAAAGGGAAGAAGGATGAAGATCCTTGTCTCACTGGTTCTTTCTATTCTTGCAACCAAGGGTTACTTGGTTAAACTATATTTTCAGTTGATTTTGGTCATCTGCAGAGTGCTTCATAAGTTGGTTAAATAAGCGTGAATAGTGGAACAGTGTCCACTTTTATATACTATGTAATCAGTCATTTGTTTTAGGTACACCCACCTGGGTCTATGGAGCCCGAAGTGTAGAAGGAGTTTCTCCTTGTCAATTAGTCTTTTCTTGCTTGGAATTAGGAGTTTGGGAATCAAAGAATTATATCTAAGCACTTAGGGCTGTGTCTTAGGATTCAACAAGAAAAATAGCTAACAAATTGGCGACTGTATTGGGGAGAAATAAATGACAGAAAGTTTAAGATGACTAATCCCTTGCTTTGCTGAATCATCACAGGGTCTGATCCAGTTTGGTTATAGAGTCAATTCATTTCAAATTGTTATATTATCTCATTGAATGTGAGTGGCAACTTTGGCATCTCTGTTTGATCAATGAATTGTAGTGAAAATATTGATATATTTGTGGTCCTGAAAAATAGTCAGTATTCTGTTATGGTAGTGTTGTGTTTGCTAGTTTTGAAGATGGTTCAAGGTTGAGAAGGTTCTCAGCTGATTTAATTTGTTCCTCTGTAAAGAGGTGGAAGCTCTACCGGTGTTTGAGGTTGATTTGGAGAAGCTTCAGATCAGTGTGTGTGCAGCAATCACAACATCTCCAGGTATTTGATTTTCATATCAAGTAGTTTCATGAAAATTATGTGAAGATATTGTTTCCCTATTCAGTGATTTTAAGCACTAAGGTGAAAGGGAAGAACTAGTGTTTGCATACAAGTTTTTGAGTACATTCGGCTATTGTGTATCGGTGTATGTAAATGATTTTTCAAAGAGATATGTTAGTTTCACTATGGATAAAATCTGCATAATATGTATGCTTGTGTTTACATATACAAGGTTATGGTTGATTGAAGGAAGAAAATAAAATGTACTCTGAGTATTCCTAGCCTTGCGTATCTCCAAATGTTGTCATGTCCCAAAGAATATTCCAGCCAGGAGATAGAAGAAATTCAAGATGTTATTCACCTTTAGACTTTGAGAGTATTCTTGGTTACCCAAATGTGACGCCCCCAAAAATTAGAAAATTCTTGCCCAAATTTAATGGGGGAAAAGAAGAATCAGCTGAAAAGCATTTAAGTGTATTCATGGACCTGATTGAGGATTTTGATGTTAGCCATGAAGATGTGATTATGAGATTGTTTGTACAATCACTGGTGGAAAGTGTATACACCTAAAAATGGTCACCTAGACTATTAGACCCTTTTGCTAAATCATCAATTGCTTGCTCTTGATCAAATCCTAGTTCTATCATTTATTTGATTATTTTCTATGGGCTAACCATCTTATCCTAAGTTTTTATTTAATTAAAAAGAATTTTCCTCCCCTTTTATTAAATAAAAAGCCCCCACTTTTCCTCTTATCCTAAGTTGCACAAATAAAACATTATTCTTACTTTATAAAAAGAGAAAAAGCACTTTTTGTCTCATATGGACACAAAAGTCAACTCTTATTTTCTCATTGGAGGATATTTGTGCACATGGATTGCTCCTCTTCAAGCTCCACCGTTGATTAAATCTTTTGCCTCTTAATCTCCATGGTCCATTCCTTCTCATTTCTTATAAAAGGAGAGCTCTCTTCTTCAATCTAGATCCCCAACTTTTTATGCTAATGTTATGCTACAGGTTTTCTAGGTACATTTGGAGCTTTTGAAGATTTGGAGCATTCTTGACTTTTGCATCTACATGTTATCATAGTTTCATTTCTTGCATAGTAGCTTCATTTTCATGGCATTCTTAGCTTAGATTTCCTTTATGCTTTAGATTAATTCATCTAGCTTAACTAGGAGGCTTTGTAATACTTGTATCTTTCATTTTCATAGCTTAGCTTGCATTTCCATTTCTAGCATAGCATTGCATTGCATTTTCATTCTTGATTCTTGAGGATATTGACATTCTTGCCCTTGTCTCCATTGAATCTCCCATTGCATGGTTTACTAGCAAGGTTATAGTCTAAATAGCTCTAGCTGAGAGCATTCTTAAGACCCTTGCACTCCATGCCTAGGGAGCTATGGATTGATTTTTGAGACTTCATTTTTTAGTGTTCTTGAATGTAATGATTCATAGAAGTGTGACACAATTATAGCACACAGGAAGTGCTAGGGAGTGGTTTTCATTTTTTCCCTACCATTCTATCCATTCTTGGAAGGATTTTGAATCAGCATTTATTGAAACTTATGGAGAATTTATTTGTGAATATAATTTGTTAGTTGATTTTGTTGGCATCTGCATAGAAGAAAATGAGTTAGTTAATGATTTCAATCTCAGATTTGGGAAAGCATTAAGAAGAATTCCTGAGAAATGTAGGCCACATGATGCATTGTCTCTGGTTATTTACTTGGTTGCATTTGATATTAAGATGGGTTATTTGTTGAGAGACAAGGAACCACAAAGTCTTCATCATGATTTTCAGCTAGCATCGGATATAGAAAGAATGAAAAGGTTCGGATTGCTGAAACTTCATGGTGCTGAGAATACAAGATTGCATGAGGTGACTTTCCCAAGTGTTGATACTAATTCAGTTATTCTAGCGAATAATGAAATGCAAGGTGAATGTTATGATCCGGCTAGTGTTATGTCAACTAATGGAAATCGGATTGGGCCTTCAAAATTGTTTCAGACTTCCGAGCCTAATATTATTTGTGATCTCTATAGTCAGCCCCAAGTTCAGAATAATAATGAATCAATTGATTTGGGGGAAAATGAATTCTCAGCAATGACAATTCATGAGCAGCAATATGATGATGCTGTGGTTGCTGAAAATGATGATTACTTTAGAAGTCTTGCAAGTGATCTTTGTAGTCACCTATTCGATGAATGTATTGATTCTTATGATCCTAGAATGATGCCCTCTCTCTTTGATTTGCAGCAGGAGGTTTGTTATTTAAATGGTTTTCATTTTTCAGATTTAGAGACATTGGATGTTTGTGAAAGTGATAGTGTCAAGTTTGAGATACATTCAATTTGTGATGACGAGTCAGTCTCAGCATTTCCAAATTCTTCCATTGACTTGGCAAGTTCTGAATGTGAAAATGAAAGTTGTTTAAGTGATGACATGACTGAAAGTGTTCAAGTAGATTTGCTTTCAGATTTGTGTGAACTGGTTTATGAAGTTTTTCAAGAAAGTTTCTCTTATGGTTTGGACACTGATTTTGATTCTTCACTAGAAATGGAAATCAACTTGTTTGATGTTGACATTGATGTTTGTGATATTGTTAATAAAATTGAGGCAATGTCTTGTCAAACTGAGATTAGCATTGCTAACAGTGCTCCTTATGACGGTGATTTGTGCTCGGAAAACATGTGTCAGGATGAGGATATATGTAATGGACTGCCGGTTGATTTATTTATGCCATGTTTTGAAGTGTTTGATGAAGAAATGGATGAAGTTTCAAGTCCTACAAATGATTCCCTTTTCCAGCTAGAGATATGTGTGTTCCTTCAAGAGTTTGATGAAATGAACAATGATGTTGTGCTTTCAAAGGAGGTTGAAAAGAATCAGGAAGAATGTATAAATTACCGGGCAGATTTTGAGTATTTTATTTTCTCGTTTCAACATGTTAATGTTTTTCATTATCCGTTAGAATTGAAGCTACTGGTTGTGGCTAAAGATGATTTTTTTGAATACTCACATGATGTACAAATGGTTGAATTTCAGAGGTTTTATTTTGAGGTTCAAGGAATTATTAAAGAAAACAAGCATTTGCCTAGTTTAGTATTTAAATCAGAATGTCCTTCTCCTCAGCTGGTTGTGAATTTTTAAGGGTGTGACATTTCTATGTTGCACAGTGATCAGTACTTTCAAAATTTTAGTGACTTTCAAGTGCTTCATGACAGAGAAAGTATTGGTTATTTCTTTTATGACATGCTAAAGTTTTATGTCAATATGATTGGTCTTGTCAGCAAAAGAAGTGTTTTCAAGTTACCTTGGATTCATGCAAGTGAGAATTACATATTTGATAGAGGTAAAAGTTGGCTCTCGCTGGCATAATTTTTAAGTCCTTTGTATATGTTTGTAAAGTTTTTAAAGTTGCTTTGTTTTAGTGTTCGGTAGTTGGTTTTGGGGTTCTTTGTTAGAAGTTTTGAGAAAGTGAAACGGAATAGTCAAGTTGATTTCTCTCTTGGTGGTTTTCTTCTACCATGAGATTCTATGGTTCTCTACATGCTCACGTGGGGCATGCATCCACAGACAGAGCCACTGTTGGTACTCAAAAATGCAACATGGGTTTTGAGTACCATGTTAAAATTTCACAGTTTGAAGCCCTTTAAATGTTTTTCATGCATATGTACTCGACTGTCATTATGAAGCCTATGAGGTGTTCTAGGTGTTTAACACACTCCATTTAGTATATAAATGCATTCTATGATGTTATTTTATCATCCCGAATCATTCGGTGAAGTCCCATTTTGAGCAAGTGCCAAGTTGCACAATTCTGCCCAAGTGTCAAACAGAGTACAGTAGCCCAGTTTTCCTTTGAATATCTTGCGTCCAAAAATGTTTCATGACCCACCACTTTTAGGATTTTTAGTATGCATATCAAAGAACCTATGTTCCAATTTTCAAGTTATTTCGAATCCGTTTGATTAGGTTTCGAACCCCTCAAAGTTGGTAGTTTATTGTTGTCATGCACTTGTGTAAATGTTTAGAATTCTGAAAGGGCCTGTTTGACCAGTCATATCTTTGACCCAGTTGGTCCCATCGAGAAAATTCCTTTTGCATCATATTCCAGGGGTCAAATACTTCCTATATTTCAATTTTGGGGTCATGACGAATCCGTTTGCTCAGTTTGCAAATGCGATTCCAAATACAACTGTTGTTTTACAAGTTGTGAAATGTGCAGATTGATCTGTACCCCTATTCGTGATGCTATAAATTTTGATCTGTGATCGATGAGCCTAAACAGGTTGTACCACTATGTTCTACTCTGAAAATACTACAAGTATGCCTAGTTAGAAGTCTTGATGAATCTTTTAGCATACTTTCCCAGGGTCATTTCGTGTGCACAAATCACTATTTTACTATGTTTCCCAGTTTGCAATTCTGAGAGCCTATCTCTGTCTGATTACCAAGTGCATCCTGTTATTCATCATGAGCCCTAATTATGGAATTATACTCTCTGTATGACAAAGAATAAATACCTCTATTTTTGGATCCTGATGTCATGTTTAGCCTAGTTTTCAAAGCCAAATCCAAACCCAGTTTCTATGATTTTCACTATTTTATATCTTGATTTTTATTAACGAGCTGACTTTGGTGATTAATTGTAAGCGGTCATTTGATATTTTTGGTGAATTGGTTACGGATTCATGTTCATTGTTTGGGGGTGAATCAATGCCCAAGTTTCTGGTCTCTGAAAGTTCTGTTTGGTCAGTTTTAAAAGCCAGTTTCGGAGGCAACTTTAGTGATTCTAGCAGTGCAGACATGCAATGTTTCTAAGTGGGAAACTTTGGTTAGTTTTATCTTGTGGCTCAGGTCTCTTCGAGATTTCTTCTTCGGCATGCATGTTTGTTTGTTGGGGGTCAGTGTGCGCTCCTGATAGCATGATCCTGTGATGACTTTTTATCATTTTTAAGGGCCAGTTCCGAGCCAATTTATGAGATCTCTTTCGGCGAGTGTGCTTACATAGATGGAAATGAGTGTATGCTCTTGATGGTGCTTTCTTGTCGGGCCATCTGATCAATTTTTGAGGTTAGTTCTGGAGGACAGTAGGTGTTATCAATGACTTCTATGGAATGCACCGTGAGATTGTGATTTTGGTTTTAGTTTTGTCCTGGTTTCATTCATGTTATTACATTCCGATTAAGTAAAAGGATATAAATGATAGTAGGGAAACAATTTGAGAGGGACAAAGCTGGACCAAAGTCATCATGGGATAAAGCAGAGATGCTTCATACATCATTCTTGAAGTTATGACAGAGTTTGGCTGTCGGCATCTTTTGTAAATTATCCTCGATGATATGAAATGGATTAAATTTCAGGGTCACCAATTCTTGACACACATAGTAATGTCTCCTATCATCATGCAATTTTAAGAGATTAAAAGCATGACATTTAATATTCAAGAGGAAAGGATGATGCTTTGTTTTGTATAAAGTACATCAAGAGTTATAATCCATAGCTTGCGCACTAGTTTTGAGAGAAGGTGCACGTTGGGATTAACTATGATCAACCAAAGCCAATGGATGCAACGCATTAGGAAAGAAGACAATGAGCATTATGTGGGGCCTGTGCTAATGTGGAGGACCCACACTAAGTGAAAAATGAATGCCACTACTTTAAAGAGAAACCACACAATGGAAGGGAAAAACCACCATGTTTTAAATTAATGAAGTGGCTGCTTGCCTTGCGCAAGATTGGAAGGGAAGTAGCTTATACAATGTGGGGACTCACATACTATCTACGTGAGAACATGGAGGGGACTGCCTTGCACAAACAGGTGATGGCTTGCGCAAGCATAAAAACCATGTACCAAATCAAAATGGAGATATGCCAGTCTAGTTTGAAATTGGGGGAGGCACGTGCTAGAGGCCAGTGTTGGTCATAATAGTGGAGAATGCCTTGCGCATTATGAAAGGAGTCCATGCTATGAAAAGGGACCTGCTACCTGCAAATAAAAGCTCACGCAAATGATTAATTGGGGACTTTGTTTTGAGGATTGTCTCACGCGCTTTAGGTGCGCTGCTAGCGATAAATGGAGGAGGCACTGTCTTGGGTGCCTTGCATGATATATGTTCATGCCAGTGCCCAATAACCATGATTGTGTGAGGCATGTTTGGGGACTGCCAGCGCATGGTGGTGCTGCCTTGTGTGAGCATTCACTAAGGAGGCCTCATGCAATATAGTATGGAGAGATGCAACATGGAATGAAGAGTAGAGCCTACGCAAAGGAAAACTAACGCAATGAAAAGTGCCAGTAGGGAGCCCATACATATGCCAGAGTTAGTGAGTGGAAGGATGCCAGTGTGTGTAGCTTGCACAATCGAGGAAGATATGTTTTAATATGCATTTTAAACAACATTGAAGTGAAGAGTGTGGTTTGCGTGAAACAGCGCATAGGCTGTAAAACTTGTTTGAATGCAAATGAATTGAAGGAGAATGTGTGTTGGCAAACTCACGTGAGGCCTAAAGTATTGCAAGGCAGTGTTCGATTAAATTGAAAGAGCCTGTATGATCGCATTTGGGGGATTTTGTTCAAGTGAATTATCCCACATTGAAAATAATTTGTGTGCTTTTAATATTTATAAGCATTGGCGCTCACATTGAGTGTAAAGAAAATGAAGTGGAGACTCTAGTACCAGCTGGGCGAGCTATGGTATTTTATTGAAAATATTTAAAACTCTTAAACACATTAGTCCCACATGCATGTCGGAAAGGGTATTTGTGGTGTATATATGCAGCTCCACTCACATATATGGTAGATTGAAGGTTGAAGAGGAGGCTCTCTCCACGCATGCAGGTGACTGGTCACCTCAGTTTTTGTGCTGGCGCCCCCAAAAATAATAAATTTTGTAGAGCGTTGACGATGGGCTACAGTGATGAGGTGGACACATGGTAGACGCACATGAAGTTGCAAGAAGGAACCGACGGTATAGAGATGACCGTGCGACTCATGGGGCAGTTATTTGATCGCTAGTCGCCAGGTCCCTAGATCCCGACGGTCTAGCCCTAGTCATTCTACAATTCGACGTGCCTTCAGTCGCTGAGTTGCTAGATGGCTGGTGGTTAAGTCAATTCATTCCGTGATTGCGAGAACGCCCAATCACCAGGTCGCTGGATGTAACCCAAAGTCAAGACAGGATTTCAAGAATTGGTGAATTGACTATTTCGCTTGATCACCGAGTTTAACCGCAGTTAGTGGATTGATCCAGAGACTTGGAGATACATATGGTCGCTAGTTCTCCAAATAAGGTGGTCAAGCCTGGGGTCAAGTCTGAGGAACGAATAGCATGATGACATGTGGCGTTATCTGGTGCTTTCTGGGCAAATACAAAAAATGAGTTTAATATTGCAGACTTAAAAAGATTTAAAAGATTGGTATAGTCCGGACTATAGAAAATATTCAAAAATTAAAATGCCATGGCCTGTTCACAGAAAAATGGCCTAGGGATTCTTTTTTTTGATGAAACATATGAGTGTTATATGTTTCCAAAATTGGCGGAGAACGAGGAATCTTTTGGCAATGTTTGTTTTTAGTTTCTGAGTGATGGTAAATAGCAGTATGAGCTGGCAATTCCGAGGATCAAATCAATTTGGTGGGAAATGATTGTAGAAAGTGGTAGAGTGAAGGAATCAGTTGTAGACAAAGTGTGGGAAGACCTAGAGATATTTTGATGCCAAAGATGACAGCTATCAGTTAGTTTTCAACTGACTCTCATTTGCTATATCTCTGATTTTCTCTCATTTTGTAGGGGAGGTTGAAAAATTTATGTTGCTAGGACAGCTTCAGGCTTCTAAGTCTTGTATTTTTGGGTTCATAGTTTTGCAATGTATAGTTTCAGATAAGTTTTAATGAAAACAATGAAATCCTTGTTCAGTTCTTTGTTTGATGTCTTTGTATGCATTGTTTAAATTCTTGTATATTGACTTGTAAGGCATGTTAATATACTAGTTATAAGGTATCTATGGGTTTGAATTTGAGTTTCTTTCAAGGAGAGAGTAAGTCTTGATTTCAAATTCTGAGAATTCTAGGTTTGCATATGAATTTGATGTCCAGGTATTGAAGTGAGAGGAATGGTTTGTGAGACATTTCATTCGGGTTCTTGAATTGGAGTTAGGGTTTTCTGGGATTGCATATTTGTTTGACTTTGTTGCCCAATAGATAAGGCACTGGTCTTGGCTTGAATAGCAGTTTTCTCCATCAAGCATTAATTGAAATCATTTTACTTTCCTGTTGTTATCAACATTCATGTCTGATTGTATTCAAGATGTACAATTCATTTGTTGATTCCTTGAAGAGTGAATCACTAGGTTGCCCCTCCTTAAAAGGGAAGAAGGATGAAGATCCTTGTCTCACTAGTTCTTGCTATTCTTGCAATCATGGGTTACTTGGTTAAACTATGTTTTCAGTTGATTTTGGTCATCTCCAGAGTGTTTCATAAGTTGGTTAAATAAGGGTAAATAGCAGAATAGTGTCCACTTTTATATACTGTGTAATTAGTCATTTGTTTTAGGTACACCCGCCTGGGTTTTTGGAGCCTGAAGTGTAGAAGGAGTTTCTCCTTGTCAATTAGTCTTTTCTTGCTTGGAATCAGGAGTCTGGGAATCAAAGAATTCTATCTAAGCACTTAGGGTTGTGTCTTAGGATTCAGCAAGAAAAATAGTTAACATCACCTTTGGTTATAGTTCCCAAAAATGGGGGTAAATGGATAATCTATGTAGATTACAAGGAGTTAAACAAAGCTACAAAAAAAGATCATTTTCCTTTTCCATTCATTGATCAAGTACTTGATACTTTAGCCGGTAAAAAGTATTTTTCCTTTCTTGATGGATATAGTGGATACAATCAGATTAGCATTGGTCTAGAGGACCAAGAAAAGACTACATTCACATGTACATGGGGGACTTATGCATATTATGTTTTACCATTTGGGTTGTATAATGCTCCAGCAACATTTTAGAGAGCTGTAATTAGTATTTTTGTTGACATTTCACATGATTGCATGGAGATATACATGGATGATTTTATAGCATTTGGGGTGACATTTGAAGAGGCTCTGCAAAATCTTCAAAAAGTACTGATCAAATGCAAGGAACATAATCTTTCCCTCAACAGTGACAAATGTTTTATGATGATGCAAGAAGGTGTAGTGCTTGGCCATTTCATCTTAGCAGCAGGAATCCAAGTAGACCCAACAAAGATTGAGGTAATTCTCATGTTACCCACACCTACCAAACTAAAAGATGTAAGATCTTTCTTAGGACATGCTGGCTACTATAGGAGCTTTATTCAAAATTTTAGTTAAATAGCTAGTCCTCTATATACACTGCTTACCAAAGAGGCTGAATTTATATGGACACAAGAATATGATGAGTCCTTCTTGCAGCTCAAATCACTCCTAACAACTGCACCAGCCCTAAAAAGACTTGATTTGTCTATTTCATTTCACATCCATATAGATGCATCAGATTATGCCATAGGTGTTGTGCTAGGACAAAAGCCAACTAACCTTGAGAATGCAATTTACTATATCAGTAAAAGCTTCCATGGACCAGAATTAAACTACACAGTTACTGAAAAGGAACTACTAGCTGTAGTTTATGCATTGAACAAATTCTGCCATTATGTCAGAGGCTATCCCATCTTTGTTCACACTGATCACTCAACAATTAAATATCTCATGAACAAACCTACTATAATAGGTAGGTTAGCAAGATGGCTTTTACTATTACAGGAATTTGACATAACAATTATTGATAAGCCAGGGAAGGCAAATGTAGTGGCTGATTATTTGTCTAGAATCCAAAATGTTGATGCAAACACTACTCTAGTTGAAGATACATTTCTAGATGAGCACTTGTTCCACATTGTAGTCAAAAACCCATAGTATGTTGACATAGCCAATTATCTTGCTATACACACAAAATAGTGCACTTCTATGAATCATTACAATCAAGAACACTCAAGAATGAGGTCTCAAAAATTGATCCATAGCTCCCTAGGCATGGAGTGCAAGGTTGTTTAAGAATGCTCTCAGCTAGAGCTATTAAGCCAATAACCTTGCTAGTAGACCATGCAATGGGAGATTCAAATGAAGACAAGGGCAAGAATGCCAATATCCTCAAGAATCAAATGAAATGCAATGCAAGCTAGATTAAGATGAATATGCAAGCTAAACTATGGAAATGAAATAACAAGTATTACAAAGCCTCATAAATAAGCTAAATGAAGTAATCTAAAGCATAAAGGAAACTAAGCTAAGTATGAAGCTATGAATGCCAGGTTAATGCAAGAAATGAAACTATGATAACATGTAGATGCAAAAGCCAAGAATGCTCCAAATCTTCAAAAAGCTCCAAAGTGACCTAGAAAACCTGCAGCATAACATTAGCATAAAAAGTTGGGGATCTAGAATGAAGAAGAGAGCTCTCCTTTTATAAGAAATGAGAAGGAATGGACCATGGAGATTAAGAGGAAAAATATTTAATCAATGGTGGAGCATCAAAGAGGAGCAATCCATGTGCACAAGTATCCTCCAATGAGAAAATAAGAGTTGACTTTTGTGTCCATATGAGACAAAAAATGTTTTTTTCCCTTTTTGTAAAATAGGAATACTGCTTTATTTGTGTAACTTAGGATAAGAGGAAAAGTGGGGGCTTTTTATTTATTAAAAGGGGAGGGAATTCCTTTTAATAAATAAAGACTTAGGAATAATATGGTTAGCCCATAGAATATAATCGAATAAATGATAGAACTAGGATTTGATCAAGAATAAGCAATTGATGAATTTAGCAAAAATGCTAGCAAAAGGGTAATAGTCTAGATGACCATTTTTAGGTGTATACACTTGCAACCAACAAAATGCCCCCACATTTCTCTCCAAAGGACAAAAGAATGCTAGTAGAGAAAAGTTTCCAATTCTCATGGATTGATAATAATTTATTTTATACTGGTCCAGACCAAATCATGAGAAGGTGTGTGAGAGAAGATGAAATATATGATATACTACATGCTTGTCATGATGAGCAATGTGGAGGTCACTTTGCAACAAAGAGAACAACTCTAAAAATCTTAACAATAGGTTACTACTGGCCAACACTTCACAAGGATGTAGCCAACTATACAAAGAAATGTGATAAATGTTAGAGGACGGGTCGCCCAACCAAATTAGATGAAATGCCCCTCAATCCACAAGTGGTGGTAATGCCATTTGACAAATGGGGCATGGAATTTATAGGCCCCATAGATCCTCCATCAAATGGAAAATCATATATCATGGTATGCATAGATTATCTGACCAAGTGGGTGGAAGTGAAAGCCATGCAGCATGCCACAGATCAAAAAGTAGAAAATTCTTGTATGAGGATATTTTCACTCGTTATGGTGTGCCAAGAGAACTGGTAACAGACCAAGGAGTATAGTTCACTTTAAATTTGATCAATGAATTAATGAAGGAATACAACATCGGGCATAGGAAATCCAACCCTTACCATCTACAAGCGAATGTACAGGCAGAAGTCACAAACAGAGAAATTGAGGCCATCTTAACAAAGACAGTACAATTGCATTACAGGGATTGGAGCAGCCAATTAATTAAAGCAGTCTGGGCCTATCGCACAACCTGGAAAACAACAATAGGATTCACACCATTTAAATTAGTCTATGGGAAGGCAGCAATGTTACCAATATAATTTGAACACAACATTGCGCACAACTCTGGAATTAAATATCAATCTTCCTATAGCACAAATTGAATGCATTCTTCACCTCAATTCATTAGATGAGATGCGTAAATCCACATTGGAGTGAACAGAGATAATCCAATACCAACGAAAGAGGTGGTATGACTCACATATCAAGAATAAGCAGTTTCAAGTGGGTGATTGGGCTTTACTATATGATTCCAGATTCAAGGAGATTCCAGGAAAATTGTAGACCAGATGGCTAGGACCATATGAAATTGAACATGTGTATAACAATGGAGTCATTAAGTTGACTACATTAGATCCAGTCCAATTCAAACTACTTGTCAATAGACACCGATTTCACCTCTATCAAAAGCCCCAAACAAAAGCATACTTCCTGTAGCAGTTCAATACAAACACTTCAGCAGTACCACAGGTAACACTTTCTGCAGCAGAAGGTGAAAGCCTTTTTCCTATAGTTGCAACATGACATGCCTTCAAAAACCATCCATAATAAAAATTCATTTAATATGAGGTACAATTCTTCATTCAATTTTCTCTCTTCTTCTCTCCAACTCATCTCATTTCTCTTTCTTCCACCCATTCACAACCCATGTCACCCAAAATTTCTATTTTCAATATTTTCAATAAAGACATGTCAACAATCACATGCAGCTGCTAGACTCATTACACGCTCACCACCTTTTTCTTTGCACATACGGTAACCACATGCCAGGTACAAATTTCTCACTCCTTACTCACTTTTAGCATAAATATTTTATTAATTATATCTAGTATTGCACTATATGTATAATTTAGGTGCTATGACAGTTTCCCATTCTCATGCTAAAAAGTAACAAGTGAGGACACTTGTAACAGTTTGGTAGGGGGCAGGGGAAGTGTAATAAATTCCAAGTGTCATTGCTAAGCCATCCTAGTCACATCCTTATCACTTCAATGTTGTACTTAGGCCGTGATCCATTAATTTCCTTTATTCCCATATATCTGTCATACTAAAAATTTTGATTTCTTGAAGTTGACATGACCTAAAAGGACCATAATTTAGTTGTGTGGTAACTTGCACTTAAGGATGTGATGTCCTTTGATTAAAACTTCATTATTATTGTTCATTTTAACATAGCAAAGGAATTAAACAAAGAGGAGTCAGTGTTTTCAACAAATGCATTTGAATTCCAAGAAGGAAAGAAGGTATTTGTAGAGCCCAAGAGACTGAAAGGTTAACAGTCAAATTGGTTAGCAAAAATTGAAGGTTGGGTTTTGGAAATAAATAGGAGGACATTTGTAAAGGCACGAACCAGTGCACCATGAAATTTTGCTGATAGATGTCGAAGCAGTCCAGAGATTTAACACATGTGGCTGGTTAGGGTATTTTCTTCAACTATCTAAGTTTAATGAGGAAGTAGCAGTTGAATTTATGAGCACTTTTGAGGAAGGGAAAGCAACTGTCTAGGGATTAATAGTTGTTGCCACTGAGGAAAGAATTACAGGGGTCACCAGGTTGCCAAACACTAGAGAGCACTATCCTAACGAGCATGACACCAGGTCATCTCGAGCTCAATTCTCCCAGCCAGCTGATCCTCCTCTCAAAATTACCAAGCAGGGATGCAAGAGACTGTCTCTTCCTCCACCCTTTCCAGAATTGGTGATGCACATTATCAGATATTTAACTTGTGAAGGGAGACTCTCAAACTTACATGTCCATCATTTCAAATTGCTTAGTTGTATAAGGCATAATCTTCAAGTTAATATCCATAATTTTCTATACAATATGTTGAGCATTAGTGTTGAGGAGACATAGAAGGGGAATGCAAATTCTATAAGCCACCATGCCCTAATAAAATTTCTAGTTGAAAGATCCCTTAGGGATGTCTCACCCTTGGCATGGATAGATTTTGTTCAACTTAAAACTCTACAACCCCAGGTCAATCATGTTGAGCAACCCCTAAGAAATGAAGTAGAGTCCTCCGAGCCTATTGTTGAAATACCTGAAAAAGAAAAAGAGCCAGAGGTAGTCCAAGAAAATAAGTCTTCTGAGCCCACTCTTGAAAGTAATAATCCTACTTCTTCCATAAAGAAAGACAAACAGAAAGTTGAAAAATAAATTCTTAACCTAGAAAGTGAAATTCAAAATCCTACAGTTCAAAGAAATAAAAGAAAATGGTCGAGTCCTGCAGCATCTACTCCTACAACACAAAATCCAAAAAGGTCCTGTCAAAAGAAAATTGTAGTGGTTGAGGAAAAAATAGTGTGAAGAAGTCCTCGCATGTGAGGGCAGGTATCTCCACCTTCCATTGAAAATCCAAATGTTCCAACGTCAAAACCTACCCTAGAACTTTCTATTGAGTGCATTCCTGATGATTCTCCCAAACAGACATAAGTGTCGTCTGCTCCCACAAATATGGAAGAATCCCAAAATTTGCAAGAACCTGGTGATAACATACCACATGTTGGTTAGGGTATATCTGAGCAAAGCCCTAATGTGGCACATGAGGGCATTCCCAAGGATGTTCAGATGACTCCTCCACAGAACCCTATTTACTCCAATATGTCTATTATCCCCTAGAGATCAACATGGTTCACTGAGTATTTTCAGCAAGCTTCCAAAGAAAAGAAAAAGAAAGCCCAACAACAAGAATTTGGCCCACCTACAATACAGTCTATACTCTTTAATTTATACAATCAATTTGTTTTCAAGAAGACTTGGTGGAAACAACAAAGAAATAGATTGCAAAAAGAGATAAAAGACAAGGAAGAGGAAATTGAGTCTCTCAAAGAGAAGCTAAAGAAATAGAAACAACAAATGGACCAAGCTCTTAAGTTAGTAGATCAGGTCATAGCCTTTAGACCACCACCTAGGGTGTATGCCATCTGTTTGAAAGAACAATTCCTCTTATTTCAACTTATGATGACAATTAAGGGTATAGATTGTGAATTTAAGCCAGCCTAGGAATTCTATGGAATATACCAAACTCTCCCTCCATGGTAGAAAAATTTACTATGTGAGCTCTACTTACATAACTTTCTCATTCCCCATGAAACGGAATGAAATCCTTTGCTCTACATTGGGGATATTCATTTGAGAACTCTGATGTCATGGATGCACAATGAAAGAAATTATGATAGGCAGCTGAACAATTATAGAGACTTAAAGAAATATGAACCCTTACCCTTGAGGGCTGAATCACACAAGCCTAATGTCCTCTTGCGAGATTGGTTCAATCTAACTTATGGAAAATAGAAACCTGAAATCAGAGAAAAGGTCTTTGCATTGAGAGACAAGGTTTACAGAGAGTATCAGGGATTACCTAATTTTTCAGCTCAAAGAGCTCTTGTAGGGGTAAGAAGTCGATGGAATAGGTTACCAGAGGCCTTCAAGAAAATAGAGCCACATAGCCCAATCAACTTTGAAGCAGGCGTGAGTAGAGAAACTAAATATATGCAGTTGGGGTGTCATATCAGAAGAGAATTATGAATGCCTTTGTCTTTCCAACCACCTACACTCCTATGGCCGCTATATGACATCAATGCCACCAGATTGGATCAAATGTTGGAAGAGAACCATGGAGATTCCTTGGCAAGAACAAGAGGATTATATTACAATTTCAAGAGTGGGAAGAAGGGAAAGACAACTGTCATTGATTTCATAACAACAACCAAGAGATGTAATGCTTGAGGACAAGCATTATGTTTAGTAGGGGGAAGATTATGAGACAATTTATTGTCTCTATTTTGTTATAATCTTTATACTTATTTGACACTCTTTATGCTCTGATAAGACATTTCTACAACATTTATGAACCTATACCTATGTGAACTTTTGATAAGTACAACTAGAGCCACAAAGACTATGGGTACTTACAATGACATGTTTTGCTGACTATTATATATATAATGTAGTACTTTATATAGCTACTTTAATCTTTGTTCTAATATTTGGGTAAGAAGTTGAAATGTTGACTTGTATATATATACCGAATGCTACTAACCTGCCACAAGAATGAGGAGTAGTTCGAGAGTGGTGCAACTAAATTAAAGAAGGTGCATTAGGAATCCAACCATGACAGAAGGATCCATTATGATTCCAAGGATCATGCTGCTACTGAGAAGGAGCTTGCATTCTAGAGAATATAGGAAATAGTTCTGCTATATTTCCTCAGTGTTGTTATTTTTTTATCCACACTTATTGTAAAATATTGTGGTTGTTATACTTCCTCTTTCTATGGCAAGTTTTAGTTAGACTTTACTTTCATCTTTTTAATAAGCATCAATCCTTTATATAAAGGGATTTGATTGGTTTAGTTAGTAATGAGAAAATATATCATAATTTTGTGTTCAATATAACATAGTTACTCTTTTTTGTTCTTGATGTATTGTTCAATCACTATGTAATCAGTTTCTGAATATATAATGAAAGAGTAGTTTTGAAGTATTTTCTATGTTGGTAGTTAGCAGAAGCCAACCAAGGGGGCCCACTTGGGAGGTGGATTAGATTAGGATAGAGTATATTTTCTTCCTACATATTTCTATACTTTCAAGTAGAAGTTATTATTTTACTTCTGCAGCATTACTACTATGAATGTTCCTGCAACACTTGCAAAGATAGACATAGTTGATGCCTTGAGTTGTTGAATAGGTTTAGGATAAGTTTACAAGCTTTCTACATTAATTTCATTAAGTAGTTAAGTGTGTTTACTTTCCTCCAGCAATAGCATATGTTTCTTTCATGCACTTTATCTTCCTGCAGCATAGGCAATATGACTCCTTGAGGAACTTAGTGCACAAACTGTGTTGTCCCATTTCAAGTCTACATCCCTGGGTTGACAATCTAAATGCATTTCATGATGGGAAAGGTAATCCTTAGTATGAATACATTATTCTTAGGAGAGACAATGGCATGATTATCACTAAGTCTACAATCTTGAAAGAAATCTATCAACTACCAAATGGTTAGTAAGAAATTCTAAATGCAAGAAAGAAAAATAAAATTATGATTCTACATGCAAAAATGAATGGATTTTGCTTTAGATAAGGGTCCTATTTATAGGATTTTGGAGGGCTGGGGTGAGGTGGCATCTATGTGGAATCCACATAGGTGCCACCAAGGAGACACACATACACCATGCAAAGTACAAGACTTGCTCACACATGTGTGAGCAACTTGGGATGTGAGAGGTCAATGTATACTTCAAGTACATGTGTAAGTGTATGTAAGAGATGTGTAAGAGAAAAAGTTCATTTTCACCATTTTAGAAGGTGTAAGAAGTGTCATCAAAATGTAAGAAGCTTTGTTTATGCAAATTTTAGCAATTTTTGAGAACGCAATTTTTGAAAATTTTCTCACACATGTGTGAGCAAATAATTAGGACTAATGGATGTAGGAATCCAAAAATTAGCCTAATTAACCTTAGTTAATTAGTGAATAGGTTTATTAGATAGAAAGTGATGTGTGTAGGATATAATTTAGGTTGGATTTAAGATTAAATTAAATAAAATTTAATTTAATCACGACTTAGAAGAAATAAAGAATGTGAGGGAATTAAATAAATTAAAAATTTATTTAAAAGGGGACTATGGAGGAACATGTATTAAATTAAATTTGATAGATTATGAAAGGTAGTATTTAAATTTAATTCAAATATTATAATTAGTGATTTTGTTTAATTAAATAAATAGATGAATTTAACAAATATAATTAATTAAAAATTTATTTGGAGTCATTAATTAAATTAAATTAAATTAATGTTAAAGAACAAATTTAGGTGTCTATAGAATCACTGGTTAAAATGATACAGTAATGATATGATTCAAATACAACTCAATTGCAGATATTTAGATCTATGCTAAGCCCATAAAAATCCTTTGATCATTAATCAATTCACTTCCTCAATATTCTTCAACTTACTTTCACACGGTAAATGGTTCTCTAATGCTCAGTAAACTATGTAGTCTCATTTCTTTCACTAACCAGTCTGATCATGCATGCATGAATAAGTTCTTCACGTGAATTCTCTGCAGTCTCCTTCTTCCGGCATGTTTCAATAATGAAACTCATATCTCTTATATATACAAGTAAACCATTTTCATATCAACCATTAGATTTTTTCGCTTAATCTTCTTCGTCCATTTTGCCTCTTAAACCTTCCTCGAAAAATGTGTCCATATCACGTTTCAATTTCATCCTTTAGATCTTCTCTGAATTTTTTCAGCCATGGATCCCATAACAAACTTCATCCTTAATCTCAAAATCATATCGACATCCAGCTCATCAATTTTAGTTAGTTGTTCTTAGCATTTAATCTTTTCATCCATACTCAGTTGATGTAGAAATGTGTCGGCGATAACTAGTTGAACTAGCTCAGTTAATATTGTCAGTCAGTATACACTGCACTGGCTCGGTGTATATGGAAATCTTCAATTACCGACCACATCAACATTTTCAATTTCAAATCTCTTCTACATAATAGATTATTGTAACATGCTCAAGTCAACAATATAAAGCCATAGACTCATCAATAAGTTTTCCTTATCCTTATTTTTCATATCCATCTTTTCCTTATGTAGATATCTCAGTTCTTCATCTTTCTTCCTTCAATATATGTTCAGATGTTAACATGATAAGTACTGTCAAGACTAGTTGACATCAATGACAATATATTGACTGATTTAATCATCTTACATATCATTTCAGTACTCGGTGATCTCTAATCACATTTTCTTCAGTTCATTCAAATATTCAATTAGTTGCAATTCATCAATCTCTCCCTTTGGCATTGATGGCAACACAAGCAATATGAAAATATGTCATGCACATACCAAACATGTATTCTACAACTATGTAAGAAAATGTTGTAGCTCAGTAAGCTCAAATTTTATATGTTTAATCACTACAAAATATAATAGCATTACAAGTGCAGACTCCCTACGGATTTGATCTTTTCAGTTCTCAGATTCCCTTTGTTCTCAACAACAAATATGTCTCTCCCTTTCTCTGTGTTATCACTAACTAATTTCCTTTTCATATTCAGTCTCTCTCCCTTTGACAACAATTCCAAAGAAAATATACAAACAACTTTGCAACAACCAAGTAATTCTCTGTTGTTCAGCTCATATCATGTACCTTCAGTGTACAGATAAACAAATGTTTGTTCCAGCTTCTACAATCTTTCACAACCTTAGACAAAATCCAAAGTGTGAGATATGTGCATCAACATGAATGATCTTTTGTTAAGTATAAGTTGATGTAACCTCCAGATTACCTTAGTGATTGGTAGACAGGGGATGGACCCCAAGTCTAGTCCTCAAATACTCAAATGTGTCCTTCGGTAATGGTTTAGTAAAGATATCAGCAAGTTGTTCCTTAGATGTTACAAATTCCAATTTCACCTACTTCTCTTGAACGTGTTCTCTCAAGTAGTGATACTTAATGGATATGTGCTTTGTCTTCAAATGCATCACAAGATTCTTAGAAATATTTATAGCACTAGTGTTGTCACAATATATAATCACCGGGTCAGTGATTACCTCATTCATTCCTTCCAACACTTGTCTAATCCAAGCTATATTTGAACAATTTGCAGCAACCGCAACATACTCTGCTTCAACAATGGACTGAGAAATGCATGCAAGTTTCTTACTAATCCAAGTCACAAGCCTTTCCCCTAAAAAGAATGCTCTACTGGTTGTGCTCTACCGGTCATCTATGTTTCCAGCCCATTCTACATTAGTGTAAACTCTAAGTTCAATTTTGCCTTCAAATGTATACCATAATCCATAGTCTTCTATTGTCTTCAAGTATCTCAAGATTCTTTTTACTACAACCATATGTGAATTTTTAGGATTGGCAAGAAATCTAGCCACAATACCCACTACATGTGCAATATCAGGCCTACTGTGTACAACATACATCAGTTTACCAATCATAGATTGGTATAGAGTCTGATTTACTTCTCCAGATTCATCATCTTTTATCAATTTATAGCCACTTACCATCGGTGTTCCCACTGGTTTAGCATCCTCCATGCCAAAAGTTTTCAATACTTATTTAATGTATTTTGATTGGGTGATGAAAATCCCATCTTTTTGTTGTATAACCTACAAACCTAGAAAGAATTTAATCTCTCCAAACATAGACATCTCAAATTCCTTTCTCATGTCATCAACAAAAGATTTGCAAATTAGATCTTGTCCTCCAAAGATTATATCATTAACAAATATCTCAGCAATCAAAATGTTATCATCAGATCCTCCTTTCATGTACAAATTATTGTTTTCACTAGTTCTTACAAAACCAATACTTATAAGATAACCATGTAGTCTTTCATACCATTCCCTCGGTGCTTGCTTCAATCCATACAAGGCTTTTTGTAGTCTACATACCATGTATTTCTGATTCTGATCAACAAACCCTTCCGGTTGTTCTATGTAGACCTCCTCAAGAATTCCATTCAGAAATGCTGATTTCAAATCCATTTGATATACCTTAAATCCCATATGTGCAGCATAAGAAAGTAATATGCGAACTCCTTCTAGTCTAGCAACAGGTGCGAAGGTTTCACCATAATCAATACCTTCTTCTTGTGCATATACTTTGCAAACAAGTCTTGCCTTATTCCTTGTAACTTCTCCATTCTCATTCAGCTTATTCCTGAAAATCCTCTTAGTACCAATAACATTTTTATCCTTTGGTCTAGGCAATAAAGTTCATGTTTTATTCTTCTCAATTTATTCAATTTCTTCATTCATAGAATTGATCTATTCCTCATTTTCAAGTGCATCCCTAACATTATTAGGTTCAAACTCACCAACTAAGCATGTGTTTTGTCTTAACTTACTTCGGGTCATCATGCCAACTTTCTTATCTCTAATGATTTGGTTCTCAAGATGATGTCTTCTAGAAAATCTTGATATCACTTGATCTCTCCTCTACTCATCATTCTATTCAAGTACATTTTCCTACTCGGTAGCTTCTTCCTGATCCTCAGTTTCCATTTACTAATTCTTAGTAGTATTTTCTTGATGCTCAGTAGACTCATCATGTGGCTTCAGTAGATAGTCTGGATCTTCAACATAAGTAAACCCACCATAATCATTCAGCTCCTTCATGCTTTCTTCTTCATTCTTTTTAGAAAACTCATCAACTCTAACATTGGTACTCTCTATCATCTTATTAGTAACCTTATTCAAACATTTGTAAGCTTTGCTCTTGGTAGAATAACCTAAGAATAAACCTTCATCACCTTTAGAGTCAAATTTTCCATTCCTATCATCTTTCAGAATATAACACTTGCTACCAAATATTTTGAAATAACTTACACTCAGTGTGTATCCAAACCATAACTCGTAAGGTGTCTTGTTTGCATCTTTCTTCAGTTGAACTTAGTTCAGGACATATACTACAGTGTTAACTACCTCTCTCCATGAGTACATCTGTGCAACATTTTTCTCAATCATCAATGTTCTAACACAATCAACAATGGATCGGTTTCTCCTTTCAGCAATTCCATTCTGCTGCGGTGTTCTAGGTGCAAAAATCCACCTTTTTATACAATGCTCATTACCAAAGTTAGTGAATTCATCATAAACAAATTCACCTCCTCTATTAGACCTTAAGCATTTCAATTCTTTTTCGGTTTCTTTTTCAACTTTAGCCTTATACCATTTAAACAATTTGAATGCCTCAGATTTTTATTTCAAGAACATAAAAGTCATCAATCTAGTATGTCATCAACAAAAAAAAAGAAGTATCTATCACCATAGTAGCTTTGAGTTCTGATGGGACCACATAAGTCAGTGTGAAGTAACTCCAAAATTCCTTTAGATGAGTAGTCCTTACTTTTAAAACTAGATTTTGTTATCTTCCCTCTCTGATATTGATGGCAAATAACATGATCAGGTTTGGTTAGACTAGGCAATCCTCTAACTTTTCTCTATCTACTGATCTTAATCATGTTATCAAATTTACATGACATAACCTCTTATGCCATAACCATGCATCTTCATTTTTCACCAGTAAACAAGAAGTCTCAGCATTTTCAAGATAAAATAAATTACCTTTTGATTGTCCACCTGTTCTGACAAGCTTTTCATTTTCATCATAGATTTTCACCTTCTTTCTCTCAAATGCAACTCAGTGACTTGAGTTATTCAGTTGTGCTACACTCAACAGATTGTAATTAAGTCTTTTTACCCAGTATGAATTGTCACATCTAATTTTATCATTCAATAGAATAGATCATTTTCCTTTAACCATGCAAGGTGTGTCATTTCCCATTTTCACTGAACCTCCATTATAATGCTCAAGATGATCAAACTTATCTTCATCAACAGTCATGTGATGTGTACATCCACTATCAATGATCCAAGAATCATTCTTACTAACTTTAGACATAAGTGTTGTTTCTACATACCTTTCGTACTCTTCTGAATCATCTTTCATTGCAACAAACACCACCTCAATATCATCATCAGTGTCGGTGTCAGAGTCATTTTCTTCTACAAGGTAACATGCCTTTTTTCCCTTATCTTTGTGATCTTAGTTGTCTTTGTTGTTGTCTTGGTAACCTCTATTTTTTCTTCTTCTATACTTTCCATCACCAGATCGGTCTTTGTCTATGTCGTCCTCTTTCCTGTTAGGACATCTTGTAGCAATATGGCCAACTTCTTTACAATTAAAACAAGCTAAAGGTAACTTTCCCTTATATCTACCTTTACCTTTCTATAGTCTCCAGGCCATGAGTGCTTCAAGTTCATCAAGCTCATCATTAGTATTACTATCACTTTCATTCCTTATATTATACTTATTGCTATATTTACCAATCTTTAGAGAAGACATAAAAGTAGACTCAACACTCGGTACAACACTATTGTCAAAATTATTCAACTCAAAAGTTTGTAACATTCCAATTAGAGTATGAAGACTAAGAGTGCTATTAGGTGTAGACCTCATTTCATCAATAACAGATATTCTGATTGCATAGATAGGCAACAAGGTTCTTAGTATTTTAATTACCACTGTGTCCTAAGATATAATACCACCAGCTCCTCAGATAGCATTAACTACCTCTTTGATTCAGTTTGCGTACTGTGTAATATTCTCTCCTTCCTTCATCTTCATGTCATTAAATCTACCTCTCAGGCTTTCAGCTCAGGCTCTCATCACATTCACATCACCACCATAAACTAGAGAAATTTTATCCCACATTTGCTTTGATGTAGTGTAATCCTTGACATCCTTAAATTCAGCATCAAATAGAGCATCATCAATCTCTATCATAATAATATTGTGTTCATGACGATCTCTCAACTGATCAAGAGTCAAAGGACCAACATTCGGTTATAAGTAGCCATTTTCTAGTAAGTGTATAACAGATTCTCCAATTACAGATATGTGAAGTCTCATTTGAATTTGCCATGTAGTAAATTTATCTTTGTTCAATTTCGGCACTTCCCTCTTATACATCTTGTAATCTTTCTGCTCAAGTCCTTAAAACTTTCTTCCAAACAACCAATATGCTCTGATACCAATTGTTATAATAACTAAGAGGGGGGGTGAATCAGTTAGATCAGCTATCCTACAGTCCCAAATACAAATATGTACTTCACAAAACAATTTAACCAGATTATGTAGCTCGATAACACAAAATATCAATCTGTCTGTTCACTTTACTGATTACCAGTAATTATCCAAATGTGATTATTGACCAAATCAACTATGTAGTATGTAAATTATGATAGAAAAAAAATCATCGCAAATAACACATAACACAATGATTTAACGTGGAAACCTTGTTAAGGGAAAAACCACCTGGGACTGGTAACCCAAAATAATTGACTCTTCTATAGTGAGCTTGGTGAATAGCCAACCCTGCTAAAGGTTACAATACACACTGTTAGGTGTGACCTGGTTAGAGAATTTATCACTAACAGTTAACTTTTGACCAGCATTCACTATGGGGTCAACAAGATAACAATGTACATTCTCTGAATGACATAGGGCAGAATATAAGATGGTTAAGTCCACTCAGTTAAGAGATTTTTTGAATCAATGGTTAAACTGATACAGTAATGATCTGATTCAAATATAACTCAATTGCAGATATTCAGATCTATGATAAGCCCATAAAAATCCTCTAATCATTAATCAATTCACTTCCTCAATATTCTTCAACTTACTTTCACTCAGTAAATGGTTCTCTGACACTCGGTAAACTCTGTAGTCTCAATTCTTTCACTAACCAGTCTGATTAGGCATGCATGAATAAGTCCTTCACGTGAATTCTCTATAGTCTCCTTCTTCTAGCATGTTTCAATAATGAAACTCATATCTCTTATATAGACAAGTAAACCATTTTCATATTAGCCATTAGATTTTGTCGCTTAATCTTCTTCATCCATTTTGCCTCTTAAACCTTCCTTGGCAGATGTGTCCATATCACGTTTCAATTTCATCCTTTAGATCTTCTCCAAATTTTGTCAGTCATGGATCTCATAAAAAACTTCATCCTTAATCTTGAAATCATATCAATATCCATCTAATCAATTTTAGTCATATGTTCTTAGCACTTAATGTTTTCATCCATACTCAGTTGATGTAGAAATGCATCGGCGATAACTAGTTGAACTAGCTCGATTAATACTGTTAGTTAGTATACACTGCACTGGCTTGGTGTATACATAAATCTTCAATTATAGACCACATCAACATATTCAATTTCAAATCTCTTCTACATAATAGATTATTGTAACATGCTCAAGTCAACAATATAAAGCCATAGACTCATCAATAAGTTTTCCTTATCCTTATCTATCATATCCATCTTTTCCTTATGTAGATATATCAGTTCTTCATCTTTTCTTCCTTCAACAGATGTTCAGATGTTTGTAACTAACATGATAAGTAATGTCAAGACTAGTTGACATCAATGACAACATATTATCTGATTTAATCATCTTACATATCATTTCAGTACTCGGTGATCTCTGATCATTGTTTCTTCAGTTCATTCAGATATTCAATTAGTTGTAGTTCATAAATCTCTCCCTTTGGCATTGATGGCAACACAAGCAATATTAAAATATGCCATGCACATACCAAACATGTATTCTACAACTATGTAAGAAAATGTTTTAGCTCGGTAAGCTCAAATTTGATATGTTTAATCACTACAAAACATAATAGCATTAAAAGTGTAGACTCTCCCTGCAGATTTGATCTTTTCAGTTCTTAGATTCCCTTTGTTCTCAGCAACAAATATGTCTCTCCCTTTCTTTGTGTTCTCACTAACTAATTTTCTTTTCATATTCAGTCTCTCTCCCTTTTACAATAATGCCAAAGAAAATATACAAACAACTCTACGATAGCCAAGTAATTCTCTGTTGTTCGATTCATATCATGTACCTTCAGTGTATAGATAAACAAATTTTTGTTCCATCTTCTACAATCTTTCACAACCTTAAACAAAATTCAAAGTGTGAGCTATGTGCATCAACATGAATGATCTTCTGTTAAGTATAGGTTGATGCAACCTCCAAATCACCTTAGTGATCGGAAGACAGGGGACGGACCCCAAGTCTAGTCCTCAAATACTCAAATGTGACCTTCAGTAATGGTTTAGTAAAGATATCATCAAGTCGTTCCTTAGATGTTACAAATTCCAATTTCACTTGCTTCTCTTGAACTTGTTCTCTCAAGTAGTGATACTTAATGGATATGTTCTTTGTCTTCGAGTGCATCATAGGATTTGAAGAAATGTTTATAGCACTGTTGTTGTCACAATATATAATCATTGAGTCAATGATTACTTCATTCATTCCTTCCAACACTTGTCTAATCCAAGCTATATTTGAACAATTTGCAGCAGCAGTAACATACTCCGCTTCAGTAGTGGATTGAGAAATGCATGCTTGTTTCTTGCTAATCCAAGTCACAATCCTTTCCCCTAAAAAGAATGCTCCACCGGTTGTGCTTTTTCGGTCATCTATGTTTCCAGCCCAATCTGCATTGGTGTAAACTCTAAGTTCAAATTTGTCTTCAAATGTATACCATAATCCATAGTCTTCTATTTTCTTCAAGTACCTCAAGATTCTTTTTACTGCAACCATATGTGAATCTTTAGGATTGGCAGAAAATCTAGCCACAATCCC
Source organism: Chamaecyparis obtusa (assembly GCA_027943335.1). Classification (NCBI taxonomy): domain Eukaryota; kingdom Viridiplantae; phylum Streptophyta; class Pinopsida; order Cupressales; family Cupressaceae; genus Chamaecyparis; species Chamaecyparis obtusa. The sequence goes on from BSBK01007348.1 coordinate 560,364, forward strand.
CACTGCATGTGCAATATCAAGCCTATTGTGTACAACATAGATCAGTTTACCAATCATAGATCAGTACAGAGTTAGATTTATTTCTCTAGATTCATCATCTTTTGTCAATTTACAACCAATTACCATCGGTGTTCCCACTGGTTTAGCATCCTCCATGCCAAAAGTTTTCAATACTTCTTTAATGTATTTTGATTGAGTAATGAAAATCCCATCTTTCTGTTGTATAACCTACAAACCTAGAAAGAATTTAATATCTCTAAACATAGACATCTCAAATTCCTTTCCCATGTCATTAGCAAAAGATTTTCAAATTAGATCTTATCCTCCAAAGATTATATCATCAACAAATATCTCAGCAATCAAAATATTATCATCAGATCTTCCTTTCATGTACAAATTATTGTTTTCACTAGTTCTTACAAAACCAATACTTATAAGATAAGCATGGAGTCCTTTATACCATGCCCTTAGTGCTTTCTTCAATCCATACAAGGCTTTGTATAGTCTACATACCATTTCTTTATGATTCTGATAAAAAAACCCTTCCAGTTGTTCTATGTAGACCTCCTCCTCAAGAATTCCATTTAGAAATGTTGATTTCACATAAATTTGGTATACCTTAAATCCCTTATTTGAGCATAAGAAAGTAATATGTGAACTCCTTCCAGTCTAGCAACATGTGCAAAGGTTTCACCATAATCAATACCTTCTTCTTGTGCATATACTTTGCAAACAAGTCTTGCCTTATTCCTTGTAACTTCTCCATTCTCATTCAGCTTATTCTTGAAAATCCACTTAGTACTAATAACATTTTTATCTTTTGGTCTAGGCACTAAAGTCCATGTTTTATTCTTCTCAATTTGTTCAATTTCCTCATTCATAGCATCGATCCATTCCTCATTTTCAAGTGCATCCCTAACATTCTTAGGTTCAAACTCACAAACTAAGCATGTGTTTTGTCTTAACTTAGTTTGGGTCATCATGCCAGCTTGCTTATCTCCAATGATTTGGTTCTCAGGATAATGTCTTCTAACAAATCTTGCTATCACTTGATCTATCCTTTGCTCATCATTCTATTCAGGTACACTTTCTTGCTCGGTAGCTTCTTCTTGATTCTTGGTTTCCATTTGCTGATTCTCGGTAGCATTTTCCTGATGCTCGATAGACTCAGCCTGTGACTTTGATAGATAGTCTAAATCTTCAACATAAGTAAACCTACCATAATCTTTTGGCTCCTTCATGCTTTCTTCTTCATTCTTTTCAACAAACTCATCAACTCTAACATTGGTACTCTCTATCATCTTATTAGTAACCTTATTCAAACATTTTTAAGCTTTAATCTTGGTAGAATAACCTAAGAATAAACCTTCATCACCTTTAGAGTCAAATTTTCCATTCATATCATCTTTCAAAATATAACACTTGCTACCAAAGATTCTAAAATAACTTACACTCGGTGTGTATCCAAACCATAACTTGTAAGGTGTCTTGTTTGTGTCTTTCTTTAGTTGAACTCGGTTCATGACATATAATGCAGTGCTAACTACCTCTCTCTAGTACATTTGTGCAACATTTTTCTCAATCATTAATGTTCTAGCACAATCAACAATGGATCGGTTTCTCCTTTTAGCAATTCCATTCTGCTTCGGTGTTCTAGGTGCAAAAACCTTCCTTTTATACCATGCTCATTATAGAAGTTAGTGAATTCATAAAAAAAAAACTCACCTCCTCTATCAGACCTTAAGCATTTCAATTCTTTTCCGGTTTCTTTTTCAACTTTAGCCTTATACCATTTAAACAATTTGAATGCCTCAGATTTTTCTTTCAAGAACATAACAGTCATCAATCTAGTATAGTCATCAACAAACAAAATAAAGTATCTATCACCATAGTAGCTTTGAGTTCTCATGGGACCACATAATTTGGTGTGAACCAACTCCAAAACTCCTTTAGATGAGTAGTCCTTACTTTTAAAACTAGATTTTTTCATCTTCCCTTTCTGACATTGATGGCACATAACATGATCAAGTTTGGTTAGACTAGGCAATCCTCTAACTTTTCTCTATCTACTGATCTTAATCATGTTATCAAAATTTACATGACATAACCTCTTATGCCATAACCATGCATTTTCATTTTTCACTAGTAAACAAGAAGTCTCAGCATTGTCAAGATAAAATAAATTACCTTTTGATTGTCCAGCTGTTCTGACAAGCTTTCCATTTTCATCATAGATTTTCACCTTCTTGCTCTCAAATGAAACTCGGTGACCTGAGTTATTCAATTGTACTACACTCAATAGATTGTAATTAAGTCCTTTTACCCAGTATGCATTGTCACATATAATTTTATCATTCAATAGAATAGATCATTTTCCTTTAACCATGCAAGGTGTGTCATTTCCTATTTTCACTTAACCTCCATTATAATGCTCAAGATTATCAAAATTATCTTCATCACCAGTCATTTGATGTGTACATCCACTATCAATGATCCAAGTGTCATTCTTACTAAATTTAGAGATAAGTGTTGTTTCTACATACCTTTCGTCCTCTTCTGAATCATCTTTCATTGCAACAAACGACACCTCAATATCATCATTAGTGTCGGTGTTGGAGTCATCTTATTATGCAAGGTAACATGCCTTTTTGCCCTTATCTTTGTGATCTCATTTCTCTTTGTTGTAGTGTCGGTAACCTCTATTGTTTCTTCTTCCATACTTCCCATCACCAGATCAATCTCTATCCGTGTCATCCTCTTTCCTGTTAGGACATCTTGCAGCAATATGGCCAACTTCTTTACAATTAAAACAAGCTAAAGGTAGCTTCCCCTTGTATCTACCTTTACCTTTCTACAGTCTCTAGGCCATGAGTGCTTCAAGTTCATAAAGCTCATCATCAATATTACTATCACTTTCATTCCTTATATTATACTTACTACTAGATTTACCAATCTTCAGAGAAGACATAAAAGAAGACTCAACACTCGGTACAACACTATTGTCAAAATTATTCAACTCAAAAGTTTGTAACTTTCCAATTAGACTATCAAGAGTAAGAGTGCTATTAGGTGCAGACCTCATTTCATGAATAGAAGATATTTTGATTGCATAGACAAGCAACAAGGTTCTCGGTATTTTACTTACCATGGTGTCCTCAGATATAATACCACTAGCTCCTCAGATAGCATTAACTACCTCTTTGATTCAGTTTGTGTACTATGTAATATTCTCTCCTTCCTTCATCTTCATGTCATCAAATCTTCCTCTCAGGCTTTCAGCTCAAGCTCTCATCACATTCACATCACCACCATAAACTAGAGAAAGTTTATCCCACATTTGCTTCATTGTAGTGCAATCCTTGACATCCTCAAATTCAGCATCAGATAGAGCAACATCAATCTCTATCATAGTAATATTGTGTTCATGACGGCCTCTCAACTGATCAAGAGTCAAAGGACCAACATTTAGTTTTAAGTAGCCATTGTCTAGTAAGTGTATAGAAGATTCTCCAATTCTAGATATGTGAAGTCTCATCTAGCTTTTCCATGTAGTAAAGTTGTCTTTGTTCAGCTTCGACACTTCCCTCTTATACATCTTGTAATATTTCTACTCAAGTCCTTAAAACTTTCTTCCAAGCAACTGATACGCTTTGATACCAATTGTTAGAATAACTGAGGGGGGGGGGGGGTGAATCAGTTAGATCAATTATCCCACAGTCCCAAATACAAAGATGTACTTCACAAAATAATTTAACCAAATTATGTAGCTCAGTAACACAAAATATCAATCTATTTGTTCACTTTACCTATTACTAGTAATTATCCAAATGTGATTACCGACTAAATCAACTATGTAGAATGTAAAGTATGATAGAAAAATAATAATCACAAATAACACATAACATAATGATTTAACGTGGAAACCCTGTTAAGGGAAAAACCACCTAGGATCGGTAACCCAAAATAATTCACTCTTCTAAAGTGAGCTTGGTGAATAGCCAACCTTGTTAAAGGTTACAATACACATTATTAGGTGTGACCTGGTTAGAGGATTTATCACTAACAGTTAACTTTTGACCAGCATTCACTATGGGGTCAACAAGATAACAATGTACATTCTTTGAATGACATAGGGAAAAATATAAGATGGTTAAGTCCACTCGGTTAAGAGATTTTCTAAATCAATGGTTCAACTGATACAGTAATGATCTGATTCAAATACAACTCAATTGTAGATATTTAGATCTATGCTAAGCCCATAAAAATGCTCTGATCATTAATTAATTCACTTCCTTAATATTCTTCAACTTACTTTCACTCAATAAATGGTTCTCTAACGCTCTGTAGTCTCTGTTCTTTCACTAACCAGTTTGATCAAGCATGCATGAATAATTTCTTCACGCGAATTCTTTGCAGTCTCCTTCTTTCGGCATGTTTCAATAATGAAACTCATATCTCTTATATAGATAAGTAAACCATTTTCATATCAGCCATTAGATTTTTCCACTTAATCTTCTTCGTCCATTTTTCCTCTTAAACCTTCCTCGGAAGATGTGTCCATATCACGTTTTAATTTCATCCTTTAGATCTCTGAATTTTTTCAGCCATGGATCTCATAGAAAACTTCATCCTTAATCTTGAAATCATACCAATATCCATCTCATCAATTTTAGTTGGTTGTTCTTAGCATTTAATGTTTTCATCCATACTCAGTTGATGTAGAAATGCGTCGGCAAGAACTAGTTGAACTAGCTCGGTTAATACTATCAGTCAGTATACACTGCACTAGCTCAGTGTATACAAAAATCTTCAATTACCGACCACATCAACATGTTCAATTTCAAATCTCTTCTACATAATAGATTATTGTAACATGCTCAAGTCAACAATATAAAGCCATAGACTCATCAATAAGTTTTCCTTATCCTTATCTGTCATATCCATCTTTTCCTTATGTAGATATCTAAGTTCTTCATCTTTGCTTCCTTCAACAGATGTTAAGATGTTTGTAACTAACATGATAAGTATTGTCAAGACTAGTTGACATCAATAACAACATATTGATTGATTTAATCATCTTACATATCATTTCAGTACGGTGATCTCTAATCACTGTTTCTTCAGTTCATTCAAATATTCAATCAGTTGTAGTTCATCACCTATAGTTGTCTTATTGATCGTATGTCTATGATGAATGTTATCACTGAAGAGCATCTCTTTCATAAATATTTACATTGTGATTTCCATGATACTATAGATGCTTTGATTTAGACATGTAATTGCTTCATTTATAAACCTCATGGTTCCATCTCCTTGCCTGCTGAGCTTTGTGGTAAAGTGGTGGATAGTAATTTTGTTGTCATCCCTACTTCTGATCAATTTCAAGTGAATCTTGGTCTCCCTTGGTTTTCTTACATCCAAGCAATTTCTTCTCCTATTCAAAAATGCATTAAATTTACTCATGATAGTGATATTAAGACAATTAGCCATAGTCTTTATCAGCCTTCTAGGCCTAGGGATTGTGGTTCTTTTGACTTCTTTTGGCCTTCCTTACCTACAACACCTTTAACTTGTCCCGATTACCATTTCTGATCCTATCAAGCCTATAAAGATATAAATATCATTGAGTTAAGTATGCCTAAGCTTGATCTCACATGTGGTCTTTTTCCTACACCACCTATACCTCCTTTGTCTAACACTTCAACTTCCATTGAGAAACCTCCTACTCCTATCTCTCAACTTGATTTTAATTGATCCCTCTCTGCAACCTATCTCTATTAAGAAAAAATGTAACTGACATTCCCATGACCATCAAAAGAAACATCAAGCTAAAGCCAAGGAACGTGCACATGCTTCCCAAACCATCTTACCTTAATTTGACCAACCCATGCTTGAGCTTGTGGAGAAAGTTAATAATGTTATAATGGATAAACATGATGATTCTACTCACATTTTGAATTCTATTGTGATTAATCTTGATGAGGAAGATATGCTTGATGATCCTATTGATACTAACAATGCTTCACATGATAGTGATAATGATGAATATGAAACTATTTATATTGATCATGATTTTCCTAACATGCTTTCAAAACAATTATCAATTACTGCTAGTCTCGAACACAGTGACCCTCAAAATGGTCCTTGTTTGGAATTGGCTATTGTTCCTACTATGTTGGATGTTTCTCCTCTTGCAAGTTTCCCACCTTCCCTACATGATATAGACCAAGATTGGGGGGAGGGGGGCTGGTGATGTGTTGATTAGCCTCTTCGGGATGGTAGTCTTTGTCTGCTTGTCTTTTGTGTTGTGCTTCCCCTATGTTGTGTTTTCTATATGTTTGTTTATATTTCTTTAAATGACCCTTGTTGCTATGTTGGCGCAAGGTGATAAAGGAATCACAAATGTTGTATCATTCTTCTATTTGTATCTTTCTTCTTCTATATGGTGTTACATGTTGCATTGTACATGTGTTATTGTTTGTAAATGTTCCTTTGTGTAGTCCCCTTGGGATTTGTGAAATGGTAGCACCGAATCTTTTTGGTCTCCGTGATGTTGGCCTCAAAATACTCTTCTTCATAGCTCTTATGTGTTGTTCTTCCATTGTGTTTTAGTTCTACTTCCTTTGGGGAATGATGACATTTTATTTGACATATTATCTCATATATTATCTTATGATCATATAGATCCCAGAGTTAGTAGATCTCTTTTGTGCTTCTCTTTATGTTATGTGCCAATTTCATTTGATTTGTCTTCGCTTGGGGGCATTTCACAATGGAAACATATCTAGTGGATGGATGTACACTTCTTAAATCCATTGATCCCATTAAGGTTTTTGCAATAACTTTAACAAGGGGGCATACACTTTTCTCACTTTTTACAAACACTTACTTTTACAGACAACTTTGCTTTATTGAATCCCTTTTTACACACACTCACTTTAAAAGAGAGTTGTGCTTTATTGAATCCCTTTATGGATTAATACATGATCCTAAAGACTAGATTCTCTTTTGATATCTTCTTGGATTGCAAAAAATCTTAAACTTTAATCCCTTGGTGATCCCTTAAGGATGTATGCATCCTTAGGTCTAGATCGCCTCTTTTTTAGTTTTTCTCTTTTGGAAAAGAATTTTCTTGAGGGTGAATCCTCGATGGGTTGACTAGCATGCACACACACTTGCTAGACTTTCAAATCCATCTTTTGCAACATCTCTATCTCTTTGTGTGGTTCACAGTAGGATGTACACTTCTTATTGGGAAAGTTAATCACACTTTTTTTTTTCTATTTATGTTAGTGATATCTCTCTTGTTATGATTTTGGAGTTAACAAGGACTTGATTTCACTAGGGGCTTGATGGATTCTTTGTCTCCTTCATTGTGATGAGATCATCTTATGCCTTTTGCTTTACTTTACCAAGAGTTTGTGTTGATCCCATACTCTTGCTAAAGTGGGGGCTAAATGTATCATCTTAAAATGGAATCACCCATGTTAGTACATGTTTATCCCTCCTTAGTGTATGCTTTGGACTCAATTCAAATGCCTCGTGTAGATCCATGGATGTGCATATTCTTATGTGCCAATTTAGGCCTTTTTTTGTCCCTTTCTCTACTTCTTTTTCCCACTTTCTAAGACCTCGAGGAAATTTTGGAAGGTTTTTCCCTTTACATCTAGGCCAAATTCTAGCCCTGACCCTCAATTCTAGGCCAAATTTTGGCTCTGATCTTATGGGTCACCTTCTTCAGGATGTCGGGCCCTTTTAGAATTTCAAATTTCTTCTCACCTTATGGTCAACCCTTTTTTATTTCAGATATGAAATGGGTATAAATAGAGGTCGTCCCTCTTCATTTGAGACATACACAAGCACTTACATTCAATCACACACACACATACAAGCCTTCATATTACATTCAAGAGCATTCATAAGCATTTTTGGAGCATTCAAGGAGATCCTTTTGCAACACTTCAAGACTTGAAGCATAGGATATCAATTTCATTCTAGGATCTTTAAAGGAGTTCATTGGAGACCTTTTCATCCTTATTTCATGGTCTTGCATCCACCTTTCAAGATCTAGCTTCCTTCCTTGATGATAGTGCAATTGGAAATCAAGGAAGGGATTCTTCATTCTCACATACCTGATTTGAGTACATGAGCACATCTACATCCATTGATCTATTGACTTGGTGAGGTGGATATATTTAATTTGATTGATACATCCTACTCTTTTATAAGATTTAATTACATTGGAGCAATTAATCATCCTTGTGGAATACAGATCAAAATCCTCCTCAAGGGTTTCTATAAAAGTATGGTAAATTCATACATTTTCTTTACTTTTTACATACATATTTTTATATTTACATTTAAGGTTGATTCCTCAACTAGGGCTTGACTGAGGCAAGCTGCTCAAAAACCAAACAAAACCATTTTTCTTGCAAGATCAGGTTTTCAAGAGTTTCAAATCTGCTTTTCGGGAGTCTTAGAATAGGACACAGTCACATATCTGGAGACAAAGAGTTCAACAAAGAAGGTCTAGGCCGAAGTTTGGCCTAGTCCTGGGTCTAGGCCGACCACAAGTTGACATAAACTGAAAAAAATAGCCTATTCCTAGAGCAAAAGGATTTATGGTTTTTGTTCATCTAGCTATTTCTGATATGAATCCAATCTTCTTTGCTATTATGAGAAGTTCTAAGTGTAGAAATACAAGTCTGAAGGGGAATTTACTTCTAAAGGTGAGTTTACAATTTACATTATTTACTTTATGTATTTACGTGTCAGATCTGTCATATTTTTATTAGATTTAGCATCTTTCTTTCTTTCCTAGTTAATTTTCAAACCCAAGGCTTAAAGGAACTTGTATCTTATTTCCTATTTCTTGGATCTTTGTTTGCATTGGCACTCCTACATCACTTTGGTAGTGCTAATCTACTTGGATCCAAAACCTTGGGGACTTGGCTTAGAGGGATCTAATCCTTTGTGGCCCTTCTGAGGTATAGTTGGCCATGAAAAAGTGGGGTGTTACACTTCTTATCCTCATCTCGCTTTTCCCCATATACATAAGGTAAACCTGAACTTCAAGAGACTTTTGAGGGTCATGCACTCAAAACAAGAAGTTGTTTGAAACGAATATAGAATTGTGGTACTCTAAATATAGTTTCTAAAC